>JAFEMH010001164.1:0-523354 GCA_022495995.1 Adenophora triphylla var. japonica | reverse complement strand
AATCATGCAAAAGGTTTCATTTTCTTTCACTTAGAGCAGTATTATATGTTTAACTCTCCAGGTGTACTAGAATGAAAAATCTAATTCGACACAACATAAATATATCTACATAAAAGATGTGTCTCGTGTCAAAGATTGTGTTGCGAGTGTACCACCGGAATATTTAACATCCAAATTTACTTTTCACAGAGTTCTTAGATTCCTACCAAATGGCACAAACGAACAATATTTCTTGCCGAGCCATCGATACCTAGGTTACATGGACATGGATACAAGAATCAGATACGTGCGATCTACGTGTTCGACCCGCCAAAATTTTGAGATTTTACATAACATATACTCCCTCCGTCCCTGTAACTTTACTCCTTTACCGTCGAGAACGGAAAATAAGGAATAATGTTATTAAAGTAGGTGTTGTGAGTGGGAGGAGAGAGAATGAGCCGGAGAGAATAGTAAATTAGAAAAGTGTCATGAGTATGACAAAGTGGGACCTATTTAATAAAGAAGTATTAAAAAATTTCCTTTTTAGGAAAGTGGGACTTTAAAGGACGCCCAAAATAGTAAAAGGGGTAATGTTTTATGGGACGGAGGGGTAGGTGTCCAACTGCCGTAACCAAACCCATGCCATGTCATATCGACGGGGGTACTTTGGTGAAAATGAAGAGTTCATGTAACATAGTTGATACATTATGAAACGTGGAAGGCATATTTGATATGTTTAGTCGTTTCTTCATATTTTTCAATTTCAACCATAGGCAATTTTTTTGACATTTGATGGTAGGACGAACCTTTCCATCATCTTCGTAAGCGTAGACGAGGATAACCGCAGAGAATGTGCTTTAATGACCACAAGATTCCCAACGGTCGACCTTAACACAATGTAACTACCCATCCTTAATATAATAAAATACACAATTACTCTCGTATTAGTCGACATCTTATAAAAGTGAGGTTGGTGCTTCAAACACCATACTCAAATGCATCTTCATGTCAGTAGTCATGTAACTATACCTACCATTAAAGTTTGGTTTAAATTCATTTTCAATCATCATACTTTCACCCGACTTTCAGTTTAACCATTATACCTTATTTTTTGCACAAAAACCACTCTACTTTGTAAAACCTCCCATCGCAACCAAAAATTTGTGTCTAATTCGTCAGTAATCAGTGCCCCAATCCACGATTTTTGGATCGGGATGAGAGGTTTTCCAAAGTTGAGTGGTTTTTGTGCAAAAAATAAAGTAGGATGGTTAAAGTGGAAGTCGGGTGAAAGTACGATGGTTGGAAATGAATTTAAACCTTAAAGTTTTGTCATTATGGCATAGTAACAGAATAGGCGATGCAAAGTTACTTTTTCACAAAGGAGAAAACATGATAAAAGATACTCCCTCCGTCCCACTTCAATTGAGCCATGGCATCTTTGCACGCTTTTTAAGATTTTTTTTTAAAAATGAGTAAAGAATTGAAAGTGGGTAGAAGATTAGAGGAGAGAGAATGTAAAAGTTAAAAACATTTAGAAAAAAGGCCTAAATCTATCAATTGCACCTGGAACCAAAGCTGCATGCACAATACATGACTATTACCTTGAATTTCAGCTTCGTATAATTTATGTAAGGGGTGTAACTCTTCAGCGTATCAGGTGCAACACTCTCAGAACCACTTCGATTTGGCACAGATGTCGTATCCTGCTTTTGTCCTGTTTGAACACACATCAAAGTTTGTTAACCAACTTAATGCAAACATAAAGTAACAACAAATAACCAAATAAATTATGTCAAATGGCCTTGTACCAGCAGCTCTACACTGAGATTCTAATTCTTCGATCCTGGCCCTTAAGAAATTTATCTGAAATAATAAAGCATTCAAAATTAGGATATGAGAACTAAAAAGGTTGCATAAATGCAGCAGACATACAAGTTCCTACCTCCTCCTTCAGGGATTTAAATGTTTTCTCTTCATCACTCCGAGTCAATTCCTCGCCAATTTTATCTGGATCACCAACCAAGACTTGGTCATTCATGTTTGTGCACTCTTCCACCTCATTCCTCTCAAGAGATGGCATTGCACCTGGATCAGGAATAGGTTCAATGTCATCTTGATCTGAAGATACGGGACTAGTTGGTAGCTTGGGGTACATAGCAGCTGTGGACGATTTGTCTGAATCTGATTCATGGGGAGGTCCAGGCAGGCTATTAGACTCCTCACTGTGTCCCTCTAAGGGTGATTCTGTACCCACTTTGTCCTTGCCAATGGTAGCTTCAGTGTCCACACTCTCATTATTTACGACGACGAAGTCATTGTCCCCCACATTGGAAGAAGCATATTGAGAAGAGTCATTGCTGATATTATGGGAAGCTGTTTCATTTTTGGCATGTTCATGATACATCCATTCCATTGGAAAAGGGGAGGACAACGTCTCTTGATGGCAAAGGATATCATAAGAGAGGACACTCCCCAAAGAATGACCATATAAGGAAACCTGAAAAATCGAAGTAAAATTAGAAGCTTGTGTTTAGCAGCAATTACCAGATTTATCATACATAGATGAAATAAATAATTGTGAGATCTACCAACCCCATACCTTTCCATCATAACCTGGATTTCTCTTAAGAAATTTCAAATACAAACGATTTAGTTGGTTGGAAACCTGCAAGATCGTAGACAATCACTCATTAATATCAACCGGTAAATCAACAGATCTTAAGTGAATAGCTTCTACAACGCTTGAGGTGAAAGAATCAGTTTACTTACTACAGTGGCTTACACATTAGTCATGGTTTATTTACACATATGATGCACTCAATTTTGGAGTCCATTCATTTCTAAGATGCATCAGTTCACTATAGCCTAGTTATCAGGCTATTTAATGCAAATCTCCCCATAAAGGTTAACTACTACTCCCTCCGTCCCATAATGACAGTCCCATTTGTCTATTCAAACACTTAAACAACCTATTTTCATTTCCAGCACTAACTTTAATGATGCTTACTTATTACTCCATTGCCTCCCTCTTCTTCCTTGGTTGGTTTTCATCCTCTCCTTTATCTCCTCTATCCCTCTTCTTCCTTGGTTGGCAATTTCAGAAATTCAATGGTTTTAACCGAACACTTTTGGAAATGTGACTATCTTTTTGGGACAAACAAAAAAGGTATATGGGAACATATTTATGGGACGGAGGGAGTATCGACCAACAACTAGTGTTGAGCATGAACATATGTAAGTCAAAAAGTAGTACGCAAGGCAGGATCTTAGAATGATAACCAAATTCCATTTGTGATTATAATGTCGATTTGTTCCCAAAAATCTCTCATGAAACCATGTTCCGGGAAAAGAACAACAAGATGAATTGGACAACTTTCAAAAGGCAAAAAATGTGGCAAAGTTCGCTTTTGTACATGCAAAAGAAGACTAATTTTAAAAAGGCATAACAAAGTGAACGAGAATATATAGTACACGTTACCGAGTCAATGATGTCCTGGCAGTAAATAGGGCTCATGTAGTATAAGACATCATGAACAGTTGCACTCAGCATCACTCGCAATCCCTTTACGCCATCCAATGTTATTTTCTCTACTGTAGTTTCACCACTGAGCTTTAAATCTTTCCTCCACTAGCAAATAAAAAAAATGAGTTCAGTCAAGAATGAAAGACAACAACCAACTATTGATCTACATAGAAGGGAAACGCCATGGTTGAGAACGAAATAAATAAAAAAAAATGATTTCTCACCAACATTAGAACAAATTGTACGCTGCAGACGAATGTAGGGAAATGAAAATATGCAGAATAGGAGAAATATGCAATGGGATACACAAACATCGAATAATTCAATCATAATCATATGAATTCCTCTTATCATATTCAGTATTTTTTTTAAAAAATGCTTCCTCTATATGGAATATGTCTCCACTATTCTACCACAAATTGCTTTCATCCCACTTAACTTTATAACAATACTGATCACAGAGTGGAAGCTAGGGGTTTGCCTTGAATAACGAGCACCATAATACAATAGATTGTCGTGGTGTACAATAATGGAACGGTTCATAGCAAATTAAGATAAGCAGATTTGGATCTAAATAAAATAGGCTTAATTTCATTTTCAACCACTGTATTTACCCCGACTCTCTCTTCGACCACTATACTTGATTTTTTGCACAAAAACCATAATAGTTTTGGAAAACTGTCATTTTGGCCACAAATTCGTGGATTAGGAACGGATTAGACACGAGTTTGTGGCCAAATGATAGTTATCCAAAACTAATGTGGCTTTCGTGAAAAAACTAAGATTGGTGGTCGAAGTGAAAGTCGGGGTAAAGTACAATGGTTGAAAATGCAATTAAACCAATAAAATACGAAGGGGATACAAAAAAAAAAATGAGCTACAAGGAGTATAATGATTATACAGCCTTCCTACCACAAGGATACTGCACTTCACTAAGGGAAACCAAACATCCTTAATATGGACTCAAAGCTTCGGCATGGCAGTTTAAAATAGATTTTGTGACTTGAGCTTTCCAATTTCATGATCCCTTACTTTAACTAATGAGGAATTTTTTAGCCTACTGATGCCAACCAAAGATATGAATCATGGAAGAATATACTACAATGCATTGAGAATGATATTATAATCCTTCCGAACGTAAGTTGATTACTGTTAGTATTATTCTGATAATTTATTTATGAGAAGTATTTCCTTGTCTTTATAGTATCAGTATTTCCTAGTCCTTACAATATCAATGATTTTTTGTCCTTTCCGTATTAGCATGGTTAGGGCTGTAAACGAGCCGAGCCGAGCTTTGAAGTTTCGAGCTCGAGCTCGAATAAAAATTCTCGAGCTCGAGCCCAGAATGCTTGTTCGAGCTCGGCTCGAATCAAGTTTCGAGCTTTTCGCGAGCTGGCTCGCGAGCTTTTCGCGAGCTGCTCGAACTCGAGTTTTAACGAGCCGAGCTCGAGCTTCGACTTATTTTTTGAAAAAAATCTGAAATCAAACGAGCTTTTAACGAGCCGAGCTCGAGCTTCGACTTATTTTTTGAAAAAAAATCTGAAATCAAACGAGCTTTAACGAGCCGAGCTCGAGCTTCGACTTATATATATATATATATATATATATATATATACACTAAAATTCATTCGAGCTTTTAACGAGCCGAGCCCGAGTCGAGCTCAAACGAGTCGATCTCGAACAGAGCTCGTCTAACATACGAGCCGGCTCGAAAAAATGACGAGCTTGAAAATCGGTTCGAGCTCGAGCTCGAGTTCACCCCGAGCCCACTCGAACTCGAGCTTTTTTCGAGCCGAGCTCGAGCCGGCTCGGTTCGCGTAACAGCCCTAAGCATGGTCCTACAATTATTACAAAATTAGTTTAGACTATAAATAACTGTGCAAGCTCAAAGCTATTCAGACTTAGCAAATTGAGCTTTTAAGCTTCTTGTGTGCTTCCTCTCTTTCGACTACTGTTCTTTTCTCAAATCTTTATCTTTCTCTATGCTTCAGCCAAAATCAGTCATTGCTAGCAATACTTCCAAATAAAACAATACATATAACAAGCTTTTAATTCTTAAAGCGAAGAGCAAAAGAAATAAGAAAAAAAACCTGGAAATAACATACTGCGCCATAAAAACAATAAATGATTTCTTGCAGTCAAATCAATAAACCTAATAAGCTAATATGCAAGTAATCCAATGCGATAGGAAAAATACTATCTACTTACCTGGCATGGGATAAAAAGGAGTCTTTGAGTGCCACGTTGATATGAAGTCAAGTGCTGCTCAGCAAGACTTGCTGTGATAAGGCGAAAAGTGCCAACATCATCAACTAAATTAGCTTTCTCCAACCTTTGACCAATACCATGAACCATGAACACCAAATGGCGAACTGGAACCTATAACAACAATGGAGATCAAAATAATCTGAGTAGAAAAGAGATCTAACATCAACCAAGAACAAGATTAAGGATTCTTGATGAAATATACGAAAAGATCGGAGTTCAGTCAATAAACATTACTACAAAGTAGAGTGTATAATAATAATGGAATTGGAAAAACTACTACAAAGTAGAGTATATATACAAGGAAATGAGGCAGATTTCAATTTTTGTTCTTTCCAAAAATGCATAAATCAAAACCAAAACAAATGAACCAGTAAATTCTAGTGGAGCTTCTAGAAGAGAAAGACAAATTTTATTAGTCGATCAAGCAATGGATGAAATATTTTACTTCAATATAGTGCATTATTTCAAAATTTTGGCAGCAAAAAAAAGAAATATAATAAAAAACCAAATAAAATAGAAACACGCAGACATATGACCATAAATGAATTAATTGTAACGTAGTAGAACTATCAACCTTTCACCATGGAATAAAGTAAGTTACTCAATACCTTTAACTTAAAAGCTACTCTTAAAAAATTATAGCATCACCGTGATCAACGAGAGAAGAGAACTAAAAAGCACCAACACCGACATGATGAACAGAAACGACATCTCTCTCTGTCTCTCTGAGACACACACACAATATAATAGGAGAATCAACCAATGCAGACGAAGGAACTATGTGCGATAATGCGAGATTATGGACTATAACATCCTCGCCTGGATCTATTCTGTTACAGTAAATTTTCCCCTTCAAGGAAATTATTTGTTTTTTACGATCATTTTCAAAGACAGCTATGAGTGAATTAAGATATTTACCTGTGAACAGTAGTCATCCATTTCTTCCTCTTTCTGCTGCCTTAATTCATCCTGGAGCAACAAAATCAATTATTAGATATTCTTGTTGGTTCCTTTCAGCTACGAATGACATCATTCATGTACAAACAACAAAAGCACAAAAAAAGAAGACTTCCATGAAATTACTTTCATGTTTTTACACTTTTCAAGACGCAATGTAGTACGATTGACTGAGAAGAAACTCTTCCACGCATGAAAACTGAAATGGCACTTGCATGAGTCTATATACACCCTCTCTGCCCGGTCCCATGGATAATCTATTTTTGGCCTTTTCTATAGTGTTACACAAGGAATGCCACTACTATTAACTACAGAACAAATAGCTAAAATGACCAAACAGTCATCAGTATCAAGAGGCAAATCCCATAACTGCCTGCTAAGAATGGAATACTCGCGGGAGAATTTGAAACTGATACAGCACACTTAAGACTTATTAATCAATTAAAAGACGTAATCAAATGGAACTGACTGGTGATATACTAGTTGTATGTCGCCAGGTTGCATATGTTACATAACCTGCCATAATGAAATGTTCCTCAGTACTACAATCTAATTTAGCATAAATGCATACAGAGTATAAGAGAACCTTTTCTGTGAGCTCTCTTGTACCTTAGATATATATATGAAATTTTAATATCAAATAGGAAACTATTCGAATTACTAGCTGGTCGTTCACTCCAATCAGAAGAAGGGGAAAAGGAGGTCAAATTTTATATTTGGTGATTAAGATGACATGGTTTCACATAGACTTGGGGGGTACAGACCAAGATATTATTCAAACTCTTGTCATTAAGGAACTTATGAAAGAATGAAATGTACCTGGGTTGGCTTTGGCGACTGAGATGGGGCATAACCACGCCTTAGTCTAATGCCGTTCCCGTTGATATTAATGATGCTAGAGAAACCAGAAGCATCAACATTTAGCCAAGCCTCCCATGTATCATCCTCTCCAGTAAAAAGAGCATGAAGGCCCTACAGATGAAAGGCAAGAAAGGTCAAACTTGACGTTACCAATCAAAAAACAGAAATACTAATTTACACCAAGCACAAACATACAGGTGTAGAGCCTTGGAGATCTATTCGGGCTGCAAAAAGTCCAGATGGTTGAAATGTCCTTCGATGCCACACCTGAAAGAAAAATGCCCAACTACCTTACAATTTTCTCAACTCAACCAGCAGAATGAGGTCACTCTAAATTTGACATCAAAAGCAGAATGAGAACAATAAAATAATGGTGGATATGGATAACTAGAAATTCAACCAATGTAAAAGCGGAAACATAGAAAGGAAGAAATCTGCAAATTAAGAATCCACAATAATAAAATACTTTCTTCAGAAGAAAGCAAGTAAATCTTACAAACTGAAACAAGTCAGTACTCATTCAAATACAAGAAGACCATTGTCATAGTACTCTCCCACCTGCATGCGATATGCACCTTCTAGCTGCTCAGCAACATCTTCACGAAATGGAAGCCAATCAAGACT
The DNA here is from genome assembly GCA_022495995.1 of Adenophora triphylla var. japonica. NCBI lineage: Eukaryota > Viridiplantae > Streptophyta > Magnoliopsida > Asterales > Campanulaceae > Adenophora > Adenophora triphylla. The sequence goes on along the minus strand of JAFEMH010001164.1, from coordinate 515,139 downwards.
CCCTTTACGAGCAAACCAGTGACCTCTCAGCACACGCCTATTTTCTCCATTCCAGTAAACAGGAAAACTATGTCTCCTGACCAAGTCTACCTGCAGTAGTAAGTATACAACATTCACGAAGTAATCAGAAACTCAAGAAAATAATGGTTTTGAGTTCTTATATCACCAGTTCTATGGTATACATCAAGAAAAGGTACAACTAGTAGATGGGCCATGCTACTATCATAACATTTCATCTCCCCTCTCCCCTCCCTTTCTTCCCTCGCCACATACAAAGTATGCATCAAGAAAAGAGTCAATCAGAAGATGAACCTTTCATTCAGGACAACATATCTTCCTGGACTCATTATCGACTGTGGAAGCCCGAAGTCCATGTGCCATCAAACAAGCCCCTCTGATTTATTGAAAGGTTTCCTTGATAGAATAGGAGTATCAATATCATTTATTTAGTTCCTTATTGAAAGGCCAGGAAATCAAAAGTATGCGCCTTGAAACTTGGCACCATGAAAGTTCTAATTTCCACTACTCACACAAATCACGTCAAACCACATAAGATCCATAACATTGTCAAGAAATGAAGTAATGATACCTCATACAGCCCTCCCTTCACAGGAACACCAACTCTCTCTTCTTCAATTTCATATAGTTTGGATTGAGTACGCACTAGAGAAGATGTTTTTTTCTGTGAATCCAATTCAGAGCTTGAAGTGGGCGGCCCTTTTGGACCTTCACTACACTCTGCATACTCTTTCCACCAACTGCAGAGCAACTCTTCCTCTCGCTGTACATGCATATTCAGCAAATGACATAAGTTGAAAGGAACTGCATCCATAAATTCCATAAAAAAAACATCAAATCTATAAGCATATGTTCTAAGCATCAGATACAAGTGCAATAACTGTGTTAGGCAACCAACATATTTACAAGCTTAAGTTGTTACAGAGGCCCAACAATATACATAAAGCCTCAACACTCCATCTCATGCTGACCCCACTTGCACGTGGAAAGACAAAATGCAGGGTATGACAAACCAAACAGGATATCAGCTTGTGACTAATAATATTGAGTGAAACAAATGTAAGCCAGGAGACTCAACTACAGGACCTTGCATAACAAGAGCTCGATACCATATTAATAACCAACCCATCCAAAAGATTAAGCTGTTAAGAAGACTCATCCACGTATATTAAGCTTAAACAAAAATAACCCACCAACAGAAATTGTTTAAAATAAGGATAACTATTATATAACAACTAAGAAATCAGCAATATATACCTGCAAGAATGTTGCCTCTATTGCAAGAGAATCTCTCATACCGAATCGAAAATAATCACCTTTTCCAACTATTTCCGTACCTGGGACAGCGGCGGCAAGCTCTACACAAAAGCAGAGGCAGTAAACATCGTCAATCCATACACATGTTTAACATAGTGCTCACAAATTACAAATCTGTAAATAAGGCTGACACAGTAGACAAGATGATTATAAATTCTAGAAGAAAACATTTTCCCCAGAAAGTTAGCTAAAAGCTTGAGGAATATAACTAGTATATCCCAACTAACCAAAAGATGTTTCCAAGAATTGCCTACCTGCTGTGATTTGAAAAATTATGAATATGAAAAGCAATATATCTCTGTCTCCAGTCTTACTCAATATCTGCCAGAATCATACTCCCTCTGTCCCGGAATAAATGTCGCACTTTCCATTTTGGTTCGTCCCAAAATAAATGTCGTGTTTCCAAATAAGGAAAGTGACGTAGTGCAATTTTAGCATTGTGCAAACTAGTAAAGCACCTTCCTTTAAAACGTTGACTAGTCAACCGGGAAATTTATTCTGGGACGGAGGGAGTATATAAGAAGAAGTGATTGAACAAGATGCAAGAAAGAAACTCCTAAATCGAACTAATGTTGGGAGTGGTGGGAGTGGAGGAAAGAAGAGGGTCATGGATGTGTTAGGCCTCACCCGACATAGGGGATGAAGTCATTCTTCACCTAATCAGTTTGCATCTGATAAAGGCTCCCATTAGATTTTCGGAGAGTCAGTGAAGGAGAGCAACTATTCCTAACAGTTATTTTCGGACGATATGCCCATAGCTTGCTTTCCTTTTTCTTGAAGATATATTCATCTAATAGAACTTCCATTGTTCTAAAGCTTTGACGTGTGTAGGTAGTAGAGTTATCAACTTCAATTGAAAGTCTCTCGTCTTATCACTTATTTTGCATTTAAAATGTGTGACCATATATTCCCTCACTCCCTAAGGAATAGGCGCCAATAATAGAACGCACATCAGAGAGTACTCCCCGTGAGAGTCTAATAAGGCTGGGTTCCAAAGCCCCTTTATTAAGAGCTGGAGCAATCCTCACTCGACAGCGTAGTCCTTGCTTAGGCAAGCTACGTGAGCTAATCCATTCAATAGCCCTATCTCTTTCTTGATTTGATCAGTTCCAGTCTTACTCAATGTCTGCCAGAATCATATATAAGAAGAAGTGATTGAGCAAGATGCAAGAAAGAAACTCCTAAATCGAACTAATGTTGGGAGTGGTGGGAGTAGAGGAAATAAGTGGGTCATGGATGTGTTAGGCCTCACCTGACTAAGGGGATGGTGACATTCTACACCTAATTAGTTTCCATCCAATAAATTCTCCCATTAGATTCTAGGAGCGTCAGTGAAGGAGAGCAAGTGAGCAACTATTGCTAACAATTATAGTGGCCCTTATAGGCTTCCCTTTTCTGATGATATGCCCATAGCTTGCTCTCCTTTTCATGAAGATAAATTCATCTTATAGAACTTCATTTTTCTAAAGCTTTGATGAGGGTAGGTAGTGGAGTTGGCTACTTCACTTGAAAGTCTCTTGTCTTATCACTTATTTTGCATTTAAAATGTGTGACCATATCTTCTTCTTACCCTTTTCTTCCACATGTAGCTCTATCTCCCACTCTACCTCTTCCCACCCCTTTCATTTGGAAAGGCTCCCTTAGATCACATCTAAACCTCAACAATATTAATATTAGAAATCTTTGTACTTGTGAATATGTATACCATGCTGCAAACTTAACACTATGGATTTTTTCATCGCATATTCATGTTCATACAAATATATAGCATAGTTTTAAGCTCGCATCACATACTCTAAGAATAAAATAGAGAGCTCACAGTTCTTTCCACACAAAATTCAATACCTTACTCATATCTTAAACAGGAAACCTATCAACAAGGAGAATAGCTAGTAGGGAATTTACAAAAGCTGGCTGATTGTTGTAGCGATCAAAAAATTATAACAACAACAGAATCTATCACTGTGAGGTATCTCTCCTAATATGTACGACCATCAGTTACAGAGATAACGGTGTAGGGTCATATAGGCAACAACTGACAATGAAAGCTTAAGATGATGGTTCAAGCAGGCAAAGTCTACATATCATCACTCTGTTAGTTAAGTGTTTGGTTGCTGCAAAATCTAGTACTAAGGTCAATTAGCCGCCTCAACAAAGTTGAATGACTCACTAAGATCAAATATCACAGCATACATTACCTTTCCCAGTTACAAACTTCCTATTAAAAATGCACTATCATGCAATCAACATAAACATAAAGTCTTCAAAACAGATTGAAAATATTCAAAACTAACCGTCTTCGGCAAGGGGAACCTTGCAGAAGTACCATCGAACATCACCCCCATCAGACGGACTTCTTGTCTGTGCAAGATACTTCTGTCTCCCCTCACAATGCTCAATCTCATCAGCCAACCTTCTAATATTCGTAGGCGTGTTTTTCAACATTTCAAGGGAGATTTGTTCAGACTCCAATGAAGCAGCAGGTCCAGGAACTGATGCCACAGACTCCCCTTCAAATGCCCAATTGCTTCCCACAGAGCTTGCCATATTGTCAAAGGGTATATTCCAAAAACAGATTTTGATTCGGTCAAATCATCAAACAGGCGGTGTGCATGTGCACGTTACCTGAGCAAATTACAATACTGGGTAAACCCCAATTCAAGCAACGGTAATTTTCCTATGGAGAAGGGCATGAATCAAATCAATCCATGCCCAGTTAAAGGGTACTATCTGATCAAATTAAGAAACAAAATCGAAATGGGTATTGGGGAATCACGAAATTTTAAGGGAAAATACAAGGGTTTTATAATTTCACAGAGAATTCTCTTTTGGGGGAAACGAGAAGCTTGCAGAAGTTATCAAGAAAAACACATGGAATATTTAAATGTGCAAAACAGGGGGATAGCCATTAAAACAATTAAGCAACACCTTTTGAAAGCACAGGAAATTGGAATAAAAATTTGAGAAAAGAAATGATGAAAGTAGGGGTGGCGACCGCCTGATGCAACACATGGTAATTTAGAATAATTAATGCTAAGTTTAGGATTATAATTGATAGAGAGATATTTGGATGAAATGTCAATTTTTCATAACATTGGATAAAACAGGTATTATAGAATTTTAAGATTGAAAAAATTGATGATGTTGGTCAATACTTGACTGAATTTTCATGTGGTTTCATTATTTTATGAAAAAAAAATAAGTTATTATAAATATAAATGTTAATCTATAATTATATAATTATATGGGTTAATGACCATTTAGGACCTAAGGTCGTATAGCAGTCTTCGCGGAGGGGGGGCCTGTGGTGGTTTCCTTGTCAATTTAGGGTCTGTCATTAAAAAAAATTAGCCAGTTAAGGGCTATTTGACGAAATTCGTTGAAAAACTTGTTAAAGTATCATGTGCCTCGCACATGCTTAACGGATTGGACCAAACTGAAGTTAAATTTCATATTCAGGGAGTTAAATGTAATTTCATAAAATAAAAGGACTAAAAATAACTTTTTTAAAATATTAAATAATCACATTTTAAAACAAAATGAATAAAAAATTATAAAAAATATTATAAATTTATACTCCCTCCGTCCCGGAAAACTTTACCCCTTTACTATTGAGAACGGAAAATAAGAAATAATGTTATTAAAGTATGTGTTGTGAGTGGGAGGAGAGAGAATGAGTGGAGAGAATAGTAAATTTGAAAAGTGTTGTGAGTGGGAGGAGAGAGAATGAGTGGAGAGAATAGTAATTTTTTTTTCCTTTTTAGGAAAGTGGGACTTTAAAGTGGGACACCCAAAATAGTAAAAGGGGTAATGTTTTATGGGACAGTGGGAGTATTTTATATTTTTTTTAACACCCCCGCCCCACCCCCACCCCCCGTCGGGTAAAAAAAAATTTAAACATTCTAAATTTATTTTTAACCACCCAGCCCCACTCTACCCCCCCGCGTCGGGTCAAAATTTTTTTTTTAACATTTTAAATTTATTTTTAACCACCCCAACCCCAGTAATACCCCCCCCGCCCCACCCAACCCCCCCGGGTCAAAAAAATATTAAACATTTTAAATTTATTTTTAACCATACCCCCTACCCCCCCTGGCCACCAACCCCCCCCCCCTCTCGGGTCAAAAAAAAAATTAAACATTTTAAATTTATTTTAATATTTATGATAGTAAAAAAAATTATTTGAGTCGAAAGTGATATTTTGGGATAAAAAATGTGGTATTGTGTTTTGGTTATTAATTTTTTAGTCGAAAGTAATACTCCCTCCGTCCCAGACCATGGGTATATGGGGTGGATTTCACACTTCTTAAGAAATTTTTAAAAAAATGAATAAAAGTTAAATGTGAGATAGGGAATAGTAGTTAAATGTGTGGTAGGGAATAGGAGAGAGAATGTAAAAGTTAAATATGTGGTAGGAAATATAAGAGAGAATGTAAAAATTAAAAATATTTAATAGGAGAGAGAATGAGTGGGAGGAATAGTAGTTAAATATGTGGTAGAGAATAGGAGAGAGAATGTATAAGGGTATAATGAATGGTTTTTTTTGTAAATATATGGAGTTGATAAGGGTATAAATATACTCCCTCCGTCCCGCTAATATCCGCACTAACACTGTTTGCGCGAGAATTAAGGAATATGATATTTTAATAAAATGTTGTGAGTATAAAAGTAAAGTAGGAGAGAGAATGAGTGGAGGGTGTAATAAATTATAATGGTGTTGTGAGTATTAAAATAATGTAGGAGGGAGAATGAGTGGGGTTGGGTGAATATTTTATTAATATAAAGTTTCCTTTTTGGGAGTGTGCGGATATTAGCGGGACGCCCAAAAAGGAAAGTGTGCGGATATTAGCGGGACGGAGGGAGTATTCAAAAAACTTGTCATTTATGAAAATGAACTCTTGGTCTGGGACGGATCAAAAGGGAAAGATGAACCCTTGGTCTGGGACGGAGGGAGTATTTATTTTTGAGACGAGTAATACCTGTTACAACCCATTTAACATACGGGTTGAATGAAGCGGGTCGACTCCGATAACCCGATAAATTTAAAATGTTTAAATTTTTTTTAACCCGAAAGGGGGGGGAGGGGTGGGGCAGGGGGTATGGGTGGGGGTGGGGGTAGAGGTGGGGCTGGGGTGGTTAAAAATAAATTTAAAATGTTTAATTTTTTTTGACCCGACGGGGGGTTCCCGGGATAACTTTCTTTTTGATTATGTCATATCTTATCCGTCTCACTCTCACTTTGAACATCAATGATTAATATATTCATTATTAATTATATGTCATATCTTATCCGTCTCAGTCTCACTTTGAATGAAAACACCAATGATTAATATTAATCATTGATGTTCAAAGTGAGAGTGAGACGGATAAGATATGACATATAATGAATAATGAATATATTAATCATTGGTGTTTTCATTCAAAGTGAGACTGAGACGGATAAGATATGACATATAATGAATAGCTACAACTCGAACCACGACTTATTCACTCGACTGCACATTCCTAGCGGTCTCACTCTCACTTTGAACACTACCGATTACTACTCATATTAATCATATATCATTATATAACAATATGACCAAAAAAACAACTAAGGTCAAGCTACAACTCGAACCACGACTTATTCACTCGACTGAACATTCCTAGCGGTCTCACTCTCACTTTGAACACTACTGATTAATAATCATATTAATCATATATCATTATATAACAATATGACCAAAAAAACAACCAAGGTCAAACTACAACTCGAACCCCGGAGTTTCTAATCTATACTTGTGTGATTCCTGTTGAAGCCTATACTTCACTCTTTTTTCTTTGGCTAGTTCTTCTTCCAAGTGCAGGGCGGACGATTTGAAAGCATACTCCCTATTCATTTTCATTAGATAGGGAAGATGGCGAAGGATTTCTAAGGAGATAGCATACGGTTGATTAATTAATTTTTCAAAATCCAATGTTGACTCATTCGAACCATATAAACCCAGACCCAGAACTGCCACTAATATATATTTAGCTATAACAAGTTCAAACTCAGCTAAGAAGCTTTTGTACTTAAGAAAGAGAAGGCAAAGAATTTTTCACCTTCGTCGAAAAGGAATCTTCGTCGAAACTGAATCTGCTTCTTCTTCGAAAGAGCTTAGAATCCTTAGAAAAGACATTTCACCTCGAAATAAGAAATTGTATTCTACTGGGTATTCAACTAAGAAATAGAAATTCAAAAGAAAGAGTGGATTCGATCCTTTCGATGGGTACTTCTTAAACGCTAAGGTCTTCTCTATACACCGGAGACTTTCACTTTATCTATAGAAATCTATAGAAAAGAAATAGATAGAAAGTTCTCCCTGGGGGTGGGGGTGGGGGTAGAGGTGGGGCTGGGGTGGTTAAAAATAAATTTAAAATGTTTAATTTTTTTGACCCGAGGGAGGGGGGGGTTGGGGTGGTTAAAAATAAATTTAGAATGTTTTAAAAAAAAATTGACCGGATGCGGGGGGGGCGAGGGTGGGTGGGTGTTAAAAAAAATATAAAAATATAAATTTATAATTTTTTTTTAATTGTTTATTCATTTTGTTTTAAAATGTGATTATTTAATATTTTTAAAAAATTATTTTTAGTCCTTTTATTTTATGAATTTACATTTAACTCCCTGAATATGAAATTTAACTTCAGTTTGGTTCAATCCGTTAAGCATGTGCGAGACACATGAGACTTTAACAAGTTTTTCAACGAATTCCGTCAAATAGCCCTTAGTTGGCTAACTTTTTTAATGACAAACCCTAAATTGACAAGGAAACCACCACATCCCCCCCGCAAAGACTGTTATACGACCTTAGGCCCTAAATGGTCATTAACCCATATAATTATATATGTGCGTTAAAATCACGAACAAAAAAATTAAAAAATAATAAATTTAAAAGAATAAAGAAAATTCATATAAGAACAAAAAAAATGACAAAATTAATTTACTTTTAGATTCTTTTTCTAAATATCATTATATTATTAAATTCTATTTCCGTCGCATGTGAATATGTGCGTAATTTTTTGTAGCTTAGCCACCCAACTATTAGATAAAAAAAACTCATTTTTTTGGCACTTAATTATTTAGTTTTTTCTTTCCTAAATACCATATTTTTTCTTTTATTATCACTTATTTTTATTTTTATTTTTATTTTTCTTCTTCTTCTTCTCTTATTTTCATTTTCTATTTTTTTTTCCACCTACTTCTTCCTTTAACTTATTATTTTCTTCTTACATTTTTCTTTCACACGATGATGACATATGGGGATTTATATTAGTTGACCTCAAATTATTTTTGAACTAAGGCTTTATTATTGTTGATTTTGTTTCCAAAATACCCTTACAAACACTCAAAAATTATTTTTATTAATTGTCTCCCTCACATACTCCCTTCGTCCCACCTCAAATCAAACTTTTTGTCATTTTCGTCTATTCCATCTCAAATCGAACATTTCAAAGTGGCAAAAAATTACTACACTCATTCTCTCTATTATTTTACTTCTATATTCACAACACTAATCAATTTATAATTCTTGTCACTCATTTTCTCTCATATTTTATTTTTCATAATAATAACACTTCTCTCCACTTTTACTTTTTCTTAATCACCATATTTAAAAGGTTAGATCCGATTTGAGGTGGGACGGAGGAAGTATTACTTTAGCAATATAAAAAATTAATAAATGTAATAAGTTACAATGAAAGGGTAAAATTTAAATTTAAATATTTTTATCTCAATTGTATATGACAATTATTTGGGATAAATATTTGGTAAAAATATGATAGTACTCCCTCGGTCTCAAAAATAATGTCAATCAATGATAATTTTTTTGAACAGTATAAATCGAGATACGATATGGGCTCGTCCGCGTAAGGCCCAAGTGGATTGGGCCCTAAACATAATCCATCAAGTCTCAGTTACGAGGAAAGACCTGGGCTTCCTCGTCTCTCTATCTCGTCATTCCCTAAGGCTGGCCCATGGCCAAACAGGCGACATGACCAAAGCCCAACTCAAGAGCCGAGGAACTCCCCCCAAGGCCGAGGTGATCTCCCTTGAGGACGAGGAGGCTTCCTCGGCTATGACGTCATCACGACGGGCTCCCTATTTATCTCTCATCCCTTCCCCGATTCCTCGTATGCCGATCAGACTACGTAGGACGAGGAAAGGATATCTCGGTTATTACATTATAGCTCTTCGGCTATCTTATTCCTTCCCCGTCTCATCATATGCCGGCCAGGCATGATGATGAGGAAGGAGGCATCTCGGCATTCCGGCATAGTGCAGTTGATGCAGTCCTATCCCAACAAGGACACAAAGCAGTTATAATCTTATCAGGAGTGTAACCACCTTTCAGTACAATTCAAGTCAAACAAGGACTCCTCAACAGATATAATCCTCTGACTCGAAGCTCTGTCAATTTGATTTCTCTATACACAAACCGTAATCTTACTCTCACGCCGGAGAAGCCCCGGCTTAGTTTACGTTTCTTGTCTTATTTTCAGGCTATTCAATCGTCGGAGTACAATCGACGGCTGAATTTGGGCTGATTTGATATTTTTGGCAGCACCATTTTTGTTTTTTTATTATGATATTTAAATTAATCTATTGCTCAATTCATTTAAATTAGCAACAAAAAAGTAAGAAAATCATTCCAAAAGAAGTAATTATTTTGTCAAAATTTAAAAATTAATGTAATTAAATGTGTTTATAATAAGGATGGTACATCCAAAAGTGTTGCTTGCAGTACTTTGAATACAAAGGTGTTAAAATGTTACAGCAGGACTTTAGTGCCAATGGACAAAATACAAGGAGGTTAAGTAGTGTAAGTTATATAGTTAGAGGTGTAGTTGATAAATAAATACAGGCTGTCAATTAGTTTGTTAGCAATTTGTTGGCTAATGAACTATATATAGAAAGATGTAATGACTGTTTCATTTTAATGAAGTTTACTCTGATTGTTCTTCTGAATCTCTCTCTCACATACTTACACACAGTTTGAACATGCGATCTCTAAATATGAGATGGTATCAGAGCTTTAGATCCTGAATCACGTTTTCGCACAGTTTCATCAATCGAAGAAGGTAATCTCCTTCCTTCTTTACTGTCTTCCGGTCCGATCATCCTTGTTCTGATCATTTTGTAGTTTTCTGATTAATTGTCATTCTGGCAATTTCTCTCCATTTTCTCCAATTTTGAGTCAATCTGAGCTCAAATTAGGGTTTCCTACTCGAAATTCTTTCTGCTTTCAAATTTAATTCATTCGTTGCTATCATGGCTAATGAATCTGATGATTCTACGAATCCCACACCTACGACTCCCAATAATACCAATATTGATCCATTTAATGGCTTATCCATTGAATCGAATATGCATCCCCTCTTCATTCATAATAATGATCATCCTGGCTTAATTTTGATCTCGAAGAAGCTGTTTGGTTCTGAGAATTACAGTACTTGGAGTAGATCTCTGAGAATTGCTCTATCTGCTAAGAACAAAATGAGCATTGTTGATGGCTCATATCCAGTTCCAGCTAGCAATTCTAATCTACTTCCACTATGGGCTAGGACAAATGATATGATTATTTCAATGGATCTTGAATGTTGTGAGTGATGATATTGGTAACAGTTTGAATTATGTTTCAAATGCTAGAGATGTTTGGAAACAATTGCATGATAGGTTTTCTGCCATTAATGGTCACCGATTGTTCCAACTGGAAAAGGACATTCACACATTGGAGCAAGGAAATTCTTCAGTAGAAATCTATTTTCACAAATTAAAAGGCCTTTGGGATGAAGTTTCATCTATAGATACAATTGATTCTTGCAAATGCACTTGTGTCTGTGGAATTGGGAGACTAGATGCAGAAAGAGAATAAAGGAAGAAGCTCATGCAATTCCTCATGGGACTGCATGAGAGCTACATTGGTGTTAGAGGTCAAATTCTTCAGAAGAAAATGTTACCTAAACTTGACCAAGCCTTTGCAATGGTCAAGAAGGAGGAGAGTCAGAGGCAAGGTTACATTCAGACCTTCAATGGTTCAAATGCCATGATTGCAAATGTTGCTCAAACTGGAAATTCCTTGTGAAAGTTCATCGAACCAAAGGGCCGCTACTACTCAAGCCAAGTCATATGTGAAAACTCCATTCAAAAAGGGAGTATTCTGTGAATATTGCAAACTAGAAGGCCATACAAAAGGAGAATGTTACAAGTTAGTTAGATTTCCAGTGGGACATCCTGCACATGGAAAACCAAAGCCATCTAAAGGGAATATGTCAAACAAGTTTCAAGGGCAAGGAACTCCTGCTAAAGCTATGAATGTGGTACAGAACACATCTACTCCTGCTTTGAAGGATGACATTGCCAATTCATCCTCAGGTTCTTCCAATCTGAATATTGATCAGCTGCAGTCTCAAATGGCTCAAATAATGAACATGTTAACCATGATACAACACAGATCATATTATTCCCCTGAGGATCACTTTGCTGGTCATATTACTAGCTCACAGAACACATGGCAGGTATATCTCTTTCCACTTCTAGTCCTGTTATAGCTTTTGTTCATGATACCTATGCTTGGATTTTGGATTCTGGAGCTACTGACCACATTTCTACTTCTTTACACATAATGCATCAAGTTAAACAAGTTCCTTTTCCCATTTCCATTTCTCTTCCTGATGGTACTCATATTAATGTTTCTCAAATGGAATCTGTCATTCTGAATAAACACATTACCTTGCATGATGTGTTTTACATTCCCACTTTTCATTTCAACTTGATATATATCTCCAAATTAGCTTCTCAATTGACTTGTGATGTTCATTTCACCACAAACAAATGCATATTCCAGGCTCCACAAACTCAGCAGGTCCTTGCCACTGGGAAAATGCATAAAGGACTCTATATTCTTCACAGTCCTGATCCTCATATCATTTCACCTGTCAATGCTACATCAAGTATCAATCCTGCCACTCTTTGGCATCAAAGACTCGGGCATCCATCTATGTCTACTCTTCAAAAGTTAGATAGGATTCCTTACAAGTTTAGCAACAAATGTAATGTTGACATTGATTCTGTTTCAAAGTGTACCATCTGTCCCCTTGCTTAGCAACATTTTCTTCCTTTTCCTATTAGTACTTCAAAATCAAATGCTTGTTTTGATCTCATACATTGTGATTTGTGGGGTCCCTATAGAGTTTCTACTTTGAATGGATGTAGATATTTCTTGACTATTGTTGATGATTTTTCAAGAGCAATTTGGACTTTCTTGTTATCTACCAAATTGCATGTCTTTGCTACTCTTAAGGAATTTCAGAAATATGTTCACACACAGTTCCAGACTACTATCAAAATGGTTAGATCTGATAATGGAAAAGAGTTTGTGAATAATGAAGTTCTTCCTTTCCTTTCTAATCTTGGCATCATTCATCAAACTTCTTGTCCTCTTACACCACAACAAAATGGTGTGGTAGAGATAAAGCATCAACATCTCTTAGATGTTTCAAGATCTTTAAGGTTTCAATCTGGATTATCGATTCATTTTTGGGGACATTCTTTGTTAACAGCTACATATCTCATTAATATCCTTCCTAGTAGTGCCATTGATTTTCAGACTCCCCATTTTCTTCTATACAAATCACATCCCTCTTATGATCATCTAAGATCTTTTGGTTGCTTATGCTTTGGTTCAATTCATCCTCTTGATAAATTTGCTCCAAGAGCCATCAAGAGCATTTTTCTTGGCTATTCTCCTACTCAGAAGGGTTACAAACTGTACAATATGGAAACCAAGAAAATCTATGTCAGTAGACATGTAGTTTTCCATGAGCATGTGTTTCCTTTCCTTGATCCTATACTTGTTCAATCTTCCAATACTTTGCCATGGCCTGAATCTGAATATATTCCTCCTACTACTACATCTTCTTTGCTTCCTGATTCTGATTCTATTTCCCCTGTTCATTCTCCAAATAGAAATCCTCCCATTGATCAATCTCATCATAATCCTCCTCTTCTTGATGATCATCCTCCTATCAATCAACAAGTTCTTGATCAAATTCCTAGAAAGTGTTCTAGGGTCAAATCATTACCTTCTAAACTCAAAGATTACATCATTTCTTCCAAGGTTCAAAACCATGTTGCATCTTCTATTTCTCATTCACATTCTAAATATGCTATTTCAAAATTCATTTCTTATGATAGCAATCACCCTCATCATATGTCTTTCATCAATTCTGTGGGAATAGTTTCAGAACCAACTTCCTATGCACAGGCAATCAAAGACCCTAGATGGGTTGAAGCTATGAACAGAGAAATAGAAGCTCTTGAGAGTAATCATACTTGGAATATTGTTCCTTTGCCCATTGGTAAGAAACCTGTTGGATGCAAATGGGTTTATAAAGTCAAACAAAATACTGATGGCAGCATTGAAAGGTTCAAGGCAAGATTAGTGGCCAAGGGGTATACTCAAACAGAAGGTATAGATTACCAGGAAACGTTTGCGCCTGTGGCTAAGATGGTTACCATTAGATGTTTATTACCATAGCTGCTGTCAGACAATGGGAAGTACACCAATTGGATGTTAATAATGCCTTTTTACATGGAGACTTACCTGAATAAGTTTATATGGATATTCCTAGAGGTTATCCTAAGTCTATCTACTCAATCCAATATGGTGTGCAAGCTGGTGAAAAATCCCTATATGGTTTGAAACAGGCCAGTAAACAGTGGTTTGCAAAATTGACAGAGGCTCTTATTGATAAAGGCTATAAACAGTCTTTTGCTGATTATTCCCTTTTCACATATACTCAAGGTGACAAGTTCACTGCAGTCTTGGTTTATGTGGATGATATAGTACTAGCTGGAAATGATTCCTCAAATATAGCTAGTTTGAAATCTTATTTGGATGCTAAGTTTAGTATCAAAAACTTAGGTCCAATTAAATATTACCTTGGGATTGAAATTTTGAGATCCGCAGATGGTTTTCATTTATGTCAAAGGAAATATGCCTTAGACCTTTTGGCTACTGCTGGTCTTCTTGATTGCAAACCACTTACCATTCCTTTTGATCCCAATTGCAAGTTGAGGGCTAATGAAGGTGAACCACTGACAGATCCTTCCATCTACAGAGTCTTGGTTAGTAAATTGTTGTATTTAACAATTACAAGACCTGACTTGGCTTACTCTGTTCAAGTCTTAAGTCAATTTGTCCACAATCCTAGGGTCCCTCACCTTCATGCTATTCACAGAATTTTGAGACACTTGAAGTTATCTCCTGGACAAGGTTTATTCTTCCCATCTTCTTCTTCTCTCCAGCTCAGAGCTTACTGTGACAGTGATTGGGCAAGTGATCCCAATGACAGAAAGTCTGTCTTTGGTTATTGTATGTTTCTAAGTGATTCCTTGGTTTCATGGTTATCAAAGAAACAAGGTGTTACTTCTAGATCATCTGCAGAGGCTGAGTATAGGTCCTTAGCTACAACCAATTGTGAAGTGGTTTGGTTGCAAGCTTTATTACAAGATCTACAATTACAGGTATCTCTTCCTGTTCAGGTGTTTTGTGACAGCTCTGCAGCCATAAGCATTGCTTCCAACCCTATTTACCATGCTAGGACCAAACATATTGAGCTTGACTGCCATTTTGTCAGAGAAAAGGTGGCCAATGGTCTTCTCACTCCTCTTCATATTTCTACTACCTCACATGTTGCTGACATTTTTACTAAATTTCTTGGTAAACATCTTCACTGGAAATTTGTCCACAAGTTAGGAGTTCTTAATCCATTCACTCCTTACACTTGTGGGGGGGGGGGTAATAAGGATGGTACATCCAAAAGTGTTGCTTGCAGTACTTTGAATACAAAGGTGTTAAAATGTTATAACAGGACTTCAGTGCCAATGGACAAAATACAAGGAGGTTAAGTAGTGTAAGTTATATAGTTAGAGGTGTAGTTGGTAAATAAATATAGGCTGTCAATTAGTTTGTTAGCAATTTGTTGGCTAATGAACTATATATAGAAAGATGTAATGACTGTTTCATTTTAATGAAGTTTACTCTGATTGTTCTTCTAAATCTCTCTCTCACATACTTACACACAGTTTGAACATGCAATCTCTAAATATGAGAGTTTAGTTAACAACTGTTAATGCCATGCATGATTACAATTAAAGTAACATAACAGCTGCATTTATTGAATTGAAGCTGAATGTTTTGAAAGTTGGAGTGAGGACCGGTAGCTCGGACTTAGAGTCGCTAGAAGTGAATCCCAAGTAACCGATCGACGGCGTCACGCCATAGCCGTGAAGTTTTCTCTATCTTTTTTTTTCAAGAACTAAAAAAGCCTCGAGTTCAAGCTCGGAGTTTTAGATTCAAGGGAGTCTTGAAGGATGACATTAGGTTCAAAATTGAAACATCGAACCCGATTGACACCCTTAAAATTTGAACTTTAATTTATCATTTTCCCTTTTTAAAAGAAGTTTATGTTATTTACAAAAATGACATCACTTGATTTAAAATCGATTCAAAAACATGTTTTTCTAAAATAATGAAAAAAACAAAGCATGTTTGTTTTTTCAATTTTTTGCCCTCAATTAGGCATGAAAGTGGTACAAATGATTTAAAATTGATATGTATTGCATTAACTACAAGTCCGTATTTAATTCCATGATACCCCCTCATCTCAAGTCTTTCTCTATAAAATGTCAAGTGATATCTAAAACTCACACACAAATAAAACACAAATAAAAGCCCATATTAAAATTCCATAAAATCTCAATCTCGCGAGGGTACGACTGCCCTATCTAGGAGATGCGATCGCACCCTCAGATTCCCATTGAAGATTTTTTCCAATTCCAGTACCTTTATAGAGTAGATTTATATTTTTTTTAAAAATATGAAAAAATTGTGAAAAAAAATACTCTTATATCTAAGTATAAAAGTAATTCTAGTCTTATAACTTTAGGTAAAGGAAGGTATATGAGAAGATTGTTTAGCAAAATATGAATTTTTTTATTATTTTTAAGAAAAGATGAAAAATTGTGAATTTTTTTTTTTATACCTAGTTGTAAGAGTATGATGCAAACTGAAGGATAGAGATTGTATGACCGAACGAAAGAACAAGAATCAGTAATTGAAAGCTAAAGTTTTTCTTTTCTATTTCATATAATCAAAGTCTAATTTTCAGATTTAACATATGACCCTATTTTATATGACTCATACGACTTGGAAAACAAGTCAAAACCTACCAAAATTACCCCTAAGCTATATTGTAACATAATAGAACTCAAAAATAACAAAATATCTCCTAAATCTATTCTAAAACATCAAAATACTACCTATCTAATAATAATTTCGAAAATACAAAGAAAATAATAAGATAAGTAAATAATTATTAAAACCCTAAAACCATCAAAACCATTTAAACCCTAAACCCAGCAACGTTGAAGCCCATTGCAATTGCTAGCCAGCGAGCTTTTTACGAAGTTCCAACACAGGTGCCGCCTGGCGATGGTGAGTAGGGATGGCAACGGGGCGGGTTCAGGACGGGTTCTTCATTTCCCAAACCCGCCCCTATAGTGATCTACCATAACCCGAACCCGCCCCTCCCCGTTTAACCCATTACCCGAGCCCGCCCCGATAATTATTTAAGTAATTTCCTATAAAAACACCCATAATCCAAGAGCCCCTCTAGTAATTTCCTATATATTCGGGGCATTTAAGTAATTTCCTATAAGGCCTATAAGGGCATTTAAGTAATTTCCTATATATTCGGGGTGGGGCTGGGTAAACCCAAACCCTCCAAAAACTCGACGAATTTTCAAATTTGCATCTCAAACTCGGCCTACTAGGAGCAGGTCTTTTCGGGTTCGGGGCGAGTTCGGGTTTTTTGCCATCCCTAATGGTGAGACGCCAGCCTCGCTCCCAGCTGCTTCCTCAAGATCGCCGCTCGTTCGTTGGCCGCTTCGCCTGTATCAACCCGCATCGTAGTATTTTTTTTTTTTTTTTTGATTACCCAGGGTTCCCCGGCTCGCACGGATCAATCCTGGACCACTGTACCGGCCCCTGCATATCTTTGGCGGAGGTAAATCGCGGTATATGCCCGAGGCAGCCAGGGTGGCAGCACCCCTTATACTCCTGGCCCCAAGGGAGCCCACCTACAACGCGGCAGTTGAACTCCCCACACTGAGGTTGCAAGCCCAGCAATGCTGCTTCCTTAACTGTACGGATGTGCACCGGGGGACTCCAAGGCTCCTGAAACCCAATGGAAGAATTAAATCCACAAGATCCCCCCAGGGGGGATCGAACCCCCAACCTCCCCGTAGGGAAGCCGGCCATGATACCACTTGGCCAGGAGACCGTTGGTAGAGTATTTTTACTCTTATACAGTGACGGGGAAGAGTATATGTGAGCGTAAGTTTATGCAAAATTTTACATCTCATCTCCTTGATTGGGTTTTTATAATTTTAATATCCCATTTCAACTTTACCAAAGTTGCTTTGAGGCATTGATAGATGGATTTAAAGCCAAGCTAACCCAACCCAACTACACATGCCAACGATGAAACAAGCCCACTTTCATGTTGGACTCACTATTTCCTTGTAGCTATAAAAATTCATGGTATTTTAAACCTGAAATTTCAATATTATCATTTTTTATCCATTTTTTGAGGCATTTGATCCATTTTGTTGAAAATAAATATTACTCCGTTATCCTTGTTTGTTCATCAACAATAAAGTATTTATTTTTAGAAATGGACTCTTAATTTTTTTACTCTTTTAAAGAAATTGACCCTATGTAGTTTTGTACCTTTCACAGTACATTTTTTTCGCTCATAAAAGAATATTTTCTAAAATGCCCCCCACGTGTATCTAGACTTTGCTAAACTCTCACAATGTGAACTTATTAATCGGGTGGCGTGTAGCAATATCGTACGCCGTTGGGCCTGCATATATAACAAACTTGCTTTGATATCATCTTAATATCTGAGGTTCCACCTTAAAATCAACTGGTACTAAGTGGAGTGACCAATGATCCTTATATGTTACAGACAAGGTTTGTCAATTCTCAATGTTGAATAATATCTCTAACAATATTCAGTGATCCTTGTTTCTCGGTAAAATTATCAATGTACATGAGGTTTTGTTATAATTATCAATGTATCTGAGGTTTTGTTATATTCTAATTTAAAATTAACCTTTTTTCTATATTTTTCTCAATGAATATATTAACTTTATTTTAAATTATTTATTAAAAATATATATTGCTCATTCCTTTAACCGCACGAATGTGTTTCGGGGGACTCCTAAAAATCCTGAAACTCATGGTATATTTTCCACAAATATGATTCCCGTGGAATCGAACCTATGACCTCTCAGAAGAGAGGCCAGTTAGCATACCACAAGACTAAGACTAGGAGGCCTTAGGTCTTATCATTTTGATTCTCATTTATATAAAATGTGGCTAACACACCATTTGAGTAAAATCCTAGGTCCAGGACAACATACTAAACAATACAAATTGTTTTGTTATATAGCTGTTACATTTATTTATACTGTTCCATACTTTAAATTGACAGATTATGACCAATTGGACCGATCATCAAATAATTCTTAACTATCCCCATAATCATGCTTCATGTAATTTTTATAGGTTTTTAAGTCAATGGTTTTATGCAGGCAAACACAAATTATTAATCCATAAGTCAAAAAGAAAAATAATAATAATCTGTTCGGCTCAAAAGTAAGCGTCTCAATGTCGCTTTTCTAAATATGAACATAATTTTAAAACAATTTTCATTCACGAATAAAAAAGAGATAGCTGATGCTACAAAAATTGTGCTCATCATGAATTTTCAAGTTGGGTGAAGTCCATGGTTGTCCATGGTATAGACATCCCTTGTAGCTATCTACAAAACAAGGCACCGTTAGTGGTAGGGGGTCTTTCCCCCTAAAATCCTTCGGTGTGAGAATCATTAATCCGCCCTTTTGATTGTATCAACATTGAACATTTTTTAGAGAGAATTTGGGGTTTTGGGGGGAAGAAGAGAGAGAGAGAGAGAGTGAACCTGGATCTATTCTCCTTGTAATGAGAAGCTTCAGTTGTATATATAGTCTGGATGGGCTTTTCGCCCTAAAGCCCATTTGGCCCATTTCAGTCCATTTGCTCCATTGGACCTGTATGACATGTTTTTCATAATGATCATTTTACGCCCATAATATTGAATATTTTTCATATACTCCCTCCGTCCCGCTATAAATGAGACACTTACTGTTTATGTGTGAATTAAGGAAAAAAATAATGATATAAATGTTGTGAGTATGAAAATTGAGGTTGGAGAGAGAAAGTGGGGTAGGAAATAGTGATTTGATTGGTGTTGTGAGTATAAAAGTAAAGTAAGAAAGAGAATTAGTGGGTGGAATAGTAAAGATTGTTTGCCATTTTAGAAAGTGTGTGATTTGTAGTGGGAAGCCCAATGAGAAAAGTGTGTGATTTGTAGCGGGACGGAGGGAGTATTTGTTATTTCCATTTTGTTCCTAGGCATATCGTATTTTTCGGTGAATTTTTTATGGCCACATCAATATAGGTCGGATGCTCACCCCAAATTTCAATAGCCATTCCAACTCTTAACTTATAACAATGATATTTTCAATCTATATCTTAATTAATATGTTCGAATTTCTCTTCTAAGTAAAACTTGGATTGTATTATACAAAATTTATATTTCATTCCCTCCCATTATGGCTTTAGCTACCATATGGATAAGTAATTAAATCCTCACTTGTCTCCATCTCCTGATCTCCGTATGTCAATGCCAGCCTTCAAACCTCCTCCTAGCCACTTCCTTTCTCACCCACCATCTATTATTTTTCTAAATATGACATTTTCGCCTTCCCAAAATACTACTACTTGTCTACGGTGTTGAAATTTGTCCCAAACGACCAAAAAAATTTAAAAGTAAAAATACAGCTTCAATTTAAAAGTAAAAATACGAGTAGTAAAAACACAGATATGTTTTAATAATAGATTAATATCAATGAATACATTGTTAGCGGTATATTTGTTGTCATCTATACACAATCTATACACAATGATTATCGTTATCGTATACTCCCTCCATCCCACGTGAGCGTGGACTTATTTCCTTTTTCGTCCGTTCCACGTGAGTGTGAAATGTCCAAAATGGCAAAGAATTTTTATTATTTCACCAACTCATTCTCTCTCCTACTTTACTTTTACACTCACAGCATCAATCAGCTTACTATTCCTCCCACTCATTTTTTCTTCTATTTAATTTTTCATACTCACAAACACCTCCTTTCACTATTTATCTCTCTTACTTTTTCTTAATTTGTGTGCCAAAAATTTTGGTTTATATTCACCGGGACGGAGGGAGTATTAACACAGAGTGCATGATAGATTGACGTCACGTAATTTCTAACTTATGATACATTGTTATGCTAAATAGTACAAGTAATTGTAGTTTGTCATTTTTTGGTACTTTGTCATTTTTTAGTTATCTAATTAAGTTATAATTGTAGTAATAAATTGGGGAAAATTATAGAAATGGGAGTAACCAAACCGTCCAAAAAAGAATAAACAAAAGGGAAAAAGTAAAGTAGAGAAATCGACAGGTAAAGGATTGGGTTTAAGATGCGTACACATCACTACTCATCACACAAAAACAATCCCATTTGGAGACCTCTCGTAAACACACATTTGTTGAATTTTGATCATAAATATATGACAATTTAATTATGTTCATGAAATTCTAAAAATTTCTATTGATTCACCATTGATAATATTATCAACAACAACTTCTAGAATTTCATGAACATGATTAATCTCTCATAAATTTGTGGTCAGAGTTCAACAAAAAAATCAAATAGGACAAACATTTTAGGACGGAGGGAGTATATTTTTGTGTTTAGTTGTTAAAATCGTTTAATCAAGTCAATAAGCGTATATAAGGATTTAAGTTTAGTGATCATTGTAGATGGGTTTAATGCGCGAAATTCATTCGTAATGTACTGAGTCCCTGTCTGATATCACGTTTTTTTGCTTAAAATGAGATCGAAAACGAGATAATCGTTTCACGTAAGCTTATCATCGTCGAGTTTCATTCCAATGCGGTTTAGATGTGTTATATGCGCTAAACTACCCAAACTTTTTAATTCAATAGACTTTACAATGTTGAAAAATCTCACACGGTACATCAAGATAAATCAAAGCTTGCTTAAAGTGTCCTTCTTCATCTCCTATTTAAGTGGATGATTTTTATTTGAATATTAAGTGGGAATTCAGATGATTTCTGAAAGGAATAAATATGGAATAAATATGATGGATCAGGCCCACCCGATCAAGCCCAACATTTAAGTTAACAGTTGACTCTATTATTGAATGGATCGGCCCAATTGCAGCAATACCAACAACCCACCATCGATCAGTCGATCTAGCTCATTGTCTAATCATCTTTGGTCCTGACCTAGCTTCGTCCAACATACGATCATATACTCGTACAATTGCTATCAAGAAAAAGCACAAAGTCAGGTCGCACTTGGCTATTCTGTCGACCTCGACCTACCAACACGTGCGTCAATCCACGTTGTTATTTGTAACCGTCTCCTACTTTCTCAGAGTCAGTTACTCCTACATTATCTCCGTGATCCCAGGGATTCAACATGATATCACATCAACACTATAAATACCCTCCAACATCCAACGTGAACGGGTAATGTCTTATTGTGCTATTTGAGTAATTCCTTAATTCAATTAAGTTTATAAGCTAATACACGTTACCTCATCATTACGTCGGAGGGTATTAGCCGGAGGCTAATTCTACTAATTGTGTGTTCGTGATTTCAGGTCTATTAGCTGAAGATCAACTTAATTACTGGACTGAAATTGATCTGAATTGTTTCATGTATGTATGCTATTCAATACTGTATTTCTTAAATGATTTGTCTTCGTTGGAAATAAAAATGGATTGTTGTGACTTTTGACTGAAGGGTAGAAATTAAAAGTAGCAATAATATCCGCATTAACAATACTCCCTCCGTCCCAATAAAAGCTTCACCAATTACTCAAAAAGGCGTTCCGTTAGAAGTTTCACCTTTTCTTTTTTGGACATAAAATATTATTATTTCCTCCACTCATTCTCTCTCCTACATTATTTTAATACTCACAACACCATTATAATTTATTATTCCCTCCACTAATTCTCTCTCCTATTTTCAAATTACACTCACAATATTTTTTTTCCTCCTATTACCATAATTCCCGTGCCCAAGAAAAATGGTGAAGCAATTGATGGGATGGAGGGAGTATAACGTTGATTTAAGAAATTACTATAATTGCGATATTAAAAAGCAAAACAAACGTTTTTTTGCCAGCACACTCACTCCTGTTTATCACTCCCTTTTTTCCCTCTCTCTCTCTCTCCTCGTGATTTCTCTTTTCCCTCCCCTTATATTCCCTCTCCTAAAATGGATTCTCGCCGGCAATCCAGCTCTGGATTTTCCCAAAATTGGCACAACCAGCTACCGCATTTCTAGCAAACACAGACAGATTACATTTTCAACCGGAGATTTTCTGGGTGGCGAACGAAATTAATGGCGGCGGTTTACTTCAATTCAGGGGTTTTTATTTACGCTTTATTATTTCTCACATTTCTCTGCCGAATCGAATCGGAGCCGACTCAGGACAAGCAGGCTCTTCTTGATTTCATTTCGAAAGTTCCTCACGAGAGCCGCGTTCAATGGAAGGCTTCCGATTCTGCCTGTACATGGGTCGGTGTCACGTGCGACAGCAGCAACTCATCTGTTACTTCTATTCATCTCCCCGGCGTTGGACTTGTCGGTCAGATACCGGCTAACACCATTGGAGCTTTGAGTCAACTAAGAGTTCTCAGTCTCCGTTCCAATAGACTGATGGGTGAGATTCCGCCTGATTTCTCTAATCTGAAGCGCCTCCGTAGTCTTTTCCTCCAGAACAATGAGATTTCCGGCGAGTTTCCGACTAGTCTAACTGAAATTACTCGTCTCTCTCGTTTGGATCTCTCCAGCAACAAGTTTTCCGGGAAAATTCCGTTCTCGGTCAACAATCTCACCCATTTGACCGGTCTCTTTCTGGAAAACAATAATTTCTCTGGTTCTCTACCCAGCATTAACCCGGCCAATCTAGTATCGTTCAATGTCTCAAATAATAATCTCAATGGCTCAATCCCCGCATCCCTACAGAAGTTTCCTTCAGCCGCATTCACAGGAAACCTAAACCTCTGTGGTGGCCCTTTACCCCCTTGCAACCCATTCTTCCCCTCTCCGGCTCCATCTCCGGCAACAATCGTTCCAACGCCGGTGAAGCACAAGTCCAAAAAGCTATCCAAAGCCGCCATTATCGCCATAGCAGTCGGCTCGGCCCTAATCCTCCTTCTACTCCTACTAATCCTCCTCCTATGCCTGCGCAGACGCCGTCAACAAAGACAATCCCCGAAGCTCCCAAAACCAACCGGAGCACCGCGGTCGATACCGGTGGCGGAGGCGGGAACATCTTCCTCCAAGGATGACGTCACGGGTGGGTCCGCTGAAGGCGGAGAGAGAAACAAGTTGGTATTCTTCGAAGGCGGGATTTACAGCTTCGATTTGGAAGATCTGCTAAGGGCATCGGCGGAGGTGTTGGGAAAAGGAAGCGTGGGGACGTCGTACAAGGCGGTGCTGGAGGAAGGGACGACGGTGGTGGTGAAGAGATTGAAAGATGTGGTGGTAACGAAGAAGGAATTCGAAATGGTAATGGAGAATTTGGGGAAAATTAAACAAGAAAATGTGGTTCCATTGAGAGCCTTCTATTTCTCCAAAGATGAGAAGTTGCTGGTCTCCGATTACATGCCGGCCGGCAGCTTATCAGCTCTTCTTCACGGTACATTTTCTTTACACTGCTCTCTCTCTCTCTCACCCACACACACTAAAATGCCTGCATTTTGACCCGTGAATTCATGATTATTACAGTTAAGAAATTCTTGATTTCTATATTTGTTCTTCTTTTTGATGTGATGGGAATGCTGGATTTTTGAAGGCATTGTTTTATTTAAAATTAATTCTGGTATTTACTTTAAATATTAGTAATAAATGGGACATTCAGAAAAGGAAAGTTGGGACACTTCAAATTTCGAATGGGCGAAGGTAGTATAATGTTTTTAAATTGTTATCATTTAAGAGCAAATTTGATATTTTTTGTAGTTATTTATAGTATGATAAAATGATTTCATAATAATTTACCAATTTTCATGTTAGAAATTTGTTTATTAAGGGTAATCTATATTATAAATCACACCATTGTTTTGAACAGTGGTGTGAATAGTTTCATCCGCGGAAATGACCATTTTGCCCTCACTATTCACTCTCTTTCCCATTTCGCCCTAAAAAAAAAAAATTAAATTAAATTTTTTTTTAAATTAATTTTTTTTTTAAATTAATTTTTTTTTTTTAAAAAAATAGTTTTAAAAAAATGTGGCCTTGGAAACGGGCATATTTAAAAAAAAAAAATTTTTTTTAAAAAAAAAAACAAAAAATGTGGCCTTAACACACACGGGCCTAGGCTAGTATCTAATAAGGTGCGCGGAATGCGCATGTTTTGCTGGGGTTAAAAGTAGGAAACATTGTGAGTGTGGCGTGACATGCGCACCTGGCGCATTAAACTTGAGGTCCTTTTTATACGGAATAATACTCATTATAGAGTATTATTAATTATTACGTTATGTATATATAAAACATTAGAACATAACGGACCAGCATGATTTGCTACGACATGCTTTCCATACTTTATCAATGATGTTAGAGAAACTTAATTAATTTATTCTACGTTATACTATGTTTATGTTGTTCTAATCATTAATTACCTCTTACATAATCCCCGGGACGGATCTAGCCTTTTTTGAGGTGGATTCCAGCCTATCTCAATTTTTTTTTACTTAAGTCACCCGCTATATGTAATTTTTTTTTTTTATATATGAAGTTATTTTTTACTGTTATTATTGTTTAAAATATTTTTTAAATACCAAGCTCACGTAATTTCAAAATTCTGGATTCGCGCCTGAATCCCCCTGTTTATTGTATCGAATGTCCCAAAAGTCTACATTTATCTACCACTAGATTAGCCGATAGCTTGACTATGTTTGACTCTAGAAAATTCGAGAGGAATCACATGTACCGCTATTTTATATCACTAGTGTTGCGACAGTTATATTACTGATAACATCGTTGTCATGTTATCGGTAATTATAAATTATAATCGTTGAATCACTGGTGATAAAGCAATGTGATACTGTATACTCCATCCGTTTCGGGATAACGCATACTTTTTGGCTTGACACGGGAATTAAGGTAAAAGGTGAAAAATGTGATGTGTTGTGTGAGTGTAGATGGTTGGGTAGGAGAGAGAAAGTGGAGTAAGTGGGTAATGGTTGTGAGTAAAGAGAAGTGAGTCCCATTTTCATTTTTCATTTTAGGAAAGTGCAAATAATTGTGGGACGTTCAAAAGAGATATTTTTGCAGATTATCGTGAAACGAAGGGAGTATAAAATTGTTCACAACTAATTTTGCTTTTAGAGAATTTTGGCCGACAAATTTTTACTTGAAATATTTAGAAATTAAATAAAGGAGGAAATCAAAAAGTAAGCTGAATACGACAACGTAAAGTCCAAATGAGGCTCTGTTTTTCTTTACTTTGACGCTGTACAATCTCCATCACTCACATGGTTTACATAATATAAATTCCATTACTGATTATTTCCGGTGACATGCAACAGGGAGCAGAGGCTCAGGCCGTACACCTCTCGACTGGGATAACCGGATGAAGATAGCATTGGGTGCCGCCAGAGGAGTGGCTCACCTCCACGTGTCGGGAAAAGTGGTCCACGGCAACATCAAATCATCCAATGTCCTTCTCCGTCAAGACAACCAGGACGCCAGCGTGTCCGATTACGGACTCAACCCATTATTCAACGGGTCGTCGAATCCACCTAATCACCGGGTCGCTGGTTATCGGGCACCCGAAGTTGTGGAAACCCGGAAAGTGACTTACAAGTCCGATGTTTACAGCTTTGGGGTACTTTTGTTGGAGCTTTTAACGGGTAAAGCTCCGAACCAGGCTTCGCTGGGAGAGGAAGGGATAGACTTGCCCCGGTGGGTCCAATCCGTTGTGCGAGAGGAATGGACGGCTGAGGTTTTTGATGTCGAGTTGATGAGGTATCAGAATATCGAGGAGGAGATGGTTCAGCTGCTGCAGATTGCAATGGCGTGTGTTTCGACAGTGCCAGATCAACGGCCGGCAATGCAAGAGGTGGTGAGGATGATTGAGGATATGAATCGGGGCGAGACGGATGATGGGTTGAGACAATCTTCGGATGACCCATCTAAGGGATCCGATGGACACACACCACCCGGTGAGGTTAGGACCCCACCTCAAAATGTCACACCTTAATAGTCTAAGAGGTTTATTAAATTTAAATGTGCAGGCATCTAGTAAGTAATTAAATGGGATCATTTGATTTATTTCTATTTTATTTTGGGAGATTTTATTTTATTTTCCTTTTTTTTTTTTAAAAAAGCTTGTGCATTGATTTTTCATTGGATGGAAATTATTAAAATGTGGACAGTTAAATGACAAGGACTGTTGGGATATTTAGTAGTTTAAGTTTGATTCTTTTGTCAAGAATTCTACGAATGCAAATTATTCTTAAATGTTGTTTTTCTTTTTTTTTTGATAATCAATTTAATTGACATTTCATGAAAAATTAGAAAAAAAATTAATCAATTATATGGAAAGTCTAAAAAAAATTACTTTCTCCGCTCTGCTAATAGTCCTACTTTTCTTTTTTGATACGTTCAATTATAAGAATTCTACTTTGCTTTATTTCCTTAATAACAAATAATATATACTTCCTCCGTTCCGCTACAATTCACACAGTTACTGTTTACACGCAAATTATAGAAAAAGTTAGTGAAGTACTCCCTCCGTCTCACTTCACTTGACACTAATTTCCATTTTGGTCCGTCCCACCTCACTTGACACTGCCCAAAATGGAAAGTTTTTACACTCACAACACCAATCAAATCACTATTCTCTCCACTCATTCTCTCTCCTACTTTACCTTTTCTAATCACAACATTTTCTTTAATTAATTATCTCTCTTGCTTTTTCTTAGTTACTGTGCCCACCCCTTCGGTGTCAAGTGAACCGGGACGGAGGGAGTAAGTGTTATGAGAATGAAAAGTGAGGTTGGAGAGAGAAAGTGGGGTAGGAAATAGTGAGTTGATTGATGTTGTGAGTATAAAAGTAAAGTAGGAGAGAGAATTAGTGGATGGAATTGTAAAAATTATTTGCCATTTTAGGAAGTGTGAAGTTTGTAATGAGACGCCCAATAAAAAAAGTGTGCAGCTTGTAGCGGGACGGAGGGAGTACTCATTGTTTTCACATTTATGTCCTATTCTCTATGTAGAATTACAAAAAAAAATTATTAATTACTATTTTATTTTTCATTCACTTGAATCATTAATAATAGTATTTTGCACAATTTTGTTCTTAATTCATTTACTCATTCTTTAATAATATTTTTTTAATAAACGTGTAAACTCTTTGTAAGACTTTTTAATCTAGGAAGAAGAGAGTATTGATAATAAATCTTTATGAAAATGAATATTTCCTCCGTTCCATTGTAAAAGGTATAAAAGCTCCATTTTGATGTCTAATTACAAACGACACAAGCTATAAATGAAATTTTTTAATATTTATTTATTAATGGAAATCACTTGTCATACTCACTTTATTTATACATTTACTATTTTCTATTTCACTTTCTCTTTTATCTCACTTTTCATATTCACTTCATTTACTCCCTCCGTCCCAGCCCAATTGATATCAAATTTTTGGGCACACAGATTAAGGAAAAGAAAGAGAGATAAAAAGTGGAAGAAAATGTTGTGAGTATGAAAAATTAAATATGAGAGAGAATGAGTGGGAGGAATAGTGATTTGATTGGTGTTGTGAGTGTAAAAGTAAAATAGGAGAGAGAATGAGTGAGAAAAATAGTAAAGATTTTCATTTTGGACAGTCTCCATTGAGCTGGGACGGATCAAAAAGGAAATAAGTTTCCATTGGACTGGGACGGAGGGAGTATACACTTAATCAATAATAAAAATGAGTATTCATATATTTGAGATTTGGGGATGGTATTTTAGTGATGCATTAATAATATTTTGAATTTTTTTATTTAGATTAAATTTCAAATCATTATTATTACTATATTAAATTAAATTATAATTTCGGATACAAGGAGTCATATTTAATTATAAATTGTTATTTAAAATGTTGGAGTGAAATAAAATGGACTTATGTCCAACATGTTGATCAAATAAAATTCAAAGTTGGTGAGGGGCAAGGCCAGCACACGTATATGTGCACACGTACATGTGATGGCATTTGAGTAAAGAATGAGGTTTAGGGGTTAATGCTCCGCCCATGCCCATTCGAAAATGTATAAATTTTTATTTTGAGTGCTCTATTTAAAAAAAATTCACACTCAAAATAAAAACCTTTTAACATTTTTTTATTTATGAGACTCACTTGTTATATTTACAAAAACTATTCACTTATTATTTCCTATCTCATTTTATATTCTATCTCACTTTTTATATTCATAATACTTATTTTACTGAACATTTTTCTTAATTTTCATGCATAACTATTTTTGTATACTCCCTCCGTCCCACTATACTTGACACTTCTTTCCATTTTGGGCCGTCCCACTATACTTGACACCTTCCAAAAATAACCAAGTTTTTATATTTTTATATTCACTCTACCCCACCACTCATTCTCTCTCTTCATTTTCCACCACTCAATTTATTCAACCAACACTACTATTTACCCCACTCATTCTCTTTCTTCATTTTCTATCACACATTTTTTTTATTTTATTCTTTTTTCTTAGTTTTTGAACCCACTCCTTGGATGTCAACTATAGTGGGACGATGGGAGTATTTTTTAGTGGAACGGGAGAGAGTAACTGTGTACCAAAAGAGTTGTGGCCTGCCTGGCCGGCTTTGGCATGAGAAGACCACTTCTGACAATGAAGACAGGTGGCAGCATTTTGACCCACTGAAATGTGTCAGTGTGCCCCCCATCTCTCTTAATATACTACTCTTAAAATACGTACTCCTATAATTTATTTAATCAAAAATAAAATTGAATTTTTGTTTATACTGTATTTTGAAACCAAGAAAATACAAAATATATACATGTAAAATTATAAATAAATATTTAATATAATTTACTCTTTTCGATCCAAATAATGAATAACAGTTACTTTTGAACAATTTTTTAATCCAAAACAATATTTTTCCCCGTCTCACTTGAAAGTCTCAATTGAAAATTAAAATTTTCCAAAAGGTTGTCCCGCCCAAGAGTTGAAAATCTCAAAATGAAAAATTTTTATTACTCCATTATTTGTGAGCCCCACATATTATAGTAAAAACAATTATTCAAAAATTATTTACTACTACACTTTCTTCTACCCACTTATCTACACTGACAATATATCACTTTTTTCATCCTGTTCTTAATTCTTGAACCACTTTAATTTTTGAACTTTACGAGTGAGACATAAGGAATAGTCTGTTTTGAATTAAAAACATTGAATTTCCACTTTTATTATTGCATTGAAACTCGCAATACTTAATTAGTGATTTTATTGAGTAAACTATGTAAGTGAGAGAAACAAATAGTATGAGTATAATTGGTAATTTTGTCATTAACTCATAATAATAATTAATTTTCTTAAAACTATTAAAAACCAAAAAAAAAAACAATAATTATTTTAGACCAAAGAAAATAGTATTTTTCACAACAAACTCCTATTAGAGCATTTACAATGTTAAAAGCTACCCAAAAAATATGTGGTAAAAGCTCTATTGAACTCCAATATGCTACATCATTATAAGGAAAATAAGTAATATCCATTATACTAGTTAATCAATAATTGAATTTTCAAAAAAAAAAAACAGGTAATTAAAAAAAAAAAGAAAAAAAAGGGCTATGTGTGGAAAGCATTGCTTTAGAAAAGAGCTCTTCAAAAACTTCTAACCTAGATAAAAAGTTTTAAAAAATGTACTCTCTACGTCTCATTCGAAAATGTATACGAATGTCCCATTTATAAAAAGATAAATACCCAAGATGGATTTTTTTTAATTATTATATTATTTATAAAATCCACTTGTTATACTCACGATAACTATCATTTGACAATTTAAAACCGTAAATCAACTGTCCGACTCACAATTCTGATTTGAGCAAAATTTAAACTACACCAACTAAAGCGAAATTCCAAGCTTCATTTGGAGGTCAGTTGAGTCACATGCCTTCTCGTGCAAAGCATAACTAAACTCTTTTTGGCCACCAAAAGTTATGCTGTCGACATCTCTCTAATTTTGACTCTTTCTCAAATCTCAACTTACCCTTCCTTCCTTCCTTTACTCTCTAAAGCTTGGTTTGTGCCATTTTTATTTATTTAAGAAATTAAAACAAATATGGGCCCCACCAAAAAATAAATGACCATTTTACCTTTAAGGGTCATTGTTAAAAGATTAATTTTTAATAAAAAACATATAAATATTCTTACTAACCCTTGTCTTAAGTCTCTTAAACTTGATAGAGTACATGCATGTTCTTTAATCAACAACTCCATGGGTCCGGTCCCATAAGATTAATAACACATCTCTCACTATCTTAAATTTGTCTCTAATCGTGTTCATAAAATCTAACATAATGATAATCCATGGCATTAGCTTTTCATCTTTATTTTAGGCTCTCTCCTTTCTTCTGTGGGTCTTTAATCAGATAATAGCCCTTTTATATCTCAGAATTTTACTTTAATACTGGCATCCTTACTCTCGTAAACCCTTTTAAAAGGTTTATCAGTCTGTCACGTCATCACTTTACACATTCTTATTTCTATAAACCTTTGACAATTTCCCCCCACACTCATAAACCTGTTCAAAAGCTTTTTAGAAACATTTTTTTTTAAAAAAGTTGACATTTATTTTGATTAAAAAAATAAAAAAACATTTATTTCAGGATAATAAAGTACCATTTTATTATTTAAAACAAATTATTCAATTAGCAAAAAAAAAACAAAAAAACAAAATAAAACTGTCAGTATAGAGCGCTCCATCACAATGGAGCAATTTATCCCAATTTCCCTCTTTCTTCTCTGACTGACTTGGACTCCATCTCACCATAAACGTCTCCCATAAACCTCCCATTTCTCCAGTTAATGTTAACCCTTACACCGATAGTGCCACCCGAAAATACACAAAGTTTGCCTTTCATGGGAATTAAGGAGAATATATAATGAAGTAACTGCTGTAAGTATAAAAAGTGATGTATGAGAGAGAAAATGGGATTGAGAATAATAGTGAATAGTTATTGTGAGTATAATAAGTGGGTCCCACAAATAAAAAAATATTAAAAAATTTCTATTTCGAAAGTGTGCATTTTTAAATGGGACATCCAAAACATAAATTTGTGTATTTTCGAATGGGATGGAGCGAGTATATCGTAGAAGCTGACCTCCAGTGGTTGATATCATTCTGTCTGGCAGTGGGGTAGAGAATAATAGCGGATAGTATATTTTGTGCCCTGCTGCCAAGCCTGCCATTCATTTTTATTTTTAATAAACAAGATAAATGCACATTAATTTGTATATACTCCCTTTGTTCCGAATTTTTTTACCTATTTACTTATTGTTCGAAATGAAAATTAAGGAATAATATTATAAAAATATGTGTGTGAGTAGATAGGAGAGAGAAAGTGGGATAAAGAATAGTAAATGAATAGTTGTTGTTATTATAATATGTGAGTCTCATTAATAAATTTTTTTTTGCATACTTTCCATTTTAAGAAGTGAAACTTATTAATGGAATGTCGTAAATAACAAAGTGGATAAGGTTCTTCGGGACGGAGAGACGGAGGAAGTATAAGAAGTATATTAAACAAAATATACTTTAAGTTGGATGATCCTACTTGGTGTGTAAAATGAATGCATGGGTATTCCCATTAATCATGTCATGGACCATCAAAATGGTTATAAAATAGTTATGGGTATCTTTTAAGCTAGCTGTGTGTGTGAAAAGCTTCTTGGAATAAAGGAGCTTTTTTTTTAATGGAATGTCGTAAATAACAAAGTGGATAAGGTTCTTGGAATTTTTTTACCTATTTACTTATTGTTCGAAACGAAAATTAAGAAATAATATTATAAAAATATGTGTGTGAGTAGATAGGAGAGAGAAAGTGGGATAAAGAATAGTAAATGAATAGTTATTGTTATTATAATATGTGAGTCTCATTAATAATTTTTTTTTGCATACTTTCCATTTTAAGAAGTGAAACTTATTAATGGAATGTCGTAAATAACAAAGTGGATAAGGTTCTTCGGGGATGGAGAGACGGAGGAAGTATAAGAAGTATATTAAACAAAATACAGTATACTTTAAGTTGGATGATCCCTACTTGGTGTGTAAAATGAATGCATGGGTATTCCCATTAATCATGTCATGGACCATCAAAATGGTTATAAAATAGTTATGGGTATCTTTTAAGCTAGCTGTGTGTGTGAAAAGCTTCTTGGAATAAAGAATAAAGGGGCTTTTTTTTTAAGCTTAGGATGCTTGTGTTACACAAGTTACTACAAAAATCTTGTTTTTACTGATTTTCTTACTCAACTATATTTAGGAGTTGACTACTCCCTCCGTCCCACCCATCTTAATCCCACCCATCTTAAGAAAAATTGAAATGACACGGGAATTAAGGAATATTATTATAGTATTAGGAGAGAGAATGAGTGAAAGAAGTGTTGTGAGTGTGAAAAATTAAATAGAAAAGAGAATGAGTGGGATGAATAGTGAGTGGATTGTTATTGTGAGTACTAGTAAGTAACCCGTCGGTCCCCGACGGGGATAAAATACTGAGGTAAAAGTTAAATATAAATATAATTCAAAAAATTAATAAGATAATTTTATGTAATATATTACAGTTTGTCAAAAACTTCTTTGTACACAACATTTGTAGTCGTGTCATCTGACTGTTCATGACTATTACATATAAGCACTTTAAGTCCTTTCCTATCTAGAAAAAGCAACATATAATTGTCCATGACTAAATACTGATCTTGGAAGAAAAAGGCCAACATGAGCAAGCGACTGACCCTGACTTTTATTTATCGTCATTGCAAAAGAAACGGTCAGTGGGAATTGTCTCCGTTGAAACCTAACTGGGAATTTTGTTGTATCAGAAGGTGACATAATAATCCTCGACATCAACACCTTCTTACCAACATTCTTTCCAGACAACATTACCGCCTCGACAACAACTACGTATATATATATATATATATATATATATATATATATATATATATATATATATATATATATATATATATATATATATATATATATATATATATATATATATATATATATATATATATTAAAATAACAGTATGTTTTATGTCAAATAATCAAATAATTAATTGTATAAATGTATAATTATATACTAACAAAATTGATTTGCGTACCTAGATTTGTAACCATCAATCTTGTACCGTTACACAATTCTGAAGCTTGATCTATATTTCGTAACAACATGACGATACATCCAATCTTTAGCTTCAGTATGTGATTAGGTATTCCAGAGCATTTGATGGTGTTTAGGAATTCAGTTGAAAATATATCTTCAGTGATTGGTTAAATTCCTCGTCTTTACATATGGCGTCAGAACTCATGTATTCCACTTCTTTTCCAGAAAAGAGCGACATAACATACTCATTAATACTGTCAACAATCTCATTTGTTGGTGCAAGTATAGCCCGATTCTGAAAAAATCCATCAACATCTTTATTCTGCATTAAGTTTGGGTATATGCAATCCACGATAGATGAGATGGTATTGACAGAATCTCTTATCAATATGTCATCTGGTATTTTGATTTCAACTTCACCATGGTTCTTATCACCTGCAGTAATAACCAACATATAATAAATAAATATTAGTAAAAATATGAACTTAAAAGGAAGTAAAAAAACAATATTAAAATTGAGAGAAGACCGAAAAATTATGAAGCAGTTTTTATTAATATTAAGACGGATATAGTACATAAATTGCAACAAAGGTAGTAAGGCTTTTGAGACAGAGGTAGTTATAACCAACGGATAAAATACGTATTTATATCTTTAAAGCAATTATTACTTATCACCTGCAGTCCCATCACCAACGGATAATAACCAATCTGCAAACGACCTGATATCCTCAACATCCGAAGAAGACGAACCGCCCTACATAAATTTTTATATTTTAGTCTTATTATAACTTTTAAAATATTGATACGTATACATAATGTTAAACAAAATGTATTTGAAAATCACCTGTAATCTCATATTTTGTGTTAACCTTAGTACTTTGCATTCATTCCATAGTGTCGATGAACATAGTGAAGCATGCACAATATCATTTCTGCTACCCATAGGTACGATCGGAAGAATTTGTCTGAAATCTCCTCCAAATACCACAACCTTACCACCAAACGGCTTATCACATAACCGTCCATCAGGGCCACGAATAATATTTCTCAAGCTACGATCAAGTGCCTCAAAGCAGTGTTTATGTGCCATTGGAGATTCATCCCAAATAATAAGCGATGTTTTTGAAGTAACTCGCCTCATCGAACCTCGGCTTAAGTTTTCTACACATGAAAGTCTCATCAAGTCAAAGGTATACCAAATTTAGAATGGGCGGTCCTACCTCCGGGAAGTAATAATGAAGAAATACCACTGATGCAACCGCAACTACAATCTTCCTCTCGCATCCGTAATGCAAAGACATAATGTCTTCCACATAAACGTCTTTCCCGTACCCCCATAACCATACAGGAAGAATCCTCCACCATTTCCACTATCGACGGTGACATGATTTCTTCATATACTCTCTTACGCTCGGTAGTGAGTTGTTTATACAACCCGTCGTGCTCACCTTCATCTCTTCTATATCATATGATGTTTCATCTAAAATAAGCCTATTATGTGCATCCTCAATAGCGAGTCTATCGGCTTAGGCATATTTGTAAACTTATGCAAGCTACTTCCATTTTGAACCAATATTTTTCAATTTACGCTAAAGCAAGATTCTTCTTCTGTTCTTTGCTTAGTTTCAATCCTGGCACATTTATGAAAAAAAGCAATTAAATATATATCCAAACACCAAAATATATAAATATATGTAATATTAAATGAAAACCTATATTAGATAAAGATGTTAAACTTACCCGGATTATTGTGCAGTTTCCTATAATTGTATTCCATGTCATCGGAAAGTTCCTCCCAAGTCTTATCCCATACCTCGTGCGGCATAGTCATGGAATTAGACAGTAATAGGACAGCAAATAGTCTTTTTAAGGCTTTAAGGCTACATGCATTTTCCAACCAGCTGCTTCTTTTATTGCATCGACATATTCCTTGTCGTCATCTAACAAACCCAAGGCATAGCAAGCTGATTTAAAGTCCTTATAGACAACATTATCAACGGTTTTCAAATCTTTAAAATTTTTGCAACCGGCTTTATGATTCAACATAATCCTCAAGTAGTACAATTCCCCACAGCCGATCAGCACATGATATATCCTTCCAATTGCAAATCGACTATCTTTCCTGCGGCGCCATTCACGTTTATTTTTTACCCACATAAAATACCTCAGGAATTCACAGTATTTCAAATGTCGACCGTCTTCATTATCACGATTATCATCCATCCACTTAACAAACTGAGATTCTTTACCAGTCTCTGTTTTTTCAAGAACATCTTCAATGTAATCCCCTTCGTGAAAAGGTATAGTCCGTCACCCTTCATGTGAAAAGCTAACCGCTCAACTGGTGGAGTTCTATAATGCAAATCAAACCCATGTATCCTCCAAATCGCCTCACATGCAGAGACATATCTACAATCAATGAACCTTTCAACCTCATCCTCTTCTTGTAATCCAAGAGTTATCCTATCGCTACCCTTGTTAATGTACTTGAACAAATATTTGATAGCCATGCTCTGATTACAATACTCGACATTGATATGTGCTCTGTACTTCAAAAGCAGATAGGCATTAAACGGAACAACATACCCATTGTGGAGATTACATTCACCCTTCTCAATAGTTGTCTCGGTGCCTCTCCGCCTATACACATGGTAAACATTTTCATCTACAATAGTTCGCTCATTAAAAATATTGGGAAATTGCTTTGAACACCTATTATTTTGCATACACGGAGATTTCGGATTTGAAGGACCACATGGACCATGCAGCATAAAATCTCTTCTTGTCTCATACAATTCTGGTTCAGCTTCCTTGTCAGGTATCTCAGCTGAAATAAATTTGTCTACATCTTCAGCAATCTTAGCTTGATCCTTTGGATTGAGAAAAAGAAGAATATGTGCATGAGGAAGACCTCTCTTCTGCCACTCAACCGTGTACATAATTGCGTAGAAACAAAAATAAAATATTTATATAAAATATAGCTTTTTAAAAACTTTCGTAAATAAATTCAAAATATTTGATACTTACTTGCAGCAGGGCTACCGAACACTTTCCCGTCCTTAAAATCGCTGATCATTTCATCAAGTTTCATTTTGAAAACCCTCGATATTATGTCGGGCCTGTCCTCTGGTCTACATCCCTTTTCTTCAACATATCTTTTTATTTCGGCCACTTAGGGTTACATGTAAAAGTAATAAACAATGATGGATAACCTATCCATTTACATATTGCAAGGGAGTCCCGATAATTTTGGATGGTCCACCTTTTCCCCCAAAACAGACGAACTTTAAGGCAAGTATGATTCTTCTCCCCGCATCCGAACCGCTAACTCCATTGTTGGCTGCAATGTAATTAGTCTCGTGTATGATTCGGCTCGTAGTTTAGGTTGGTGGTGACGAATCCAACGAAGCCTCTCAAGTAGATCCATCATAACATAAGAATCAACCATAAACTGCTGGAGCAAACGCCCACTCCTCATAAGCTGGGATCCTTCTTTGCTCCTTGCCTGAAGACGGAATGATATGAATTCTTTCAGTGATAGTGTTGGCCGAGACTTGGTTGGATCATCTCTTGAAATCTCCGTATAAAATCCATCCTCACCATATGGAAACAATAAAGGGTATTGTAGGGGAAGGAAACATTCTGTTTTTTTTTTTTTAATAAAATTTTAAAAGTTAAATTGATGGATGATTTTGATTGATGGTTAATCCTGGTCTTCTGCCATTGTTGTATTTCATTCTTTATTACAACAAAATTGGTAATCTTAACAATTCCACCTTCGGTAAACATATCCTTGACGTTTTCAGCAAATTTTTTGTGGACAAACACTTGAATCTTAGATCCCTATTTTTTGGATCATATATTCAAAAAATGTATTAGTAATAAAATAAATCTCATTATAAATCTATTATTTCATCAAATTAAAAAAACGATAACAAATATTTTAAATTAAAGCGTATTTGATAACTAACCTCAGAGTCAAGACATATCATATCAAAAGAAGTCGTTCCTTCTTTATCAGTGTGCTTTACTAATCTCAAGATCCGCACAACAATGCTACGTTGTTTAGTAGCTCCCTCAATATCGCGAATAGCTATCTTTTGTCCACGTTTTGCCATATTGCCTTGTTTTTTTTTTTTTTTAAAATACGTGAGTTAGTTTATATAAGGTGTTATTTTCATATTTAGTTTATATAATACACATATAATACATGAGTTAGCGTTAATTTGAAAGAAACCCACGTACGCCATAATCGAAAGAAACTCGCAACAAAAATTTATTTTTTATTTCCTACTCCACTACTCTTTTTCTTACTTTAGTTTTCATATTCATAATATCTATCCCACTATCAATATTATACATATATATTAGTCAAACTTATGAAATCTTATAAGTAAAAAGGAAAAGTAAAAAGGAGGTACTCTTAGTTCATAGAGAAGAAAGAACCTCCCAAAATCAATAGTACAATTTTAAAATGTCTCACATATACTCTAATATAATACACTACTTTTTTGAAGCATTACATATTTTATGCTAAACAGGTAGGGATAAGGGACACGCTTACCTCAAGCTTAACGTTCGCTGGCTCTTCTTTTCTCTCCCTAGTGCCTCGGTGCTCGTGAAACAAAATAAATTGACTGCCTCTCTAGGTTTAGGTATGAAAGATTTATACTTAAGTCTCTAGGGTTGAAATCCTCGTAAAATGGTCCAACCCATTTCATTAATTATTTTCTTCTTAAATTGAATTTGAATAATTATGTAATAGAACAAATCTATCCGATTGTGACATGTTATACCATTATTCCTATTATATTATCAGCTCATAGTATATTGAGATTCAACTTAACATATTGTATTTTGTATAATACAACTAATTCAAAATTTTGATATTTTCTTTATCCCATTTAAAAATAAAAAATGAATTTTGCATGAGAATTAAAGAATGTGTATAATGAATAAAGAAATATTAAAAATTTCTATTTTGAGATTCAATTTTTTCAAATAAAACAGCAAAATGAGATTTTTGTTTCTTTCATTTCAAATGAAACGAAGAAAGTATATTTATAAGAGAAGATTAAATTGTAAAGTCAGATAGCTTTATAATGCATAATGCATGAATGAAGTTTAGATTTCGATTCTTTTTATATAGGAGTGTATTATTATTATTATTATTATTATTATTATTATTATTATTATTATTATTATTATTATTATTATTATTATTATTATTATTATTATTATTATTATTATTATTATTATTATTATTATTATTATTATTATAAGAGGGTAAGTTGAGCCGTTGACCATTGAACAAATATATGGAAGCCAAGCCATCCATATTTGTCAAAGTCGTTATCAAAGAGGCATATTATTTTTAATTTTTAATTTTTTTTTTTAAAAAAAGTACAAATAAGGCCTAGAGAATCAGACAAAGAAAAACCATCGACTCATTTTAGGACGGCGGTAGTATTATACGTACTCCCTCCGTCCCATTAATAACTTCACTTTTTGTCAAAACGGGTGTCCCAAAATAAAAAGTGTGAAATATGTAAGTGGAGGAGGGAGTATACTCTAATATAATACACTACTTTATTGAAGCATTACATATTCTATGCTAAACAGAAAGGGGTAAGGAAAGATTTATACTCAAGTCTCTAGGGTTGAAATCCTCGTAAAATGGTCCGACCCATTTCATTAATTATCTACTTCTTGAACTCTTTGGCCCACATTTGTTTAACTACTTAGCAGCCCAAAATAAATTATTTAAATAATTAATATAGAAACTACCATAAATTAATTTTAGAATTATTAAAATTCTCCCAATTTATCTTCCCAAATTATTCGGTTCTATCTTTCCTTATTTCGTTTCCTATTATCAAGGCTATAAATCCTCCCTAGATTATCTCCTAACATTCTGTTTTTTTTTTTTTAATAAAATTTTAAAAGTTAAATTGATGGATGATTTTGATTGGTGGAAGAGGAAAAGATTGGCCAATGTTGTTTTGACACTTGGAGTTTTTTATGAGCTCCAAAAAGTTTTGCTATTATATATTATAGATGACATGTGGGTCCCATTAAATATAAAATTAATAAAAATTTTCCATTTTTGGAATTCTTAAGATAGATGGAACGCCCAAAATGGAAAGTTTTCTTAAGATCGACGGGACGGAGGGAGTATTTCTTTTCTTGATTTGGCTCAAAATAAATATTATTTTTTTTTTTAAAAAATAATGTTAGTACAATATTTTATATAAACGTTTTACGTTAATAAGTGAAATATGATACTATGATAAAGTCGCATTTGAAATAGAGTAGGATTTTGTGGAAGGACGGGGAGATTAAGGAAAAGTCTTAGTATAGTAGGTACTGTGACTTGTAAGTATGAAAAGTGAGGTATGAAAAAGAAAGTGAGATATAAAATAATTAATGGATATTTGTTATAAGTATAATAAGTGAGCCCCAATAATAAAATATCTTAATTTTGAAGTTGTTTTATTTCGAATACAAGCAAATATCGTAATTCGAGTGGGTAGGGCAGATGGAATATACTCCCTCCGTCCCAGTTCACTTGACATTTATTTTCATTTTGGTCCGTTCCAGCTCACTTGACACTTCTTAAACTAGCCTATTTTTTATAATTTTATATTCACTCTACCCCACCACTCATTCTCTCTCTTCATTTTCTACCACACATTTTTTTTTATTTTATTCTTTTTTCTTAGTTCTTGTGCCCACCTCTTGGGTGTCAAGTGAGGTGGGACGGAGGGAGTATACTACTCCCTTCGTCCCGCCCGAAAGGGCAAAATTTGTGCCTTGTACGAAAATTAAGGAAAGTAATGTAGGAAATAGAAAAAGGGTAGAGTAGAATAAATGTTGTGAGTGAAAGGTGATGTAGGAAAGAGAAAGTGTGGTAGAGAATAGTTAGTGAATATTTATTGTGAGAGTATGACAAGTGGGTCCCATAAATAAAGAAGTAATAAAAAACTTTTTATTTTTGGATTGTGCCCTTTTAAACTAAATGGGATGCCCAAAAAGAAAATTTGTGCCCTTTCAAACGGGACGGAGGGAGTACTCCTCAAGAATAGTTTACCTAAGATTTACTATTTATACACATTTTAGTTCATTCATTTTTTGAATTAATATATTGTATTTTACTTTGGCAATTGACACACATAACTCATCATGATGAGTGGGCCATACATTACCTTTTAATTATACAAAAAAACAGAACATAATAGTTGTTCTTTTCTCTTTATGTTTGGCAAACTTTCATAATTAAATTATCAACCCCAAATTTTTATTTAATTAATGTAATTTGGTGGGTTCATAAAACTTATTAGACAACCACTACACTAATTAGTATAATTAGGTCATACCATATAAAGGCTAAGAATTTTAAGTGCCCATCAAGCAACTTTTTATGTTTTCTTTAATATAATAATTATGTGAAAAATTCATTAAAAATTAACTTAATAAACGGATTGAAATCATAATGCAGAAATACTAAGAATTATGCCCTATTTTTGAAGTAAAACCCAAGCCAAGTAGGTTCCTTTCTTTTCAAGATCCATAGTTTAATAATTTTCAAATTGGGAAGTATGTTTTTTTTTTTTGTTAATTACTCGCCCCGTCCCACTTCAAGAGTCCTACTTTTCCTTTTGATCCGTCCCAG
Organism: Adenophora triphylla var. japonica; assembly: GCA_022495995.1. NCBI lineage: Eukaryota > Viridiplantae > Streptophyta > Magnoliopsida > Asterales > Campanulaceae > Adenophora > Adenophora triphylla. The sequence goes on along the minus strand of JAFEMH010001164.1, from coordinate 473,499 downwards.
ACTAAGAGTCCCATTTCATAAATGACAAATTTTGAACAGTGTTTCGGACATTTATACCCTTATAATGTAAATATATTTACAAAAAAATACTCCCTCCGTCCCACTTCATTTGAGACCAAAAAAAATGGCACAACTATTAAGGAAAAATGATGTAAGAAAGAGAAAAAGGTAAATGTTGTGAGTATGAAAAATTAAATAGGAGAGAGAATGAGTCGGAGGAATAGTTAGGAGAGAGAATGTTGTGAGTGAAAAAGTAAAATAGGAGAGAGAATGAGTGGGGTAAATAGTGAAGATTCCTTTCCATTTTGGGAAGTATCAATTGAAGTGGGACGGACCAAAAAGGAAATAAGTATCAATTGAAGTGGGACAGAGGGAGTATTCATTATGCCCTTATAATGTTAACATATTAAAAAAACCAATCAAAAAGAGGTTTTATCATAATGTTTTAATTTTTACATTCTCTCTCCTCTAATCTTCTACCCACTTGCAATTCTTTATTCATTTTTTAAAAATTTTCTTAAGAAATGTGAAATACTACCCTAGAACCCTTGAAGTAGGACGGAGGGAGTATAAACCAAGACTTTTTTTTTTTTTAATCAATGAAAGACTAAATTTATTACAAGTGAGACACTTGAAAATGCATTTAATAAATAGGAATTGAACCCTTAATTTTTTGTTTTATATGAAAAGAAATACCGAATATAATTTGAGTTGTATATCTCTTTGTCTAAAGAGATAAGGAAAAATTTCTTTTTAACCACAACGTCCAGATCATATCCCATCAAAACTCAGTCCAAATAAAAAAAGACTGACTCCTTTGTTATTTCAAATTAAAATCCCTTTAAACCCCATTATACCATGAACGACCAAAATTAAGTTATCACGCCGTTAACTTCTGTCTGGGTAGATATTTTTCGTCGGAAAGGTAACCATCGGTCAAAGGGAGGGGATCGGCGGAAGGGGAGTTTTGATTGGGCGAAGGGGCGGCGGATGAGGAGGAACGGTAATGAGCAGATAAATTCCCCATCAGTTAATCTAACACCAAACAGCTTCACACCGCCGCCACTATCACCTCTACTGATGCCGCCGCCGCATTGGGCGGGGCAGGTACGTGAGTTGTGGCCGTTGTTGATACAATGAGAGCACCGACGAGTCATGGCCTCGACTCGACTCGGCTCTTTTCCGTCGATTAACTCAGTCAATTTCAGGAAATTGCGTTCAGACTTGTGAAGAGTGTTCGTATCTGAGAATGAAAGGAAGGAGGTGAGATGGTAATTGAGAAGTCGGCTTTTGAGCGGATAACGTCCTACTTTACTCAATTTTCCCAATATTTTTTTCACTTTTATTTTCATTACATTACCTTTCTCCTAGTTATCATTCAATCTCTTTTGAATGTCCATTTTATTTTTAGGATATACATTTTGGGATATAAAAATAGGTGTTTCATATATATAGCTATTAGCCCTTTAATTGGTCCTATACTAATTGGTATAGGACTCGACAACATCTCCTCACATAGCTATTAGCCCTTTAATTGGTCCTATAGCAATTGGTATAGGACCTCCCAACATCATATACAAAGCAATAATGCCTTTGAAAGGTCCTATACCATTTGCTATAGGACCATTCAAAGGTCTTATAGCTATTAGCCCTTTAATTGGTCCTATACTAATTGGTATATTATTTTTCGTCTACCACAAACAAAAAATTCACTATGAGACCTTAAAAATATTTGGAATATATTTAACCAACATTTAACAAATACTCCCTCCGTCCCACCTTAGTGTAGACTTCTTTCCTTTTTCGTCCGTCCCACCTTAGTGTAGACTGCCAAAATTAGAAAGTTTTTTATTATTTTTTATTTTCCCTATCCCACCCACTCATTCTCTCTCTTCATTTTCCACCATACAATTTATTCAACCAACCTACTATTCACTCCACTCATTCTCTCTCTTCATTTTCTACCACACATTTTCATTATCTTAATAATATTCCTTAGTTATTGTGCCCACCACCTTAGTCTACACTAAGGTGGGACGGAGGGAGTATACAAGTAAACTGTTCAACAACAACCAATTTTTATCATTCCATCCAAAAAGAAACTAAGAGGTTTAATTTATGAATGATGAGGGCAATGTGGACTTGCTAAAATGTCATGTATCATTTTCCCCCTATACGTCGAGACATCATCGTCTTCATATGTCTTGCTAATTACTCATTTATCAAACATCTCCTCTGCTTCCATTAGGACGATTATTTCACAATTCAAACTATCATATCGCTGTTGTGGAATGTCTCCGCGTTTAAAATCTATGAAATTTGCCACGTCCTTTTGAGTCTCCTCTAGTCGTTTGTACAGTGCCTTGACATGATCAAACTGAAATTGAAAGAAAGGAATCAATTATTATATGTGAAATCAAACACCAGGTATCAGACTTCATACAATTAAAAAAAGAAATTTGAATGGTCCTATAGCAGTTGGTATAGGACCTGGCACCATCATATACAAAGCTATAATGCCTTTTAAAGGTCCTATAGCAAATGGTATAGGACCTGGTAACATGATATACACAGCTATAAAGCCTTTGAATGGTCCTATAGCAAGTATTATATGACCTGATAACATGATATACACAGCCATAATACATTTGAATGGTCCTATAGCAGTTGGTATAGGACCTGACACCATCATATACAAAGCTATAATGCCTTTTAATGGTCCTATAGCAGTTGGTATAAGACCTGACACCATCATACGTGTTATTCTCTTATCTTGAGACATTGTATTTTTCCACCTTTTCATACACAAACAAAAATAAAACATAAGCCACAAACAAGGACAATTCATATATACATGATTTTATATAATTTAGTGTAAACTAGTACATCCCCTTTATAAAATCATAGGCAAAACAAGTGGACATACAATGAAATGCATAATAGAGCAGGTCCTATATCACTTGCTATAGGACCATTAAAGGTCTTAAAGCTTTGTATATGATGTTGCCAAGTCCTATACTAGTTGCTATAGGACCATTCAAAGGGCTTATATATGTGTATTTGATGTTTCCAGGTCCTATACCAGTTGCTATAGGACCAATTAAAGGCCTTATATCTGTGTATATGAATATTGCCATGTCCTATACCATTTGCCACATTGGTATTTTTTTAATGAGTTTGCTTTACTATTGACATATTCTATCATTTGTAATTTCAGATGAATTTGGAGGTGGACCAAAGTTCTTCGAGCCGTCCGTGGTTGAGGATTGATTGAAAATTGGTTTAGAAATTGTAGACTCTTTGTAGTTACTGTCTCAAAATAATGTCTTTTTTGATATTTTACACATGTGTTCATTAGAATGTTATACAATCATTTCAATTTAAGAATTTTGGTTAATTGATATAGGACTTGACAACATCATATACAAATCTATAAGCCCCTTAATTGGTCCTATAGCAATTGGTATAGGACCTGGCAACATCATATACAAAGCTATAAGCCCCTTAGTTGGTCCTATAGCAACTGGTATAGAACCTGGCAACATCATATACAAAGCTATAAGCCCTTTAATTGGTCCTATAGCAATTGGTATAGGACCTGACAATATTATATACAAAGCTATAAGCCCTTTAATTGTTCCTATAGCAATGGGTATAGGACCTGCCAACATCATATATAAAGCTATAAGCTCTTTAATTGATCCTATAACAATTGGTATAGGACCTGCCAAACATTAGCAAGACATATGAAATGAAGACTATATTTATAATTCGTAATTGTGCCTTCCTTGTCTTGAATTTTGGCTTTCACATTATCAATGGAAGTGGTGAGCAATCCAGATCTGTGACAACAAACGATGGCTTCCAGATAACCACCGTGAATGTTGAACGTCATCGCTTCAAATCCATACATTTTTCCTGTCTGAATTGAATTGAATTGAGATCTGAACAATTCAAATTTCAAAACCCCTTCTTCAAACCCTAACAATGGTGGAAAGAAAATGATTGCAGGCTCAGAATTAAAAATCGAAGGGGATCAGATAAATATTACTCCCTCTGTTCTAAAATACTTTGACAATCACCACCACCATTTAATCCACCTCCAATCCACCGTCGCCTGCCATGGCGAATGTTGGATCTTCAAGCCGGAGAATTGACGGAGAGACGAGCAATGGAGTACGGCTGAGATTGGTGGAGACAACACGGTGACGACGAACGGAGGAACATTAACATCACTTATGATCCGTTAAAGGTTGGGGTTTAGTGAGATTTTCATCTAAAATGGGTTAAAATGACTTATTAATCTGGAATATGGGTTTAAGAGTCCTTGACTCAAGAGATAACTCAATAGGAAGGAATCACTATATCCACAACTTTTAAGCATACTCACACAACATGGGAAAAGGGATTGCTATAGGAAGGATCTGTTGCTCTGCTGCATTTGACGGATGAGATTAAAACATATCGTCCTCTTTAGTAAATTAACAATGAAGATTAACTTTAGGCGAATTTTACGTGGATTCATGTCAATCCCGACCATGGTTCATCAACATGGATGCCTAGTTTAATTTGATCAGTACGCGGCAGCGAAATATAAATTCTCCACCTGTTTCAAATCCCATACTCCCTTCGTACCACCCGAAAAAGGCACAAAATTGACCTTTCACATGAATTAAGGAGAGGGCATAGTGTAAAGTGAGGTAAAAGAGAGAAAGTGGGATAGAGAATAACCAGTATATAGATATTGTGAGTATAACAAGTGAATCTTATTAAAAAAAAATGTATTAAAAAGTTTCTATATTGAGAGTGTGTCTTTTTAAATGCGATACTCAAAACAAAAATTTATACATTTTCGAATGGGACATCAAGGGCTCGTTTGGTTGCCGGATAAGGATTAGCAGTATTATTAATGAGAGGATTATTATGGAAGGGATTAATAATACTTTCCTGAGATCGGTATAATTAGTGAGGGGATAAGATCTAATCCTAATAAATCGGCTTAATTATTCGGATGCCTAATTTACAATCAAACGCCCTCTTAATAAACCTTATTAATCCTGATGAATGTTATCCCGTCTTAAGCCTCCTAACCAAACGGCCCCAAGAGTATTATAATGCACAAAATATAAAATCCACTCACACCCACAGACACACACCCACAGACACCGACCCACACCCACAAGAGTAGCTTTTCTTTGGGACTTGTCAAGCATCATTTGTAATTGTTTTGTTGCTGGAGTAGTACAGCTGAAGAATGCTGGAGAACATAGTGCATGCACATGATCATTTCAAACACTTTTCACCACACACACACACACACACACACACACACACACAAATCTCATTTTGGTTCTTTGCTTGTAGGAGCAACAAAGTGCACTTTCTTTTGTAGTGGTCAGAAAAAATAAAAGATTTTTTAGTATGGAAATCTTTTTCTCACATGCCCATATCTTCACTTAAGCCAAATATTATATCTTCACTTTGTTAAATAATTAACATAATAAATCTCAGAGCTGCAGATTTACAAAATGTTAATGATCCTACAAACCATTTCTTCATTTAGAGAATGGATTCTCATTATTATGAGTTGGAATCTTGATTGATCCCTGAAAAGCAATCACTAATCACGGTGGCGGACCTAGAGCATTTTTTAAGGGGTGCACAAATACACTAAAACTTTGTACGAAAAAAATTAATGTCTAATATTAGACTCGAACCACCCACAACCTTCAGCTCTAAATCCTAGCATCTTAACTACTAAACCACACACATTATTTAGTTAGGGGGGTTCACTACCATTCCTTCAGCTTGCCTTTTGTCCGCCCGCGTAATCATCGATACTCCCTCTATCCTAAAGGAAATGTCATTTTCTAAAGTTGTCCTAATATGATTTTTTTTCTCAATTTTCTTTCCATAAATTTAAATATGCTTGCAAAACTAAAGGTTGAAAGTCGAAAACAAGAATATTTTTGCATTTTTTTTCTTCTAAAATTGACTACAAGTGATCCTTTTGAGTTTTGAGGATGTTTCCAAGAATATTTATGCATTTTTTTCTACTAAAATTGACTTCAAGTGATCCTTTTGAGTTTAGAGGATGTTTTCTCAATGAGAAATAGACATTTATTTTGGGACGGATTGAATAAATGATAAATAGTTCTTCATAAAGATCATAAGTACTTAAGAGTAGAAAACTGATGTAAAATTATGAGACTAACCTACGGTGAGGCTCGTTTGTTACAGCTGTGGTTGATGACTTATAGTTGGTAGATGATGGCTGGTGGATTAATGACTTACAGCTGATTAACTGATAACTCATTTGTCGCATCTGGTGACTGATGATTTATAGCTGATAGTTGATGACTTATTAATCAATAGTTGATAAATTTAATATAAATTACTCGTTTAATTTATTTATTTTTCAAGAAAAATAAATAAATATAAATGTTTGCTATGAAGCTAAGAGGAATAATTCAAAATCATTTATGTTTTATACTTTTTCTCTTTTGTTAATTTATTTATGTTTGTATAATTATTTTATAAAAAGTTCAAATTATAGAATAAAAATAAGTCCAAAGATAATTTTTATTTTGTAATATTAAATGAGAATAGAAAAATGAAAGAAAGTCAAATAACTAGATTGAAGAAGTATGTAAGGAACTAATGAAGAAATAAAACAAACAAACAAACTTGTAGATAGTAATATTTGAACTCGAGATCTATTAGGTATTAGGTAAGATAAGCGGTGAAAAACATCATTTTTATAGCTTTTTGGTTTTAGTTTATTCACGTTGTGACTAGGCCTTACATATGATGAGCTTATTAATTACTCCCTCCGTCCCGATCGAAAAGGCACAAATTTCCTTTTTGAGTGTCCCATTTAAAAAGGCACAGTCCCAAAAAGGAAAGTTTTTATTACTATTCCACCCACTCATTCTCTCTCCTACTTTACTTTTACACTCACAACATTCTCTCTCCTAACTATTCCTCCCACTCATTCTCTCTCCTATTTAATTTTTCATACTCACAACATTTAAACTTTTTCTCTTTCCTACATTACTTTCCTTAATTTGCGTGCGAGATTGGTTTTGTGCCTTTTGAACTGGGACGGAGGGAGTATAAGGGAAAGCAAACACTATAATTTTAACTTAACTAAAACCATAAACCATAAATCACATAAAATAAGCCTAAACAAATAGACAAAGAAAAAAATGAACTTCCTGATTACAACTTTCAATTTACTATCTCAATCCCAAAATAACCGTATTCTTTTTTTTTTGTTAAGAATAATACTAGTGGCACAAAATAGTCACAAAAACTTACTAACAAAATTAAATTCTAGGTGTAATGACTTTATTGGTGTATTTAATTAGAGTTTAGCGGGTTCACTATCGATACAACCAATAAATATCGACAACTCATTTTGTGAGCAAGATATTATAACTTTATTTTGTTCCCCTAGCATTTTTATTTTGTTGATTATGAATGATTATCCGGTCGTTAGAAACAAAAATTCTTATAAATAACTTCTGATTCAATACTAAGCAAGCGTTTGTAGTCCAACGGTTAGGATAATTGCCTTCCAAGCAATAGACCCGGGTTCGACTCCCGGCAAACGCATTTTAATCAGTATTCTCTTTTCTTTTTTAATATTAATTATTTTTACGAGGGGGTGGGTAACGTGGGGGTGTATGGAAAGTTAGGTGTGTGAGCGAGGGTGTTTAACATTTTTCGGAAAATGAAATACGGAGGAAAAATCCGTAAGTCATTTTGCTTAGAAAAGTAGGGAAAACATTTTTCGAAAAATATTTTCTTCATTTTTCGGTGATTATCAAACACCGAAAAATGCGAAAAACATTTTCCCTCAAACAAACAAACGGAGCCTAAACATCTACTAGTATTTCTTTTCTTGAGCTGTAAATATTGCATCTGATTTACTCATGACACTGATCATTATAGCAAATGTTTCAGCCTGATGGCGAAAATGTGAATGCATACAAATCTGAACTCCAAATACCACATGAACATAAGAAAAAAGTCAACTCGGGAAAGGTTTAATCCCCAAATAAAAAGTCTGCGTAAAATCGAAACTAATTAGAAAAAAAAAACATGGACTTCAGAGTTTCTGCTGGCTCGCGCTTTGTTGAAAATGGACTCGAGCTGTAAGGAAGATCATAGCAACTAGAGCAAAAACATAGCCAATCTTTGATACTGAACTTGAACCCAAGCTCATGAACTCATCAGCCTCCTCCTTTGAATAAGGGTCTATAATCGGATCTCTTATGTAGCCATAGACAAGTGCAAGAACCCTTATCAAAGTGAAACCAAAGTAGTAAACTTCCGTAAGGGACTTAACACGGGCCCGCCAAATCAAATTTCCAATGATCTGAAGTTCTGAACAAACCCCACAAATTCCTCGACCCCCTCTGCAGTATATGTACCAAGATTTTCATGAATGAGAAAGATTATCATAAGTCCAAATATCAGCATTGTTAACATAACGAAAACCACATTCCTTTCCCGGATTAACCTTTTTGGATTGGAGGGACTGTTTCGACATTCTGACACCTTCTGTGAAACCTGTGCAGTTAATATCAAGCAAGTTAACAAAAGGGTCTTACTGCTGTAATCAAGAACCTGCAATAATTGCTCGTTTCCATAGAGATTATAGAGTTTGGTGGTCAAGTCTTTTTGCTCAAACAGGATATTTGAATGGCTGATAAGTGGAAGAATGTAGCCAATGGCCTGAAAAGCGAGCATGGTCAAAGATATACAAGGAACAGCATTCAAATTCTTTTCCATATGAACGAGTTGACGCAGAATGATCAAGTTTGCTACTAAAAGCAACAGATTCCGAAGAATTTCATCAAGAACTTTGCGAAAAACTGCATCTTCTTCGCGCTTATCATACTGGATCATAAGGGTCTGCAGGCTTATAGTTGTGAAGAATAGGGGGTCATCCTTGTTTCTTTTACTAGTGATTGTGATCTTTACAGTCGGATTTTTCAACCACCTAAATGTTTCGGATGGGTAAAAGATTTTCACTTCGATTGAACAATCCATACCTCTTTCCATCTCGGTGTTGTTACTATCAAACTTAACCTTCCTGCAACCAATTAAGTACATTTCACCTAGAAGAGAGTCGTACAAGCCTTCCAGAAACAACCCCGATATGTTCTTAAATGACTTCTCTGACCACTTCAGAGCTGCTTCAGTGAACATGAGATAAAGAGAGACATTTAGTATTTCAGACATGGGGACTTCAGGTTGAGCACTGACCGGGAAATTTTCATTGTACAACCATTCGGTATACCTTCCAAATAAAGGTCCTAATGAGGATACCTCAATCCTGACGAAGATTTCTGGTTTACAGCCATATTGTGGGGGATAAGGGGACTGAATAAGCATCAACATAGAGTTTTTGAGAAAGAGAGTCTAAACGAGCTAGTCGTTGTTCTGAATCTTCAAGGGCTGGGTATGTCAGAAGATATTTCTTGATAGCGGCTATCAACTTGTTCCGTTTGTTTCTTTCTTGGAAAGCAGAAGAAAGTTCAGTTTTTGAGTAATTGTATGACAGGAAAGACATGCTGTATCTTGGGTGGTTATAATGGAGAAGGAGCGGACGGATAGACGCTCCAAACAAAATGGGCACATATGAATCTTTATTTACGGTGCTGGAAATGCTCCCGACTATTACACTCCTTTGCTTGATGGAAAAAGAACGCGGAAAGTACATTGAAATCTGGGAACTGCATCCATCTAAGCCTGAATCTGTAATGCCAAGACACCCAACCATGCAGAGCTGTCCTGTGGAGGAATCCCACGTTCCTTCTGCAGACAGTGTCATCTCTGAAAGGCTATTCGTTGTTTCTGCTGTACTGGGATCCATGGCGGAAGGAAATGCTCTAAAAACAGCAGCAACCCTTGCGTTTTTGGGCCCAGTTTCTTTCGTATCATCTTTTTCACACAATAGATTCTGCATAATCATCCTAACACTATCATAACTCCAATCAATATCCTTGTTCTCCTCTTCAATCAGGAAAGGGCCTATTCTATTACGAAAGCCATGCTTGCCAGTGTACTCCCAGTTTGGCACAATATTGAACCCTCCCTCGTGTAAAAATTCTTTTAGGTGTATACAGAATTCGGAGCCAACAAACATGTTGACGCCATCTTCAACCATGTTTTCTTGATACAGGTTTGGGTCACATGTTTTTGACATGAGCTCTGTAGAGCTAAACTTGTATTTGGAGAGTTTATTCAACTGAGATGATATGTGGACCAGATCAAAGTACTTAAAACTTCTTTCATCATTTAAACTTCTCATTTCTCCTTGAATCGACCTTTTGGTCAAGTTGAATGTTTTGGGGTACCGAAGAACTAAAAGAATGTTATCATCTTGAAAGAGACGCGGTTTATGGTAGCCTAACGAACTATCTTTCCTTATTCTACCAGAAGGATCAGCATCGCCAATCAGAAAGGGCAGTGTCGTATTCCCCAACATACACACCATACTCCCTCCTGCATTCTCGAGATAAACTCCTTCAAAGAAGATTTTGAGCACAGACATTCCAGAGCTAGTGTAAAAATTATTGTAGGCATCATAAGTCAACGAGCTATTTCGTGCTTGGCCTATAACCAGAGTGCTTTGAAATCTGACTGCATTTTTAGACTGGTGAACACTACTGACATGTTTCACCTCAAAGCTTACCAACTTTAGAGGAGAAATTGGTAATGTATTTTTTTCTGTATCTTCATAAGGGATCAAGGGAGCAAAATCACCACTCTCCTGCTCCCAGTCTCCATTAAAGAATGAGAGTTCTTGTTTAAGCCTATACCCTCTACTGTCATCTGGTTTCAACTCGAAAGCAGAAGATAGGAAAGAGGCACATTCCTTTTGAACCTCGGAGAAGCGATTGTACGTGTAGACTGCTGGGTTTTCATCAAAGAATGCGGAGTTGTCGAAAGATGTAGTGAAGTTGGATAAAAGAAGCAACTCTAGCAGGGTGCAGAGAACAAGAACCAAAGATTGAATCTTCATAACAGCTAATATGTTTTGAGGACTGAAATTAGTAAACCAAACCACCTACTGACAATAACTAGTCTACCAAGGAAACCCCAACTTGATACTTAAAGAAAAACATAAATGGATAAGCAGAATAAAAAACTGAGATTTTCACACCAACCTGAGAAGGGTTGTGGTCAAAGTGCTGTGGAAGCCTCCATTGAAGTTCACTTGAGGATCTGGGCAGCTTGATTTTTGTTTTCTGGGGAAAGAGACAAAGAAACTTAGAATAGTTTTTGCTAGCACAGAGTTGACCAAAAACTAACATAAAGTCATTACCAGAATCAGATTCATTTTAAGCATATGCCTCATACCCATGTGCCTCTGAAAAGATGGTTTATATTATTAAGCAACATTTTCTTCAATAAGAGGATAGTCAAACAATCAAAGTCCAAGGGAATCCACTTGATGATCAGAAAATCAAATTAAATTAGTCAATTTATTGAGCTACAGCTAAATGTTTGACTATTGAACAAAGTGCCACAGCTGGTAAGATTCAGAGAGTTCTGACTGCAAATTATTATAGCTGCATTTCTATTTTCAAGAACAGGGAGCATTGACCTTGAGATCCTCTTCTGAATGATCTCATAACTTTATAATCTCAAGAACAGGGAGCATTGACCTTGAGGTTAGTCTCTCAAATTTTACCTCCCAAAAATTATAATGCTAGCATATTTCTTGGTTTAAACATCATCTGGGTTGTTTGCTGTCTTCTGTCTTTTCATGAATTTTAAGAATTTATTTACCATATACTGCTATTGAAAGTTTCTTACTGCTATGAAGAAGATTCAAACTGTCAGTCTTGCTCTCACTATCATCCTGCTTGATTCTCTTTTTTTCGCATCATCTATCAAAAACCTTGCATTCCATGACCCTTCTTTAGCTTCGGTCTACACAAACAACCGAATTCCCGAGATTGAAAAGAAATGCCACCATTTTCTATCCTCAGCCTCTGAAGTGGATCCTGATACTAGTTTAGGCCACGGACTTATGTATGAACTGTCTTTCTTGAATGGAGACTGGGACCAGGAGAGTGGTAGAGCTCCACTGATGATACCGTACGGCGATATTGACTTGTCAGAGGGCATTTCGCCTATTGTCAGTCCCCTGAGATTGGTTGGTTTTGAGGTGAAAGATGTCGGTCCTATAGACAAATCCAAAAATTCACTTTATCTTCATGGTACCATGTGCATAGGCATGTCTAAAAACAGCCCATTGGATTGTGATATGCTCTCAAACTTTGGCATGTATCCTGGCATGTCTGCTCTTAAGATTGTGTTTGAAGGAGTTTATGTTGAAAATGTGGACGAACGTGTAGTTTGTATGCTGGGAAATACGACATTTCCCTTCTGGGAATCTGTTAGCGATCCCTTGGATATGATTAACAGTGGTAGTTTATTGAGCAAACGCCAGCCTCGTCTGCTTCCAGATGATCAGGTTTTGTTGGTCCTTAGGTACCCGAAATCCTTGAACTTGACTAGAAGAGCCATCCATGGAGAAATGAGAAGTCTTAATGAGCGAGGTAGTTTGAATTACTTCGATTTAGTTCACATATCTTCTCAGTTGAGTCGTAACTCAAAGTATCAGTTCAATCCAGAAGAGCTGTGGTCAACCTCATGTGATCTAAATCTGAATCAAGATGAAGTAGTGCAAGATGGCGTTCTTCTGTTCAATAGCTCTGATTTTTGTAGGGTTCTAGGGCACTTTGGACATCATCTAACGTATAAAATTACGCCCAACTGGAAATTTGTAGGCGGGCAGCAGTATTATAGTCGATTGGGACCTTTCCTTCTCGGGAAAGAGTTCAAAGCTCCTGACTGGGGTTATGACAATGTTAAGTTCATCATACAGAATCTTGTTTGCGAGCAGGTGAGGACTGATGGAAATCCCCAAAATGCCAGGGTTTCTGCAGTCTTGAGGGCATTTCCTGCAACAATGGAGACAAATTCCGGAACATTCAGGACGGGCGTTTCTGACAATACAATGTCCGTGGAGGGAGTATGGAATTCTTCCACAGGTCTTCTTTGCATGACTGGCTGTCTCGGAGCTGTCACAAAAATGGAAGAATGTAATACGAGGATTTCTCTGTATTTTCCTCGATTCTTTTCCTCCACGAGAAGAAGTATCGTTTATGGTAGTATTTCCAGCATTACCAGTGATCTCAACTACTCTTTCCCGGTACTCTTTGAGTCAGAAACGAGTTCATCAGATGTTCTCTTTATCTATGGTTGGTATGGTAGGTCGTACCTGTCATATAACTACTCAAAGACTGATCTTGCTTATGCTGTTAAGAAGAAAAGTCAATTATCGAAAACAGTTGCTCTTATCAAGAAAACGCTCTTCATATATCCAACTATACGCTGTAAAGATGAAGCCATCTCCCACTTTGATCTTCTCTCTCACGATCTTTGTATTGGCGCCTACGCAGCTTCTTATCCCCTATCCAGTGAAAATAAGCCAGATATATTTGTTCAAATCGACATGCTTTCATTAGGCACTTTATTTGGCTATGCTCCCTCGTTGCGTAGAGTTAATCTTGCAGTCAATCCTCAAACCGAATTTAGCAAGTCCAGTGTCCTTAATGTTTCACTGTACCTCCAGTTCTCAGATGCAACCCTCCCATTCGTACAAAAATCTTATAAGAACGTATCAGGATTGTTTCTAGAAGGAGTTTACGAACCAGGTGTTGGTGAGATGTACTTGATTGGCTGTCGGGTGGTTAAGGGCGAAAGAGGCCTAGACTGTTTGATTGAAGTGAAAATCGAGTACCCACCTGAAACTTTGAGGTGGCTGTTCAATCCAACTCCAAACATCATGATCACCAGCCAGAGAGGTGAAGAGGATCCCCTTTATTTCCAGCCAATAAGATTAAAGACCTTCATAGCTTGGAATGAGAAAGCATATATATTTCGCAAAGTGTTTGAAGAAGTTCTTTGGAGTTCAGTGCTTTCACTGGAAAATACATTCATTTTGAGTCAACTCTTTTACATCAGACGGAAAGTCAATGACATTCCATATATATCCATTTTCATGCTCGCTATTCAGGTTCTTGGCTATGGCCTTCCGCTGATCAGCAACATGAAAACTCCCTTTAATACACGAGACTTTGTAACTGTGGTTTATAATCTCCAAGGGTATGGGAGACTACTTAAGGTCCTCAAGTACACAAGTAAGCTCCTCAGCTTGTCTGCCTTTCTACTAACAGCAAGGATTCTGCAGAAGGTGTACGAATCTCGAAGAACATATCCTCCTGAAAAGAAGGTTTTCATATTTACTACGACAATTCACATCCTCAGTTATCTACTTTTGCTTCTCGTTTACAGGACCAACTTGGAAGTGTATGCAAGTATTGTTCTAGATCTCTATCTTCTTCCTCAGATTATCGAAAACTTGTTTTGGCAGAACAGTTCTAAGCCCCTCAGGAAACTTTACTTCATTGGGTTGACTTTAACAAGGCTTCTGATACACCTGTATGACTTTTTAAGAGATCCGATAGTAGACCCGTTCACTCATGGTCAAGGGTCAGAGCCGAGGATGGTAAATGGCAGTTCCATTACAAACATCAGCCATCTTGCAGTCGTAGTAACTATGTTCGTCTTTGCGTTTGTAATCTACATTCAGCAGAACTCCAAAAATAAGCTGAAACTCTGGAAATCCCAATAATTTCACCCTAGTTTTGCATTTGCAAATTCCATTGTTGAGTCTTTCTTTTGTATCAGAGTCAGATTCTTGTGGTTTGTACCTTCTCATGGGCTGTCAGTTAATCTTCTGATGAATATTGTTCTCAGTCACTTGAAAGATTAATAAATGAGGTTTCTTGTGCTTCTATTTTTTTTTTTTTTTCTGCGCGTGTGAATTTGTTTTCTGAAGAATATGGTTCTGAAAAGCTTTATATATCCTTTACCAGGAGCTTGTTTCGTAATCGATTCTAGTTCAAACTGATGACAAGAATCAGACGCCCAGAGCTTTGTTTACAGGCAACATGGTTTCTAGTTTTCATCTTCAGCTTCGCAGATTCACTCGAGGTTCTGGAAGACCCTTCAGTATTGTACACCTATTCTCGCTTTCCTGATATTAAAGATCAGTGTGGTTCTATACTCGCATCAGCTTCTTCATTGGAAGCTAATGACGATAGCAGAGCTGACAGAATCAAGAAAGAGCTCTCCTTCTTGAACGGAGATTGGAACCAAGAAACCGGTGGCTCACCATTGATGCCATTTGATGATCACGGAAACCCAAAATTTGGCTATGCAGCTCCCAAAAAGTTGGTTTCTTTCTGGGTGACGAATGTTAATCCTGTTCAGCAAGTAAAAGATGCAGTTAGTGTAAGAGCAGTTATGGAAATTGGCATTACAAGCAGTCATCCATTCTCCCAAAAGCCTTATGATTGGCCCCCGAGGTTTTATAAGCAAGAAGGGATGTCTAGACTTACAATTTTGTTTGAAGGAATATATACGAAGTCCAATGAGAATGGAGGGTCCCGCTATCTGTGCTTGTTGGGGAACGCAACGTTGCCTACTTTGAATCAAGATGTTGATTCATGGGAGTCAGAGAATCAATATGGTTTGAACAATGATCAGCATTCTTCTCTCGTACTAGATGATCAAATCGTGCTTGTTCTTGAATACCAAGGATTAAGAGGTGTTCGGGGAGAAATGAAAAGCTTGCACCATAAATGGAATCTAACTTACTTTGATGAAGTGAAGATTTCTTCTCAGCTGGGGTCTAAACCGGCTTTCAAGTTTGGATCAGAAGAAATTCTGGCAAAGGCGTGCAGTCCCTATCCGTATCAAGATGATCTGGTTAAGAAAGAGACCGAGTTGTTTAAAGGACACAATTCCTATGAATATTGTGACAAACTGCTGCAACTTATGCAGAATGAAACTTTCCATTTCGTCCCAAATTCAAAATATTTTCAATCAAAAGATTATTACAAGGAGCTTGGACTTTTTCTTCTGGGAAAGGAGCTGGTGGAAGATGATAGTCCATTCGAGAAGCTGAAGCTAACAGTTCAGAGCTTAAAATGTGAGCCTGGAGACAATGAAAATGCAATTCAAGCCACAAGTGTATCTGCAGTTTTTAAAGTAATCGGAGAAGATGGATATCCAGGTGTCTCCATTTCTGCAGAAGGGGTATCGCGTTCTTCTCATGGGCAGCTCTGCATGGTAGGCTGTCTCAAGAATTCTGGTGCATGTAGTTCTCGAATCTGCTTGTATTTGCCTCTTGTTTTCTCTATTCAGCAAAGAAGTACGGTGTTTGGGACCATATCCAGTATCAATGAGACGGAGGAACATCTTTCTTTACGATTTCAGAATGCCCCACGGCTTCATCATATTACTGCAAGTTACATTTTCAACACAAATCTTGAATGGTCGTACAATTACACGAAAATAATGCAGGCTTGCGAGTACAAAAAGAGAGACAAACCTTCCAAACTGATAACTCTACTAAGAAAGTCGTTTCTTTGGTATCCGTCGTTAAAAGATAATCGCATTTCCGACTTTTCTCTTTTATCCGATCTTCTCTCCGTCAATGTTTGTTCTGCTCCACAAATTTCGGCTAACATGATAAAGATGATTTTACTCTATGCTGAACTAGAAGTACTCTCTCTTGGATTACAGTTTGGAAGACACTTCAGCTCAATGCCTGATCAACGACTCCAAATTCAAAAACAAGTCTATTCTAGTGCTGACGCAATCAAAGTATCCGGTAATCTCAGAATCGTTGGTGGAGAATTCAACCTGGTTCCCATGTTCTTGGAGGGGATATATGATCCTACTGTTGGAGAGATGTACCTTATAGGATGCAGGGACATTGGAGCTTTTCTTAAACATACTAATAGTGGCAAGTTTATGAACCTTGAAGGAGGAATGGATTGCCAGGTTGAAGTTAAAGTAAAGTATCCCCCAGGAAATGCACGGTGGCTACTACATCCGACCATCAAACTCTGTATCACCAGCAAGAGGGTAGAGACAGATCCTTTGTATTTCAGTCCGCTCAGTGTCAGTACCCTTTTAGTGTGGTCGAGAGAGAAAACGGATAAAGTTTTGGTGGAGAAAGCTCTTAAGATCTGCTTCAGGCCTATACACATTTCATTTTAGACGAAATAATTTTGTTCTGTAATCTTAACTGGTTCCGAGTTTGTGGATCGTTTTATCATCATTCGGCAATGGGCTATGAAACACTTGTAGGCAATCTGTCTTACATATATTTTCTTGTCTTCAAACATATTGCTAACTCTCTCCCAAAATTAAAAAAAAAATTGGTCATTCAATATCCTGTGACCTGTATCCACTGCACGATAAAATGGTGGAAGATGGTGTCATCATGTTTAGTAGCTCCGAGTTTTGCAGGGTTCTGAAAGGTTTTCAGGATGAGGTTTATCACATTGTGCCAAATTCGAAACTTAACTTAACTAAAATCATAAACCATAGATCACCTAAAATTGGTCATTGAACTCGAGATCTATTAGGTAAGATAAGTGGTGAAAAACGTCATTTTTATGGCTTTTTGGTTTTAGTTTATTCATGTTGTGACTAGGTTGTACCTTACATATGATGAGATTATTACTTATAATTGAAAACAAACACTCTAATTTTAACTTAACTAAAATCATAAACCATAAATCACCTAAAATACCCAGTTCTCGTGTCCAGCGAAAGATTGAGCTAGCTCCGGATCTGCACAGCACCAGAAATAAAGGGTGAAACTGCGCCGGGGGTCTTCCGGCAAGCCCCTCCGGCGTGAGAGTAAGATTATGGTCTGGAAATATGGTGCAAAATACTACAGAGTGTGTGAGTATGGAAATATGCAGAAAAGCATTACCTTGTTCCACGTTATTACTTTCTTATTTATAGTAGGAAAGGTGGTATTAGGGTTTTTACCAGAACCGTTGGATTGGATTGATGCCAGCCGTAGGATCAGCTCCATCCCCTAGGTGTACACGTGTCGCGCCGGCATTGGTCCGTCTATGTAAGGACACTGCAACACCTGACATCTGATAAGTAGTTTGCCTTATAAGGGAAAGTCAACCTCTGTACCTTTTGTAGTTATTACTGAATGCATGATTGCACATATAACGAGGCACCTGCGCAGTCCGTCATTATCCCAAATTAGCTAATTAACTAAGCTTGTTGAGGAAGCTTAATAGAGGAGACGACACTGGAACTATACGCCCGGTTGGGTCGTCTCCTTGAGTTATGACTCGAGAGAGAGAGTTGGCCGTTGATGACGGCGAGTCGTTCAATGACGACGAGCCGTTCAATGACGACGCTACTCTTCTTGGATGAGTGCCGGTTGGGGTCGAAGGAAGATTCGTCCGGTTGAAGGGCGGTCACGGTGGTGTGACGACGGGTGGGAGTTTGCCTCCCCATTAATGATCGATGGCTCGTCGTTTGGATGGCACGGTCGCTCGGTGGCGACGACGGCCAACCGGTGTTAGGACGGGCCATGGCCCCGAGGCCTTGATCCGATTCTGTAGTTGGTCTCTTTGTGGCCTATTGGGCCCCGGGCTCGTAGTAAACGTTGGGCTCGGCCCGTCGCGAGATTATTCCGTTCGGTGGCCCCGACTCATGGTCGTCTCGACGAGCGGGAGTTATTATTTTCCCTCCAGAGCAATCCGTACGGCCGTCAATTTGAATTTTGAATTATGGTGACGTCGGCATGGGTGACGTGGGCGGCCGAGATCTCTTCTTCAATTGCCACGTGTCCTACGATGGGACAAGTGCCTCGGAAGTTGCAGAGGGTATTTAATGCCCCTACTCATTGTGCCGTTTGGTTTCCCCAGGAATGAACCGTTCATATTCCCCCAATATAAAAATCTTCTTTTTTCCTCATTTCAAACTTTCCAAATTTTGATCAGTGAGAGCAACACAAGAGAGGCGATTTCCGACCACCGTGTACACATTTTCCGGCGATATTGCGTGTCTGGCTTCACCACCGTTAGATAATCCGGCGGACTTGATTAGGAGTTTCTTCGATCTACCGGCGAACTCATCGGAAAAACCATCCTCAAGCCCAGAAGCAGGTAATTTCTTCATCCGTTCTTCATTTTCTCGGGTTTTTTCATATCGGGTTTATAGAGGTTAATCAAATGGGACCAAGGACCATCAGTTTCGAGAGAGGTGTCAAGTTTGGCTTTGGGTTGAATCAAAGGGTTTATAAGTGTGCTAAGGGGATTTGGAGGGAAATTCCCTTGTCTGAGTGTTCTTGATCACAGGGAAGTTTAACTTTGAGGATGAGCCCTTGGGGTTCCCAGGAGGGAGAAATCCTAGGGGATTTTGAGGACGGTGACCCAATGGTAACTCCTTTCAGGTCAATGAACGACTTGCCCACCCACATCAGAACCCACTATTCCTTGTCCCGTCGTGATTCAATTAGGGCCTTGGTTGTAGGGGAATCTAGGTCGCCACTAGGTAGGTCGTCGCCTACGAATGTTAGGACTGATTCCCCTCTTTTACCTCCTTGTTTTGTAGAGATGGATCACGACGGGCGTCCTGAACAGCCGGCCCCAGAAGCCAACGAGCCGAGCACAAGTGCTAGGGGTGAACAGACGGTCAAGGCTTACCACACATTTGTACAAGTTGGATCAGACGACGGTGAGTTTGGAGGCGGAGCAAGAGGAAGATGGGCCGTGCCCAAAATTGAGCTCAGGAAACAGGACGTCGGAAAGCAAATGATCGACGCCCTACGAGGCTCGTTTAGGGTTCAGGCTTCGACCTACAGGTTGGAACATCTCAGCTTGGCAGAGTATGAGCCCCGTCGCCATTCCTTAGTGACCAGTAAGGAGAAGGTGGGCTTCTTTTACAAACAATTTGAGCTCGGTCTAAGACTGCCTCTAGACCCCTTCATCAACGAATTCCTGGAGGACTCCGCCTGTGTTCCCATGGAAGTCAGCGCCAACACCGTCAGAATTTTATCTGGGTTTGCCATCGTATGCAGATTTCTTGGCTATGAGCCATGCAACAAAGTGTTCCGTCGATACTATAGGACGGTCCGGAATACCGCCAAAGGGAAGACGACTGTTAGTGTGTCCTCGGTCAGGAACGCACGGAATTTCTTCCTGGATATTCCGAGTAAGGTGTATGGATGGGAGAACCACTTGATATTGGTGGAGAGCCGAGTAGGGTGGCAGTTTCCATTCCCAGAGGGCAACCACCCAGTCAGTGATAGGCATATCTTCCAAGCTCCGTGGGCCGACGAGCTTAAGGGAAAGATTGACAACTTGTTAGACCTTGGATGGGTCTCATACAAAGACATAGAGGCCTCACAATGGAGATACATCCGGGCTGGCATGATGTCCAAGCCGTCTATAGGGCCTGATCCTTTAGTGCAGATTGATTTGGATGCCCGCTATCCTGACTGGGTCGTCCACCAGGAGTTTGTTTTTAAAGACAACTGTTTGAATTGTGCGACGGCACGGACTGGTCGTCTTGAAGAAAGTTGTGAAAATCTTGAGATGAATGGGGGTTGGGCTCCTGCTATCTTTTTAATTTTGCTCTTTGTTTATCTCGTCGTTAGTAAAGACTAATCTATTTTTCCTTGGTTGTTTTGCAGTACTTACCCAAGGGGACGTAGATAGAATCGAAGCGAGGATCATGGACGGAGCCATCAGAGCTAGTGATCGGGGTACCAAGAAGAAGGAGAGGGCTGCCACACGCGCTATTCTCGATCGTCAAGAGAAGCAGACGACGAGGAACGAGCAACTTCCCAAGGACCCTTCTGGTGCTATCCCCATGATTGAAAGGGAGCCCGGCGTTGAAGGATTGAACACTGGAGGCCGTCAGGCCGTTGTTGATGCACCTGAGAGGGCAATTGGTATGGAGATTGATCCTCCAAGTGTGGAAACTGTTGGGGCTCAGATGGCCGTTGCTGAAGAGGCCGAGCGTATTGAAGTTGAGAGCACTGATTCAAACCCCGAGCTCCGTGAGGCCGACGCTCGGTCCTCTAAAAAGAGAAAAGGTCATTTCGCCGACCCTCCCAGCGCGTCGGACCCATCAACTCCAAGGGCTGATGCTCCGAGCTCTTCTACGGCGGTCTTATCTAAGGCCAAGGCCAAAGAGATGGCGACCTCCATTGCCAAGGCCTCTCACATAACTGGGATCCCCTACCTGCAGAGGAACGGCAATGCGCTCTTGCTGGGGACGGCTCTGACGAGGCGCGGACGGGACGTTGAGCTGACCCGTAGGATGAAAGAGGCTAATCTCACTCCTGAAACCTTTCATGCCCGTCTAGGGCTAATCCAAACTGAGGTACTTCATATATTAAAGGTGTAATTTTTCTCCGTCCCTTTATACTTGTGCTAATAACTTTAACCGTTGCAGCTATCGTCGATGATGGACGCCATGACGGCGGGTTATAGGGAGTGCCTGGACGCCGAGCTTCGAGGCAATGAACAACTAATGAAGGCCGTCGGCGATAAGGGGACAGCCGAACAAAAATTGAAGGAGGCGGAGACCAACGTTGGAGAGCTCACTCTTGCCCATGAGCTTTTGGTTAATGAAAAAGATAACCTTCTCAAGGAGATAGATGCCTTGAAGGAAGGGAAAACCAAAGCTGAGGCCGACTCTAAGGTGCTCTCCGACGGTCTTCGTGTCTGCGAAAACCGGCTTCAGAAGGCGACGGCCCAAATTGAAACGATGAAGGCAAGCCGTGATGCTGAGTTGGCCCAGGCCAGGCGTGACGCCGTCGACGACTTTAAGAAAAGCTCTGAGTGCCTTCAAATGGTCACTACTCATGCTAGTGGGTTCTTCAAAGACGGGGCTAAACATATGGCTAGGCGGCTTCTTCTGGACCCTGCAATAAAAGATCTTCTCTCCGTCCGGAAGTTAGCCGACCTCTGCACTGAAGAGGCTCACGACGATGAAGCGCGCTCTGTCCATCCCCTTGTCCCCTATACTGCCAATGATTTTCTCATCATAAGGGAGGACGACGCCAAAGCTAGAAGAGACGAGTGGCCTATTCCTCCTGTCGTCCCGGGCAACTTTGACGCATATTACAAGTATTTCATTGAAGACGGCCCAGATCCTGATGCGGCTTCATCAAACGCCGGCGGTGCAGATCCCCAGTGATTGATTTTTTCTTGAGATGTTTTGTAATGTTTTTAAACAATGCTTCATTTTATCTGGTGGTGGTTCCAAACATTGTCTCAAAACAATTTTTAATTTTCGTAATGTAGCCTGACCTGTTTTCTCGTTGTTTAGAGGGGGTCGTACAATGTTTGTTTTATGTTTAAGTTATTTAATGCCTTTGTTTTCTGTTTGTTAATCTTTGTTAACATAGATAGCATGTGATAACCTATTGGACGAGTAAGTTTGAGGACAAGTGCGAGTGGTCGTCGTTTTATGACCTGAACTTGGTTCGTCCTAATATGGTCGACCTTTGTTCAAACTTGTATTTTCTCAACTTCTCAATGGCTCGTAGGAATAGTATGAAGGTCAATAGATTTTTGTTCGTAGACAAAAATTTATGGACGAGTCATCTACGCCGTTATAGCGATCGACGAAGTCTGGCGACGTCTAGCCTTTATACTTGGTTAAAGTAGATGTATTCGACGAAGTCTGGCTTCGTCTAACCTTTATACTTGGTTAAAGTAGATGTATTCGATGAAGTCTGGCTTCATCTAACCTTTATACTTGGTTAAAGTGCTAGAGTTTGTGTAGTAGAAAATCAACAAAGCGACGATCTTTCATAAATAACTTTATAGTAAACAACGAGCTACTAGGGATTTATAGGTATCCCTTACAATTTCTCAAAAACTCCAAATTTTCACAAAATTTCACAAGGAAACACAAGGTAGGCGCCTTAAGGGAGCTAGATGTCGTCGACGACCTCAAAAGTAGTATTTTATTAGGTGGTTGGCGTGCCATGGGTGCTTGAGACTTTCACCGTTCGGCTTTGCAAGGCGATAGGTTCCCTCTCTGACCACACTGGTGACAATGTATGGTCCTTCCCAATTGGGGGAGAGTTTGTTTTGACGGGCTTTGAGTCCCGTTGCTTCAATCTTTCGTAGTACATGGTCACCGACCTTAAAGAACCTTCTCTTCACCTTCTTGTCGTGATAAGCCTTGGTTTTCTTCTTGTAGTTCTCCATCCTCAATTGGGCATCCAATCTCCGTTCGTCTACGAGGTCCAGGTCGACTTGTCGGTTGTGGATGTTCTTTTCTACCTCGTACAAAGCAACTCGGTCCGTCGGCAGCTGGAGTTCGGCGGGAGCCATGGCTTCTGAGCCATAAGCCAAGGCAAATGGGGTTTCCCCCGTAGGCCCCCGGGTGGTTGTGCGGACGGCCCGGGAGGCGAGGGTAGTCCGTCCAACCATCTCGTATCTCTTCCCTCCAGATTTTTGCACAAGGCAGATAAGACGAGCTTATTGGCGGCTTCAGCTTGTCCGTTGCCTTGGGGGTAGGCGACGGACGACTTGGAGTGTTTGACGCCCATCCTGTTCAATTCTGCTCAAATTTTCTTGAAAGCGTAAGCCGTTGTCTGAAACGATCACCCTTGGGATTCCGAAGCGACACCATATTGAGTCATGAATGAAGCTTAGGGCGTTGTTTTCCGTAATCTTGTTCAAGGCCTTGGCCTCTACCCATTTTGAAAAGTAATCAACCGCTACGATCACATATTTGACTCCTCCCTTGGCCGGCGGAAAAGGCCCGATCAAATCAACACCCCACATATCAAACGGCCAGGCGGCCAAGACAGGGGTTTGCTCAGTCGTAGGCAGCTTGGGAAGGTCGGCGAAACGTTGGCAGGTGTCACACTTTTTCACAAACTGTTTAGCGTCTTCACGAAGGTGGGGCCAGTAGTATCCCATGGTTATGATTTTATCAGCCAGTGTACGGGCCCAGGGGTGGCCTCCACATTCTCCTTGATGCACTTCGAACAAAGAATCGAACGACCTTGTCTGGATGAACGCACTTTAACAATGGCCGGGTAATGGATCGTCTGTAGAGCTCTCCTTTGACGACCGTAAATCTGGCTGACTTCCTCTTTACTTGTCTTGCCAAGATCTCGTCCGTTGGCAACTCCTCCCGTTCAACGAACGCCTTTAATTCGTCGATCCAACATTTTGGGCCGTCTCCTATGCAAAGGATCTTCACCCGTTCATAAGCTGGCTGATCCAAATAGACCAAGTGATGGCCGTGCTCGTCCTCAGGGAGTTGGTCCGTAGCTAGCTTTGAAAGTAGGTCGGCGTGCTCGTTGTTTTCTCGAGCGATTCTCTGAATGACCCAAAACTCTAAACCTTGTATCAACTCTCCGACCAATAGGTGGTACTTCTGTAGGGTGGAATCGACGACCTGATAATCTCCTCTCACTTGGTTCACGATCAATTGAGAATCACAATAAGCTGCAATTTTTGTGGCTCCGAAACACTTTGCATACTCAATGGCTGCTATGAGTGCCTCGTACTCGGCCTGGTTGTTTGATGCTTGAAACTTGAACCTCAGAACCTCTTCAAAAACTGTCCCGCTTTCTGGCTCAACAAGAACGATCCCTGCTCCGCTCAGATTCTTGGTGGCTGACCCGTCGGAAAAGATTTTCCAACATCCTTCGGGCAGAATTAACTCCGTTTGCTGTTCAATGACCTCCTTCCCCTTGCTCGATGGTTGCGACCTCCTTTGATCGTCGTCGATGGTGAATGATGTTTCAACCAGGAAGTCTGCCAATGATTGAGCTTGCAGGGTCTTCCTCGTCCTATACTCTATATCAAACTCAGTCAGCTCAATACTCCAGTTGAGAAGACGACCAGAGCTTTCAGGACGGTGCAAGATTTTGCGCGATGGGGCATTTGTATATACGACGATGGGATGAGCGGAGAAGTATGCTCGTAGCTTTCGTCGTAATGACGAGCGTAAGCTATCTTTTCCGCATTAAAGTAACGGGTTTCCACATCTGACAAAGCTTTGCTGACGTAATAAACCGGCCTCTGTGTTCCTCCCTCCTCCCTTACCAATACGGCGGCGACAGCCTTGTCACTCGCCGAAAGATAAACATAAAGGTCTTCCCCTGCCACGGGGCTTTGGAGGAGTGGTGGGGAGCCAAGGTATTCTTTCAATTTGTTTGAATGATTGGGAACACTCGTCCGTCCATTGGAAGTCTTTCGCACCTCGGAGAGCTCTAAAAACGGGAGTGATTTCTCGGCAGACTTGGCGATAAAACGTCCCAAGGCCGCTACTCGTCCATTTAGACGCCGAACTTCTTTGGCTCGTAGGCTCGGCCATATCCATCAAAGCCTTAATTTTCTCGGGGTTGGCTTCAATCCCCGCCGAGATAGCATAAATCCTAGGAACTTGCCGCAAAGAACTCCGAAACGCATTTGGCCGGGTTGAGGACCATGTCGCTGGCTCGTAGGTTGGTGAATGTTTGTTCTAGGTCGTCGACGTGCTTCCTCTTTTTTTTGATTTGACGACCATATCATCGACGTACGCTTCATTATCGCCGATCTGGTCTTTGAACACCTTATTTATCATCCTCTGATAGGTGGCGCCGGCGTTTTTAAGCCCAAAGGCATCTTTGTGTACACGTAAGTTCCCCGCCGCTGAAAAGTTTGTTTTCGGAATGTCCTCCTCGGCCATCTTGATTTGGTGATAGCCAGGAGTAGGCATCAAGAAAGCTTAGAGTAGTATGGCCGGCCACGGGAATCGACGAGCTTGTCAATTCTTGGCGGGGATAGCTTGTCTTTGGGACACGCCATGTTCGGATCGGTGAAGTCAACGCACAATCTCCACTTCCCATTAGGTTTCTTCACGAGAACCACATTGGCCAACAGGTTGTGAACCCGGCGTTCACGATTATTCCAAAGACTTAGCAATTTCTCGATCTCTTGCTTTATGGCAACCTCCTTTTCGATTGAAAAACACGACACCTCTGTTCCTTGAATTTCATAGTAGGATTCACCCCCAGCCTGTGAACTGCCACGTCTTCTCTAATGCCTTTCATATCTTCTACCCTCCAAGCGAAAACGTCGAGGTTTTGTTTGAGTAGGGAGATTATCTCTTCCCTCTCCTCGGTCTTGTGGCCCCGAGACCCCGGTTTATTTTACGCTCGGGATACTGCGGGTGGATGACTAATTCGAGTAGCTCGTCTGTGGCTTCATTTCGGGCGTCGTCCCTAAAATCCATGGACTCAATGACGATCTCCCTAATTTTTCTTCTCGCTTACGGTGTCGGATCCGGAACCTCGTCGTCAATCGGCTTGTCCGGGTCGGCCCCGATTCTTGGGCGGCCAAAGGTTGTGCTTCTGCAGCTTTGTCGTTCAAGAATACCTCGTCCAAAGTTTCTTTATCTTCGACGCACTTGATCGTTGAGACATTAGCGTACGAGGTCGTCGTTTCTTTGATGGATTTTGAGAGCTTCACATTGTGATTTGGGTCGTCGATTTCGATAGTTCGTTTCGCCTTTAGCACGTGCTCAGGGAATGCAGGGCCGTCCCAACACACATCCGACTCCGGCACGTGTAGGAAATTTAACTCGTTGGTGGGGAATTGAGGCGACGATCCCCAAAGCCGGCCCGGCCGGCCAAGGATGGCATGATAATCAGCGACGACGTCGATCACAATGAAGGTTACGGTCTTGATTGTTCTCGAGGGTATTCTCCGATATCAACCGAGAGGCTAATTTGGCCTTTCGCATCTACCCGATGATTGGTGAATCCCGCTAGACGACCTAAGTATGGACTTAGGCGGCGTCGGAGTAGACCCGTTCGTTGGTAGACATTGTAAAATAAGATATCCTTGGGCGCTCCGTGTCAATCAAGATTCTCCGTGACTCACAATTATCAATGAAACCAGGTATGACTAAGGTTTGTTGACGAGCTAGTGGGTTGGAAATTTGGAAGCTCGTAGGGAAAGAAACTTATGACGTCGTTTGGAACTTACGCTACGGGGACGTGCGGGGCCTTCTTCAAATGATAGATGGCGCTCTTAATCTGGTTCTTGCTCGTCTCCTCGAGAGATCACCAGGACCATTCTTGGGTTCCTTTGGGGCGCTTCGTCGTTAGTAGTCCGGTTGTGGCCAGCCTGATGGTCCTTCCTTACATATTCCTCCAGTCGTCCGGCGTCTATCCATCTTTGAATGATCTTTTTCAAACTGAAACATTCCTCGGTGTCGTGCCCCTTGTCCCTGTGGTATTCACAATACTTGTTCATGTTCTTCTTTCCCTTCCCGTTAGGGTTCATCTTCGGTGCCGGTCCGAAATCAACGTTGCTCAAAATTTCTGCTCTGGAAACGGTGAGTGGAGTGTACGACTCTGGAACTTTTTCCGCTTTAGCCTTGTTCTTTCCTTTTTCTCCGCCCTTATCCTTTTTGGACTTCGTCGCCTCAGCCTCGTCCACAGACTTTCCCTCTCTTTGTAACTTTCTTTCTTCGGCCTCGGCGACGGCGTACGCCTTGGCATAGAGGTCTTTTCGAGACTTAGCCGGGTGGACTTGGAGCTCGTAGTCCAGGGTAGAAGAAAGGACGCCATGTCTGAAGCAGTTTATTATTTCCCTATCGGTTAGGTCCTCATCAATTTGATCTACCAATTTCTTAAACCTCTTGAAGTAGTTCATTGAGCTTTCGGTAGCTCCTTGGGATATATTGCTGAGGTCGTTGGTAATCTTCTGACGCTCTCCCGCCGTAGCAAACCTTCCTAAAAACTTCTTTCTCATCTGTTTCCAAGATTCAATACTCCCCTTTGGCAGGCCTCTAAACCACCTCAAAGCAGAGTCGACCAACGTGCTTGTGAGAGCCTTGCACATGACGTCGTCGTGGCCGGAAGCTTTCGCCACTACGTACATCTGTGCCTCAAGGTGTAGTATGTGGTCCATGGCACTGGTGGAGCCGTCGTATTGCTTAAGGTCGGGTAGTTTAAAGCCTGGTTCCGGGGGTCCAGTTTCCAACATCCAGGGAGCAAGGGGATTCATAGTGCCGCCGTCGTCATCAGAGTCGTCGCTATCCCCTTTGTTCTTCTTGTTCCTCAACTCTTCCACTTGACGTTTCAACCTCAAAAATTCTCTCATGTCTACCTCTCCTGCCGGGCCAGCTGGGGGGATCCTATCTTGACGGGGCCCCCGGGTAACGGTATTAGACCGTTGCCTCTCGGTGGGGGCAGGCCGTCGTGAGATGGATCGTTCCCTATAGCTGGGAGGTGGAGACGATCTATAAGATCTGGAAGCCTCTCGGTTATGATGTGGAGATCGAGTTCTTTCCCTTTGGCTCGGCGCCCGTTCATTTCTTAGTGACGGAGTCTGTAGACGACCTCGGATGACCTGATTCCTGATAGCTTCAAGATTTTCGACGACGAGCTCCCCGTGAGGCTCAGCTGCCTCAGCTCGTCGCTGTTGTGATCGGGCTCCTTGGCTCCGTCTTTCATTGATGTGTTCTCTTAGATCAAGCTGGGGCACAACTTGCTCGTTTCCAGCGGCAGTCCCCTCACGACGAGCAGCATTTTCTCTCTGGTTCCTTCTCCTCCTTCCTGACGAGATTGTTTGATGTGATGCCTGGGGAGCTTGAGGAGCGGCCATATGGATCAGCTCGTCCTGGATTTGCAAGAACTCCCTGAGGGCGTTAGCTCTCTCGACGAGGAAAGCCGCTCTGTCGAGATTAGGGTTAGAGGGACCTCCTGTATACCTTGCAGCTGTCTCAGGCCTCCTTTCTAGTGGAGGTCTCCTCCGGCGCTCGGCAGCAGGCCCCTTTTCTCTTCTTCTAGTTGCTTGAAGACCTGTACCATCAACCACCCCCTGTGACCTGGTAACCCTTAAGTTAGGGTTCCTAGGTGGTGAGGGTGGCCTAGGATTCTCTTGCTGAGGTGGTACACCTTCATCTCCGGTTGATTTACTGGCTGTATGACCATCGGACACCATTTTTCCAAAGCTGTTCATTTGTATTTCTGTGGCGAAGATCACTAACACGTTTCCAGCAATGGAACCAATCGATCGCGCAGAAAGCGTGCCAAGCTCGGTTCTCGTGTCCGGCGAAAGATTGAGCTAGCTCCGGATCTGCACGGCACCGAAATAAGGGGTGAAACTGCGCCGGGGGTCTTCCGGCAAGCCCCTCCGGCGTGAGAGTAAGATTATGGTCTGGAAATATGGTGCAAAATACTACTGAGTGTGTGAGTATGGAAATATGCAGAAAAGCATTACCTTGTTCCACGTTATTACTCTCTTATTTATAGTAGGAAAGGTGGTATTAGGGTTTTTACCAGGCAGTTGGATTGGATTGATGCCGGTAGTAGGATCGGCTCCATCCCCTAGGTGTACACGTGTCGCGTCGGCATTGGTCCGTCTATGTAAGTGACACCGCAACACACGACATCGATAAGTAGTTTGCCTTATAAGGGAAAGTCAACCTCTGTACCTTTTGTAGTTATTACCGAATGCATGATTGCACATATAACGAGGCACGCTGCGGCAGTGCTGTCATTATCCCAAATTAGCTAATTAACTAAGCTTGTTGAGGAAGCTTAATAGAGGAGACGACCTGGAACTATACGCCCAGTTGGGTCGTCTCCTTGAGTTATGACTCGCCGAGAGAGAGAGAGTTGGCCGTTCAATGACGGCGAGTCGTTCAATGACGACGAGCCGTTCAATGACGACGCTTACTCTTCTTGGATGAGTGCCAGTTGGGGTCGAAGGAAGATTCGTCCAGTTGAAGGGCGGTCACCAATTGGTGTGACGACGGGCTGGGAGTTTGCCTCCCCATTAATGATCTGATGGCTCGTCGTTTGGATGGCCTGGTCGCTCAGTGGCGACGACGGCCAACCAGTGTTAGACGGGCCATGGCCCAAGGCCTTGATCTGATTCTGTAGTTGGTCTCTTTGTGGGCCTATTGGGCCCCCGGGCTCGTAGTAAACGTTGGGCTCGGCCCGTCACAGATTATTCCGTTCACCCTCCTCTTGTTCTTCCGCTGCCGCTGGATTAACTGGAACAAGAAATCCTTCATCATGAGTAAGCTGCAAAGTGATGCTGTCAGAGAAGCCATCACTCAGATTACCACTTATGCTAAGGAGAAAGCCCGTAAGTTTACTGAGACAATTGAGCTGCAGATTGGCTTGAAGAACTATGATCCCCAAAAGGATAAGCGTTTCAGTGGCTCTGTGAAATTGCCCCACATTCCTCGTCCAAAGATGAAGGTTTGCATGCTTGGTGATGCTCAGCATGTTGAAGAGGCAGAGAAGATAGGGCTGGAGTACATGGATGTAGAAGGTCTGAAAAAGCTCAACAAAAACAAGAAATTGGTCAAGAAGCTAGCCAAGAAGTATCATGCCTTTTTGGCATCGGAAGCTGTCATCAAGCAGATTCCCCGACTTTTAGGCCCTGGTCTTAACAAAGCAGGAAAGTTTCCAACGCTGGTGTCACATCAGGAATCATTGGAGGCTAAAGTTAATGAAACAAAGGCAACTGTGAAGTTTCAGCTGAAGAAGGTTCTCTGTATGGGTGTTGCTGTCGGCAATTGCAGCATGGAAGAGAAGCAGATCTTCCAGAACGTTCAAATGAGTGTTAACTTCCTAGTTTCATTATTGAAGAAGAATTGGCAAAATGTGAGGTGCCTGTACTTGAAGAGTACCATGGGCAAGCCGGTCCGAGTTTTTTAAGGAGTTTTAACCTATTTTGAGAGCAGTTTTAGTTCCTATTGTCAACATACTTTGATATCGTTATCTAGACATGTTTCAGTTATTTTTGTTTGGATTTATCTATAGAACCCACCCTTGTTTTGGACCTAGTAATTGTAACTTTTACTTCTATCTTTTGATGTTGAAGACCAAGTATCATTATTCCCCAAAAAAAAAAAAAAAAAAAATAAATAAATAAATAAAAATAAAAATAAAAACAAATCACCTAAAATAAGCCGAAACAAATGGACACAGAAAAGAATGAACTTCCTAATTACAACTTTCAATTTACTATCTCCGTCCCAAAATAACCGTATTCTTTTTTTGTTAAAAATAATACTAGGAGCACAAAATAGTCACAAAAACTTATTGACAAAATTCTAGGTGCAATGATTTTATTGGTGTTTTTAATTAGAGTTTAGCGGGTTCACTATCGATACAATCAATAAATATCGTCAACTCATTTTGTGAGCAAGATATTATAACTTTTTTTTGTGCCCTTAGCATTTTTTTTATTAATCATGAATGATTAGCCGGTCGTTAGAAACAATAAATTCTTATGAATGATTCAATACGAAACAAGTGTTTGTAGTCCAATGGTTAGGACAATTGCCTTCCAAGCAATAGACCCGGGTTCGACTCCCGGCAAAACGCATTTTACATCTATTTCTTTTCTTGAGCTGTAAATATTGCATCTATTTACTCATGACATCGGGGGCGTGGCCGCGTGGGCTCCAGCCTACCTCAGAATTTTGAATTTTTTTTTTACCGAAGTCACCGACTATATGTAACTTTTTTTTTATATATGAAGTTATTTTTCCTCAGCAGCGACGCGCTACACTTCAAAGACCTGGGTGTAGTGATAAGTATGCAAAGGTTGCTAGGTCATCGCCCGGAAGCGACGCGCCATCTCTTCGCCCGGGGGTGGTGTCAAATATGCAAGGGTGCGCTACACTTCAAAGAACTGGGTGTAGTGATAAGTATGCAAAGGTTGCTAGGTCGTCGCCCGGAAGCGACGCGCCATCTCTTCGCACGGGGGTGGTGTCAAATATGCAAGGGTTCCCGCATTGCGGACGAGTGCGGGTAAAGAAGCTAGTCCATGGTAGGTGTAAGGGTAGTGGGATGCGCTTTGGAACTTGGAACATTGGATCATTGACAGGGAGATCAGCAGAGGTGGTGAAAGTTATGAGGAGGAGGAAGATTCACATAATGTGTTTACAGGAAACTAAGTGGGTTGGAGAGAAAGCAAAAGAAATATCGCCTTGGGGTTTTAAGCTTTGGTACTCAGGAAAGGATAAGGGTAGAAATGGAGTGGGTATCATTATTGATAAGGAGTATATTAATGATGTGGTGGAAGTGTACAGGAAGAGTGATCGAATTATGGGCATTAAACTGGTGATACGTGATGAGATTATAACTATTATTTCCGCCTATGCACCACAAGTAGGGTTGGATGCATCTATTAAACAAGTGTTGGGAAGATTTGGAGGAGGTAGTGCAACGAGTACCTAGTGGTGAGAAATTAGTGATTGGTGGTGATACGAACGGACATGTGGGGTCTAGTCGATATGGCTTTGAGAGCATACAGGGAGGTTTTGGTTTTGGAGAGAGGAATGAAGCAGGAAATAGTATCTGGACTTTGCGTTGGCATATGACTTGAGTATAATGAACACTTGGTTCAAGAAGAGAATCTCACTTGGTGTCCTATAGAGTGGAGGTAATGCGAGTCGGATTGACTTCTTCTTAGTAAGAAATACTTGTAGAAAGAGTTATACAGATTGCAAGGTTGTTCGGGTGAGAGCACGGCAACTCAACATAGACTGGTGGTACTTGATTTTCGAAGTAAGAGAATTTCGAGGAAGAGAAAATCACGGGTAGACCCTAGAATCAAGTGGTGGAGACTTCAAGGGGAAAATCAACCGAAATTTGTAGCTAAGATGGTCGATACCGGTATTTGGGCGGATAATATGGAGGATATGGATATAGATTCGACTTGGACTAAGATGGTACATACCATAAAGGAGGTGGCGAAAGAAGTCCTTGGAGAATCTAGAGGAAATGGGCCACCAAGTAAGGACACATCATGGTGGAACGAGGAAGTAAAACAAGCAATAAAGTGGCAAGCGAGAATGCTACAAATTATTGGGGAAATGTAGGAGCGACGAGAACTATGAGAAGTATAAGGAAGCTAGAAGAGATGCTAAGAAAGCAGAAGAGACGCAAGAGCAAAGGTGAATCGAAACTTTATGATAAGTTGGATACAAAAGAATGGGAAAAGGACATCTGAGACTCGCTCGTATGAGGGATAAGAGGACACGAGATATTGGGACGGTTAAATGTGTGAAGGATGTAGACTCAAAGAGTTTTAGTCGGGGATAAAGAGATAAAAGATAGATGGAGTTCGTACTTTGATAACTTGTTCAATGGCGGTCAAGAGTAGGATGTCGGAGATTTAAATATCTCTTCGAGTATGGTTAATCGAGATTTTATGCGGAGAATTCAAAAGAGTGAAGTGGAAATGGCAATGAAAAAGATGAGATTGAAGAAAGCCGTTGGACCGGATGGTATACCAATTGAGGTTTGGAGATGTTTCGGGAGAGGGAGTAGATTGGTTAACAACGCTATTTAACAAGATATGGAGAGTTAACACAATGCCATTGGAGTGGCGGAAGAGTACTGATCCCTTTGTATAAGAATAAAGGTGATGTCCAAGATTGTGCCAACTATCGGGGATCAAACTAATGAGCCATACTATGAAACTTTGGGAAAGAGTGATTGCACAAAGGCTGAGAAAAATTGTTGATATTTCGGATAACCAATTTGGGTTTATGCCAGGAAGATCGACTATGGAGGCAATATATCTTATGAGACAAACCATGGAGAAATATCGGGATCAAAAGAAAGATTTGCATATGGTTTTCATTGATTTGGAGAAGGCATATGATAAAGTGCCAAGAGAAGTACTTTGGTGGGCATTAGCAAAGAAGGGTGTTTCAAAGAAATATATTGATATTATCAAGGACATGTATAATGGAGTTGGTACTTGTGTACAGACTAGTGTTGGAAAGACTGAAGAGTTCCCTATAAAGATTGGAGTGCATCAAGGTTCCGCACTTAGCCCCTTTCTTTTTGCTTTGATAATGGACGAATTGACGAGGTCGACCCAAGATGATATACCAAAGTGTATCTTTGTTCGCAGATGATATTGCCTTGATTGATGAGACAAGAGAGGGTGTTGAAAGTAAATTGGAGTTGTGGAGACACACTTTGGAATCTCGAGGTTTTCGATTAAGCAGAAGCAAGACTGAATATTTGGAGTGTAAGTTTAGCAGAGTTGGAAGTAGGGAGGCAGGGGTGTCTCCAGGTTTTCGATTAAGCAGAAGCAAGACTGAATATTTGGAGTGTAAGTTTAGCAGAGTTGGAAGTAGGGAGGCAGGGGCGGTCACATTTGATGGAAATATTATCCAAGCTTCTGAGTTTTTTCGCTATCTTGGATTCATTATCCAAAAGGATGGAGAATTAGATGGAGATGTGGCTCATAGGATTAAAGCGGTTGGTTGAAGTGGAAGAGTGCTACAGGGTTTCTATGTGATCGCGGCATGCCCAATAGATTAAAGGGAAAATTCTACCGCACGGCAATTAGGCCGGCATTGCTTTACGGCACCGAATGTTGGGCCGTGAAAGCAGTTGTCACGTGCGCTAAGATGAATGTGGCGGAGATGCGTATGCTTCGATGGATGTGCGGTCATACAAGAAAGGATCGGTTGGGGAATGAGGTGATCAGAGGTAAAGTAGGAGTTGCGCCCATTGAGGATAAAATGAGGGAAAATCGTCTACGGTGGTTTGGACATGTGAGAAGGAGACCGAGTGATGCACCGGTTAGGAGGCCTAACAAGTGGAGAAATGATAAAATGGCGAGGGGTAGGGGAAGACCCAAACAAACTTGGATTAGAGTAATTGAAAATGATATGAATTTACTTGGAGTGGATGAAAGTATGGTGTTGAAGAGGCCGGAGTGGAGGGCAAAAATCCATGTGGGGGGTTGATTTTTTTTTTTTAATTTAATTTTTTTATTTATTTTTTTTCACGATAACATATGAGGATTCATGTTAGCCGACCCCAAATTATTTTGGGACTAAGGCTTTGTTGTTGTTGTTGTTGTATTATTGTTTACAATATTTTTTAAATACCAAGCCCACGCAGTTTCAAAATCCTGGATCCGCCCCTACATGACACTGATCATTATAGCAAATGTTTCAGCCTGATGGCGAAAATGCGAATGCATACAAATCTGAACTCCAAATACCAAATGAACATAAGAAAAAAGTCAACTCGGGAAAGGTTTAATCCCCAAATAAAAAGTCTGCATAAAATCGAAACTAATTAGAAAAAAAAACATGGACTTCAGAGTTTCTGCTGGCTCGCGCTTTGTTGAAAATGGACTCGAGCTGTAAGGAAGATCATAGCAACTAGAGCAAAAACATAGCTGTTGGGTGTGACTCTCAATTGATGACAAAGGAGGATGGCACGTCTGGTGGTTGAGGCGGACGCCCCATATGGTGTGAGGCAGACGCCTGAGGAGCCGAGAAGGATGGCCTTGTTCCTTACCTTGAGGCGGCCGCATCATGTGTTCTGGGGCGGACGCCTGAGGAGCCGAATGTTGGCGTGGTTGTGGCTAGTTCCGTGCGGGCGCCCGCGGGATTGAGGCGGGCGCCCAGCGTCGTAGCTGCTGGTGGGCTGGGCTTGGCCGATGTCCTTTTTGGCTGCAGTTTGGCTTCATGCCCTAGTTATATAAATAGCCTCTTTTGTCAATTGTTTCTCCTTGTGCCGTGATAGTGAGAGAGAGAGAGAGGGAAACAAGTTTGTTTATTCACTATTGTATTGTGAGAGATTGTGAGATTGTGTGAAAGGTTTTCACCTTGATTCTCCTTGTACTCTTCTTGATTATAGTGGATTGATTCTCCGTCGCCCGTGGACGTAGCCAAGTTGGTGAACCACGTAAATCTCTTGTGTTCATTGTTTTTCAATTTTGTTTCGTATTTTTATTGTTCTTGCTATTATTGTTATTTTGTGCTTGCATCCTTATCAATCTAGCAATTGTGTTGGGGACCAAAATCCTAACAATTGGTATCAGAGCTCCGGTTTGTGGATCTTGTATTGCTTATTGATAACGATGTCAGGGAAGTACGAAATTGAGAAGTTTAATCGCAAGATTAACTTTGGGCTATGGCAAGTAAAGATGCGAGCAATCTTGGTGGGTAAAAATTGCGTCAAGGCTTTGCTTGGGAAGGCGAAGAAACCGACAAGCTTGACGGATGCACAGTTTGATGACATGGACGAGAAGGCTTTATCTCTCTTACAATTGAGCCTCAAAGATGAGGTATTGAGAGAGGTTGTGGAAGAGAAGACTGCGGCAGGGCTTTGGCTTAGGCTTGAGCAATTGTACATGACTAAGAGTGTTAGTAACAGGTTGCTACTATTGAAGAAACTCGAGGAGTGTAAACTCAAAACGGGTGATTCCTTGGAGAAACATCTTGATGAATTTGATGGCTTGGTCATGGACTTGAAGAATGTCGATGTCGAAATTGATGATGAGCAATTGGCGGTAAAATTGCTTTGTTCTCTTCCTTCGGAATACATGCACTTTCGCGAGACAGTTTTGTATGGCAAGGAAGAGATTGCTTTGGAAGAGATCAAGACCGCTTTATTAAGCCGTGAGGTTATTGAGACGCACTTGACTTCCCCAAGTGCTGAATCTCAAGGTGAGGGTTTAATTGCTAAAAGCGGTAAGAGGAACGGGAAGGGGTCAAGTTCAAGGTTTAAAGATGTGGTATGTCATGGTTGCAAGGAGAAGGGACATATTCGGAGAAATTGTCCTAACCGAGGAGGTAAAAGGAATGATGATACAACCACTAAGGCCAAGGGTGAAGTTGGGGTGGTGCTTGAAAACACCGGTGATGACGGTGGATGTGATGCACTGCGCTTGTGATCAGGGTACCGAAGTTCGTGAGAGTTGGATTTTGGATTCGGGTTGTTCTTATCATATTAGTCCCAATCGGGCATGGTTTTGTTCTTATAAGGTCAGCAGTGGAGTAGTTTTGTTGGGGAATAATACTCGCATGCAAGGTTGTTGGTATTGGGGCTATTAAGGTTAAGATGTTTGATGGAGTAGTGCGGAAATTGCGAGAATGTCGGGTATGTTCTGGGCGAAGAAGAGGCTCGATTTCTCTAGGCACCTTGGATAGTCTTGGGTATAGTTTATCCATTGCGAATGGTGAATTATCGGCTACTAAAGGTGACTTGGTGGCATTGAAGGGAAAGAAGGTGGGGACATTGTATAAGCTTCTTGGGTCTACGGTTGTTGGTGATGTGTCTATTGCAACGGGGTCTACGATTGAGGCGGAGGTTACTCAACCATGGGACATGACATTGGGTCACATTGGCTTGAAGGGATTGACAGAACTATCTCGGAGTGAGTGGGTTTCGGTTATGGAATCCTATTGCATCTAAGTTCATGATTGGTAGAGATGTTGCTCTACGTCTCCAAGAGAAGAATTGTTCTGCAGAACGGGTATACAAACAGGTGGAGTTAGTTGGAGATAACTCAAAAGGGGTGGAACTTGACTTAGATGTAAATGATGTGTACGATGAAGCGACTCCAATTGAAGCTCCGGTTCAAGAGGAGGAGACCAACATACAGTGGAGACTACCATTGTTTTGGTAGAGTTCAATATGATTTGGAGGAGATGGTGGCTTATGCATTGTCATTGCGAGAAAAGTAAGTATGCATAAATTGATTTCTTTCAATGAAGATATATCGTGTGATAAATCTGCTATGTGGTCGGTCGTTGTGAATAAAGAGATGGTATCTCTTCGAAAGTCGACATGGGAATTTGTTAGATCACCACCAAATGAGGTGTTAGTCGATCACAAGTGGATCTACAAGTTCAAAGATGGTACTCGAAGGTTTGGGGTAGACTACAATGATAGTATTTCACGGTTGTTAGACACTTATCTATTCACGGCTTGTTGAGCATTGTGGTAATGCGAGATCTATTGCTTGAGGTGGAGATCTACATGCACCGGCTGAAGGGTTTGTTGTCGAGGGTAAGGATAATGTTTGCACTGTTAGAGAGGTCCTTGTATGATTTGGAGCAGTCAACTCGACAGTGGTATAAAAGGTTCGACACTTTTATTGTTACCCATGGTTTTGCTAGAAGTGGATATGATTGTTGTGTTTACTTGATGGTTTGTAGTGATGGCACATTGGTTTATCTTGTTTATGTCGATGGCATACTTGTGGCTGCGATAGATATCAATGGTGCTTAGGGTGAAATGGTTATATTCTTTAGATTGTCCCAAGTCTAAAGATGATGTGTCACAGATTCCGTATCCAAATGCTTGTGTGTGCATTGTGTATGGCAAGAACAGTGATGGTTGCATTGGGTATGTTATGACTATAACGGAGGCGGTCATGTTGACAAAGCCGGGTTCGAAGGTTTCGATTTCTAAGTTCAAGAAGTTCTTGGACTTAGTGGGTGTTACTAGTCATTGATGCCCTTCGGGGCGTGGCGGCGGAGATAGAGATGTTCTCTTGGAGATAGCTTGTTTCGGGATTGATCGTCAAGGTGGAGAATTGTTGGGTGTGACTCTCAATTGATGACAAAGGAGGATGGCACGTTCGGTGGTTGAGGCGGACGCCCCATATGGTGTGAGGCAGACGCCTGAGGAGCCGAGAAGGATGGCCTTGTTCCTTACCTTGAGGCGGCCGCATCATGTGTTCTGGGGCGGACGCCTGAGGAGCCGAATGTTGGCGTGGTTGTGGCTAGTTCCAGGCGGGCGCCTGGTGGGATTGAGGCGGGCGCACAGCGTCGTTGCTTCGGTGGGTGGGCTTGGCCGATGTCCTTTGGCTGCGGTTTGGCTTCATGCCCTAGTTATATAAATAGCCTCTTTTGTCAATTGTTTCTCCTTGTGCCGTGATATTGAGAGAGAGCGAGAGAGAAACAAGTTTGTTTATTCACTATTGTATTGTGAGAGATTGTGAGATTGTGTGAAAGGTTTTCACCTTGATTCTCCTTGTACTCTTCTTGATTATAGTGGATTGATTCTCCGTCGCCCGTGGACGTAGCCAAGTTGGTGAACCACGTAAATCTCTTGTGTTCATTGTTTTTCAATTTTGTTTCGTATTTTTATTGTTCTTGCTATTATTGTTATTTTGTGCTTGCATCCTTATCAATCTAGCAATTGTGTTGGGGACCAAAATCCTAACAATAGCCAATCTTTGATACTGAACTTGAACCCAAGCTCATGAACTCATCAGCGTCCTTTGAATAAGGGTCTATAATCGGATCTCTTATGTAGCCATAGACAAGTGCAAGAACCCTTATCAAAGTGAAACCATAGTAGTAAACTTCCGTAAGGGACTTAACACGGGCCCGCCAAATCAAATTTCCAATGATCTGAGGAAAAAGAAAGAAGTTCTGAACAAACCCCACAAATTCCTCGACCCCCTCTGCAGTATATGTACCAAGATTTTCATGAATGAGAAAGATTATCATAAGTCCAAATATCAGCATTGTTAACATAACGAAAACCACATTCCTTTCCCGGATTAACCTTTTTGGATTGGAGGGACTGTTTCGACATTCTGACACCTTCTGTGAAACCTGTGCAGTTAATAACAAGCAAGTTAACAAAAGGGTCTTACTGCTGTAATCAAGAACCTGCAATAATTGCTCGTTTCCATAGAGATTATAGAGTTTGGTGGTCAAGTCTTTTTGCTCAAACAGGATATTTGAATGGCTGATAAGTGGAAGAATGTAGCCAATGGCCTGAAAAGCGAGCATGGTCAAAGATATACAAGGAACAGCATTCAAATTCTTTTCCATATGAACGAGTTGACGCAGAATGATCAAGTTTGCTACTAAAAGCAACAGATTCCGAAGAATTTCATCAAGAACTTTGCGAAAAACTGCATCTTCTTCACGCTTATCATACTGGATCATAAGGGTCTGCAGGCTTATAGTTGTGAAGAATAGGGGGTCATCCTTGTTTCTTTTACTAGTGATTGTGATCTTTACAGTCGGATTTTTCAACCACCTAAATGTTTCGGATGGGTAAAAGATTTTCACTTCGATTGAACAATCCATACCTCTTTCCATCTCGGTGTTGTTACTATCAAACTTAACCTTCCTGCAACCAATTAAGTACATTTCACCTAGAAGAGAGTCGTACAAGCCTTCCAGAAACAACCCCGATATGTTCTTAAATGACTTCTCTGACCACTTCAGAGCTGCTTCAGTGAACATGAGATAAAGAGAGACATTTAGTATTTCAGACATGGGGACTTCAGGTTGAGCACTGACCGGGAAATTTTCATTGTACAACCATTCGGTATACCTTCCAAATAAAGGTCCTAATGAGGATACCTCAATCCTGACGAAGATTTCTGGTTTACAGCCATATTGTGGGGGATAAGGGACTGAATAAGCATCAACATAGAGTTTTTGAGAAAGAGAGTCTAAACGAGCTAGTCGTTGTTCTGAATCTTCAAGGGCTGGGTATGTCAGAAGATATTTCTTGATAGCGGCTATCAACTTGTTCCGTTTGTTTCTTTCTTGGAAAGCAGAAGAAAGTTCAGTTTTTGAGTAATTGTATGACAGGAAAGACATGCTGTATCTTGGGTGGTTATAATGGAGAAGGAGCGGACGGATAGGCGCTCCAAACAAAATGGGCACATATGAATCTTTATTTACGGTGCTGGAAATGCTCCCGACTATTACACTCCTTTGCTTGATGGAAAAAGAACGCGGAAAGTACATTGAAATCTGGGAACTGCATCCATCTAAGCCTGAATCTGTAATGCCAAGACACCCAACCATGCAGAGCTGTCCTGTGGAGGAATCCTGTTGGTTTAGGAGTCCTAAACTACAAGGAAAAAGGGGCCTAAGTCGGAGGAGTTTGTTGAGATCAAAAGGAGTTCAAAGC
Organism: Adenophora triphylla var. japonica; assembly: GCA_022495995.1. Classification (NCBI taxonomy): domain Eukaryota; kingdom Viridiplantae; phylum Streptophyta; class Magnoliopsida; order Asterales; family Campanulaceae; genus Adenophora; species Adenophora triphylla. The sequence goes on along the minus strand of JAFEMH010001164.1, from coordinate 432,863 downwards.
AGTGGAGAAGTCTATGTGTGGCTTGGGACAACGCCAGGCGGCCGCATGGGGAGGGCCGAGGCGGGCGCCTCAAGGGCCGAGGTAGTGGCCGAGTTTCTTCCCTCGCGAGGCGGGCGCATGGCGGGCTTGGGGCGGGCGCCTCATTGCTGGCCAAGTTTCTGGGCTTGATTTGTTTCCTTATTTGACTGCAACTCTTCTTAAATTAGATTTAGGGTTTCCTTGTAACTATATAAGCATAATTTCGGCCTAGAACACATTGTAGCAACATATTAGAGAGGAGACTAATACATATTGGCTTGGCAATTGCCCCCGGACGTAGTTCACGAGTTGGTGAATGAACCAGGTAAACAACTCTTGTGTTCTTGTGTGTGATTGTTTCTTTCTTGTACGTGTGGGTGTGTGGATTTCTTTGTTTTGATTGCAACGGGGGAGCACCAATTTCACAACAACTGGTATCAAAGCTTTGGTTCGGAGGATTCAAAATTCTTTCATTAGTTGATTAATTTTGAATCGCGTTCTTGGGAATTTTGGTGAAGCAGTCAAGATGAAGACCCAAATCGAGAAATTCAGCGGTGTGAATTTTACGTTTTGGAAGACAAGGATTGAAGACTACCTTTATTGTAAGGATCTTCATAAGCCCTTGAAGGAGAAGCCCGAAGACATGTCACAAGGGGATTGGGAGACGTTGGATCGGAAGGCGTTAGGAGCGGTAAGGAGTGCCCTAACCGACGACGTTGCACGGAACGCTATGGAGGCCAAGACAACGGTGGTGTTGCTACAAACGCTGTCAGACATGTATGAGAAGCCGTCGAATATCAATAAGGTGCATTTGATAAAGAGGTTTGCGAATGCGAAGATGTCGAGAGGGCGGAACGGCGGCAAGTCATATCGGCAATTTCAAAGGTATGGTGGACCAATTGAAAAGTGTTGATATTACTTTCTCCGATGAAGTGCTAGCTTGTTTTCTTCTAAAATCATTGCACGATAGTTGGGAGGTTCTTGTCACAACGATTAGTACGTCGAAAACAGCATTGGTGTATACGGAGGTTAGAGATCTCATCCTTCAAGAGGAGTTGCGAAGGAAAGAGAAAAGGGGAGAATCGTCCGTAGATGGGGCTGCACTTAGGGTGGAGAGAAAAAGGGGTGGACCTAAAAAGGGGAAAAAGGTCAAGTGCTACAATTGTGGTGAATTGGGGCACATCGGTTATATTTGTCAGGAAAAGGTGGTGGTGCTAACATGGTGGATGATGGTGGTGATGTATTAATCCTAGGGGAGGAGCGATCGGGTGAAGATTGGGTGTTGGATTCAAAGCTTCTTGTCATGCTAGTGGGGATGCAGAATCAATGAAGCGTTACAAAACCGGAGATTTTGGGGTTCTCTATCTTGGTGATGATCAACCATTGAAGATCAAAGGTAAGTGGTATGTGATGATGAAGACACCTAACGGGGCTGTTTTTACAACTACACGACGTGATGCATGTTCGGATTTGAGGAGGAGAGTGATTTACGTGGGACAACTTGACGGTGAAGGGTATGGTGTTTCTTTCATTGGTGGGTCTTGGGAAGTCACAAAAGGGGCTAAGGTGTTGGCTCGTAGGGTTAAGGGGAAGATGTTGTATTCTACCTACAATGTCGATGTTCGTTCCGGTGGGAGCAAGAGGCTTAAGAACCGGCTGTTGGTGTAAAAGGGAGACATCAAGAAACGGTATGTTGGGGAGGACACAAAGTTGATCAACGCGGTGTGGATGTCCAAGGGCCCTAACAGAGAGCGGTTTCAGACCAAGAATAGTCGATGCAAGAAACAAGGTGTGTCCAAGTTTCAAGGGGAGGCATTGCAAGGAAGGTGGGTCTGGAGGGAGAAGGCAAAGTTAGACTTGCGGGGAGAAATCAAGGTAGAAGCTGATTTGGGGAGGCAAGAACGATCTAACACGGAGTGGTTGAAACGTCGCTTGGTTTCAACTCGCCTTAGTACTTGAGGAGAGGTGCGGTAGTGTCAAGCCAATATGGGAGGGGGGAAATGTGTTCGAAGGCCATTACTCCGTGGTGGGAGTTGATGGGTGATTCTATGTTTGTTAGTTTAGTCTCCGGTGGGAGATTGTTGGTTTAGGAGTCCTAAACTACAAGGAAAAAGGGGCCTAAGTCGGAGGAGTTTGTTGAGATCAAAAGGAGTTCAAAGCAGTGGAGAAGTCTATGCGTGGCTTGGGACAACGCCAGGCGGCCGCATGGGGAGGGCCGAGGCGGGCGCCTCAAGGGCCGAGGTAGTGGCCGAGTTTCTTCCCTCGCGAGGCGGGCGCATGGCGGGCTTGGGGCGGGCGCCTCATTGCTGGCCGAGTTTCTGGGCTTGATTTGTTTCCTTATTTGATTGCAACTCTTCTTAAATTAGATTTAGGGTTTCCTTGTAACTATATAAGCATAATTTCGGCCTAGAACACATTGTAGCAACATATTAGAGAGGAGACTAATACATATTGGCTTGGCAATTGCCCCCGGACGTAGTTCACGAGTTGGTGAATGAACCGGGTAAACAACTCTTGTGTTCTTGTGTGTGATTGTTTCTTTCTTGTACGTGTGGGTGTGTGAATTTCTTTGTTTTGATTGCAACGGGGGAGCACCAATTTCACAACAAATCCCACGTTCCTTCTGCAGACAGTGTCATCTCTGAAAGGCTATTCGTTGTTTCTGCTGTACTGGGATACATGGCGGAAGGAAATGCTCTAAAGACAGCAGCAACCCTTGCGTTTGTGGGCCCAGTTTCTTTCGTATCATCTTTTTCACACAATAGATTCTGCATAATCATCCTAACACTATCATAACTCCAATCAATATCCTTGTTCTCCTCTTCAATCAGGAAAGGGCCTATTCTATTACGAAAGCCATGCTTGCCAATGTACTCCCAGTTTGGCACAATATTGAACCCTCCGTGTAAAAATTCTTTTAGGTGTACACAGAATTCGGAGCCAACAAACATGTTGACGCCATCTTCAACCATGTTTTCTTGATACAGGTTTGGGTCACATGTTTTTGACTTGAGCTCTGTAGAGCTAAACTTGTATTTGGAGAGTTTATTCAACTGAGATGATATGTGGACCAGATCAAAGTACTTAAAACTTCTTTCATCATTTAAACTTCTCATTTCTCCTTGAATTGACCTTTTGGTCAAGTTGAATGTTTTGGGGTACCGAAGAACTAAAATAATGTTATCATCTTGAAAGAGACGCGGTTTATGGTAGCCTAAGGAACTATCTTTCCTTATTCTACCAGAAGGATCAGCATCGCCAATCAGAAAGGGCAGTGTCGTATTCCCCAACATACACACCATACTCCCTCCTGCATTCTCGAGATAAACTCCTTCAAAGAAGATTTTGAGCACAGACATTCCAGAGCTAGTGTAAAAAATTATTGTAGGCATCATAAGTCAACGAGCTATTTCGTGCTTGGCCTATAACCAGAGTGCTTCGAAATCTGACTGCATTTTTAGACTGGTGAACAGTACTGACATGTTTCACCTCAAAGCTTACCAACTTTAGAGGAGAAATTGGTAATGTATTTTTTTCTGTATCTTCATAAGGGATCAAGGGAGCAAAATCACCACTCTCCTGCTCCCACTCTCCATTAAAGAATGAGAGTTCTTGTTTAAGCCTATACCCTCTACTGTCATCTGGTTTCAACTCGAAAGCAGAAGATAGGAAAGCGGCACATTCCTTTTGAACCTCGGAGAAGCGATTGTATGTGTAGACTGCTGGGTTTTCATCAAAGAATTGAAGTTGGATAAAAGAAGCAACTCTATCAGGGTGCAGAGAACAAGAACCAAAGATTGAATCTTCATAACAGCTAATATGTTTTGAGGACTGAAATTAGCAAACCAAACCACCTAGTGACAATAACTAGTCTATCAAGGAAACCCCAACTTGATACTTAAAGAAAAACATAAATGGATAAGCAGAATAAAAAACTGAGATTTTCACACCAACCTGAAGAAGGGTTGTGGTCAAAGTGCTGTGGAAGCCTCCATTGAAGTTCACTTGAGGAGGGCAGCTTGATTTTTGTTTTCTGGGGAAAGAGACAAAGAAACTTAGAATAGTTTTTGCTGGCACAGAGTTGACCAAAAACTAACATAAAGTCATAACCTGAATCATATTCATTTTAAGCATATGCCTCATACCCATGTGCCTCTGAAAAGATGGTTTATATATTATTAAGCAACATTTTCTTCAATAAGAGGATAGTCAAACAATCAAAGTCCAAGGGAATCCACTTGATGATCAGAAAATCAAATTAAATTAGTCAATTTATTGAGCTACAGCTAAATGTTAGACTATTGAACAAAGAGCCACAGCTGGTAAGATTCAGAGAGTTCTGACTGCAAATTATTATAGCTGCATTTCTATTTTCAAGAATCTGCTGCTTTTATTTTATTTTTGAAGGTTGATCTTGAGATCCTCTTCTGGATGATCTCATAACTTTATAATCTCAAGAACAGGGAGCATTGACCTTGAGGTTAGTCTCTCAAATTTTACCTCCCAAAAATTATAATGCTAGCATATTTCTTGGTTTAAACATCATCTGGGTTGTTTGGTGTCTTCTGTCTTTTCATGAATTTTAAGAATTTATTTACCATATACTGCTATTGAAAGTTTCTTACTGCTATGAAGAAGATTCAAACTGTCAGTCTTGCTCTCACTATCATCCTGCTTGATTCTCTTTTTTTCGCATCATCTATCAAAAACCTTGCATTCCATGACCCTTCTTTAGCTTCGGTCTACACAAACAACCGAATTCCCGAGATTGAAAAGAAATGCCACCATTTTCTATCCTCAGCCTCTGAAGTGGATCCTGATACTAGTTTAGGCCACGGACTTATGTATGAACTGTCTTTCTTGAATGGAGACTGGGACCAGGAGAGTGGTAGAGCTCCACTGATGATACCGTACGACGATATTGACTTGTCAAAGGGCATTTCGCCTCTTGTCAGTCCCCTGAGATTGGTTGGTTTTGAGGTGAAAGATGTCGGTCCTATAGACAAATCCAAAAATTCACTTTATCTTCATGGTACCATGTGCATAGGCATGTCTAAAAACAGCCCATTGGATTGTGATATGCTCTCAAACTTTGGCATGTATCCTGGCATGTCTGCTCTTAAGATTGTGTTTGAAGGAGTTTATGTTGAAAATGTGGACGAACGTGTAGTTTGTATGCTGGGAAATACGACATTTCCCTTCTGGGAATCTGTTAGCGATCCCTTGGATATGATTAACAGTGGTAGTTTATTGAGCAAACGCCAGCCTCGTCTGCTTCCAGATGATCAGGTTTTGTTGGTCCTTAGGTACCCGAAATCCTTGAACTTGACTAGAAGAGCCATCCATGGAGAAATGAGAAGTCTTAATGAGAGAGGTAGTTTGAATTACTTTGATTTAGTTCACATATCTTCTCAGTTGAGTCGTAACTCAAAGTATCAGTTCAATCCAGAAGAGCTGTGGTCAACCTCATGTGATCTAAATCTGAATCAAGATGAAGTAGTGCAAGATGGCGTTCTTCTGTTCAATCGCTCTGATTTTTGTAGGGTTCTAGGGCACTTTGGACATCATCAAACGTATAAAATTACGCCCAACTGGAAATTTGTAGGCGGGCAGCAGTATTATAGTCGATTGGGACCTTTCCTTCTTGGGAAAGAGTTCAAAGCTCCTGACTGGGGTTATGACAATGTTAAGTTCATCATACAGAATCTTGTTTGCGAGCAGGTGAGGACTGATGGAAATCCCCAAAATGCCAGGGTTTCTGCAGTCTTGAGGGCATTTCCTGCAACAATGGAGACAAATTCCGGAACATTCAGGACGGGCGTTTCTGACAATACAATGTCCGTGGAGGGAGTATGGAATTCTTCCACAGGTCTTCTTTGCATGACTGGCTGTCTCGGAGTTGTCACAAAAATGGAAGAATGTAATACGAGGATTTCTCTGTATTTTCCTCGATTCTTTTCCTCCACGAGAAGAAGTATCGTTTATGGTAGTATTTCCAGCATTACCAGTGATCTCAACTACTCTTTCCCGGTACTCTTTGAGTCAGAAACGAGTTCATCAGATGTTCTCTTTATCTATGGTTGGTATGGTAGGTCGTACCTGTCATATAACTACTCAAAGACTGATCTTGCTTATGCTGTTAAGAAGAAAAGTCAATTATCGAAAACAGTTACTCTTATCAAGAAAACGCTCTTCATATATCCAACTATACGCTGTAAAGATGAAGCCATCTCCCACTTTGATCTTCTCTCTCACGATCTTTGTATTGGCGCCTACGCAGCTTCTTATCCCCTATCCAGTGAAAATAAGCCAGATATATTTGTTCAAATCGACATGCTTTCATTAGGCACTTTATTTGGCTATGCTCCCTCGTTGCGTAGAGTTAATCTTGCAGTCAATCCTCAAACCGAATTTAGCAAGTCCAGTGTCCTTAATGTTTCACTGTACCTCCAGTTCTCAGATGCAACCCTCCCATTCGTACAAAAATCTTATAAGAACGTATCAGGATTGTTTCTAGAAGGAGTTTACGAACCAGGTGTTGGTGAGATGTACTTGATTGGCTGTCGGGTGGTTAAGGGCGAAAGAGGCCTAGACTGTTTGATTGAAGTGAAAATCGAGTACCCACCTGAAACTTTGAGGTGGCTGTTCAATCCAACTCCAAACATCATGATCACCAGCCAGAGAGGTGAAGAGGATCCCCTTTATTTCCAGCCAATAAGATTAAAGACCTTCATAGCTTGGAATGAGAAAGCATATATATTTCGCAAAGTGTTAGAAGAAGTTCTTTGGAGTTCAGTGCTTTCACTGGAAAATACATTCATTTTGAGTCAACTCCTTTATATCAGACGGAAAGTCAATGACATTCCCTATATATCCATTTGCATGCTCGCTATTCAGGTTCTTGGCTATGGCCTTCCGCTGATCAGCAACATGAAAACTCCGTTTAATACACGAGACTTTGTAACTGTGGTTTATAATCTCCAAGGGTATGGGAGACTACTTAAGGTCCTCAAGTACGCAAGTAAGCTCCTCAGCTTGACTGCCTTTCTACTAACAGCAAGGATTCTGCAGAAGGTGTATGAATCTCGAAGAACGTATCCTCCTGAAAAGAAGGTTTTCATATTTACTACGACAATTCACATCCTCAGTTATCTACTTTTGCTTCTCGTTTACAGGACCAACTTGGAAGTGTATGCAAGTTTTGTTCTAGATCTCTATCTTCTTCCTCAGATTATCGAAAACTTGTTTTGGCAGAACAGTTCTAAGCCCCTCAGGAAACTTTACTTCATTGGGTTGACTTTAACAAGGCTTCTGATACACCTGTATGACTTTTTAAGAGATCCGATAGTAGACTCGTACACTCATGGTCAAGGGACAGAGCCGAGGATGGTAAATGGCAGTTCCATTACAAACATCAGCCATCTTGCAGTCGTAGTAACTATGTTCGTCTTTGCGTTCGTAATCTACATTCAGCAGAACTCCAAAAATAAGCTGAAACTCTGGAAATCCCAATAATTTCACCCTAGTTTTACATTTGCAAATTCCGTTGTTGAGTCTTTCTTTTGTATCAGAGTCAGATTCTTGTGGTTTGTACCTTCTCATGAGCTGTCAGTTAATCTTCTGATGAATATTGTTCTCAGTCACTTGAAAGATTAATAACTGAGGTTTCTTGTGCTTCTATTTTTTTTTTGCGTGTGTGAATTTGTTTTCTGAAGAATATGGTTCTGAAAAGCTTTATATATCCTTTACCAGGAGCTTGTTTCGTAATCGATTCTAGTTCAAACTGATGACAAGAATCCGACGCCCAGAGCTTCGTTTACAGGCAACATGGTTTCTAGTTTTCATCTTCAGCTTCGCAGATTCACTCGAGGTTCTGGAAGACCCTTCAGTATTGTACACCTATTCTCGCTTTCCTGATATTAAAGATCAGTGTGGTTCTATACTCGCATCAGCTTCTTCATTGGAAGCTAATGACGATAGCAGAGCTGACAGAATCAAGAAAGAGCTCTCCTTCTTGAACGGAGATTGGAACCAAGAAACCGGTGGCTCACCATTGATGCCATTTGATGATCACGGAAACCCAAAATTTGGCTATGCAGCTCCCAAAAAGTTGGTTTCTTTCTGGGTGACGAATGTTAATCCTGTTCAGCAAGTAAAAGATGCAGTTAGTGTAAGCGCAGTTATGGAAATCGGCATTACAAGCAGTCATTCATTCTCCCAAAAGCCTTATGATTGGCCCCCGAGGTTTCATAAGCAAGAAGGGATGTCTAGACTTACAATTTTGTTTGAAGGAATATATATGAAGTCCAATGAGAATGGAGGGTCCCGCTATCTGTGCTTGTTGGGGAACGCAACGTTGCCTACTTTGAATCAAGATGTTGATTCATGGGAGTCAGAGAATCAATATGGTTTGAACAATGACCAGCATTCTTCTCTCGTGCTAGATGATCAAATCGTGCTTGTTCTTGAATACCAAGGATTAAGAGGTGTTCGGGGAGAAATGAAAAGCTTGCACCATAAATGGAATTTAACTTACTTTGATGAAGTGAAGATTTCTTCTCAGCTGGGGTCTAAACCGGCTTTCAAGTTTGGATCGGAAGAAATTCTGGCAAAGGCGTGCAGTCCCTATCCGTATCAAGATGATCTGGTTAAGAAAGAGACCGAGTTGTTTAAAGGACACAATTCCTATGAATATTGTGACAAACTGCTGCAACTTATGCAGAATGAAACTTTCCATTTCGTCCCAAATTCAAAATATTTTCAATCAAAAGATTATTACAAGGAGCTTGTGTTGGGATTGGAGCCAAAACCAAGGAGAGGATCAAAACCATGGAGGAGCTGAAAATCGGAGGGACTGCTGTGGTGGGCGACCGCCCATAGAGGAGGTGGGCGACCGCCCAAGGGGACAGAAGTCAGGGCCGGGTTTTCTGCTGTGGCGTGAAAGGAGTTTTGGAAAAGAAGTTAATTTGGTAACAAATTAGTATTCCTATTTGTGTGATACTCCTTCCATGTCAAGGACTCCGGGTGAATCAGGTTTTGATTAGGAATAGGTTTTGTATCCCTATAAATACATTGTGACTACCACCATAATATTTGTACCAAAAGAGGGGAAAAGTTAGGATATCAAGGAGAGCCACAAAATAGTATCTAGGAGGGGGCCGGGGGCCTAGGAGAGCCATGGGGGCGATCCTACAACCCGGCTATGACTGTGTTATTTTGTGCGTTCTTGGGGAGGTGAGATAATGTATATGAGAGATTGCTCATGGAGAGTTACTATGCTAGATCTGTGTGAGTGCATATGTAAAGTTGTAATCCTTCATATATTATTATAGTGATGTCCTGGCTTGGTGCCTCCGGATGTAGTTCACGAGTTGGTGAATGAACCGGGTTAACAAATTATCGGTGTTCTTGTTCTTGTTCTTTCATATTATCATGTGTTGATTTATTTTCTCCATGTTGATGACTGCTAGTATGGGCTAGTGGATGTGGTGATCCCCCCAATTTCACAACAGCTTGGACTTTTTCTTCTGGGAAAGGAGCTGGTGGAAGATGATAGTCCATTCGAGAAGCTGAAGCTAACAGTTCAGAGCTTAAAATGTGAGCCTGGAGACAATGAAAATACAATTCAAGCCACAAGTGTTTCTGCAGTTTTTAAAGTAATCGGAGAAGATGGATATCCAGGTGTCTCCATTTCTGCAGAAGGGATATCGCGTTCTTCTCATGGGCAGCTCTGCATGGTAGGCTGTCTCAAGAATTCTGGTGCATGTAGTTCTCGAATCTGCTTGTATTTGCCTCTTGTTTTCTCTATTCAGCAAAGAAGTACGGTGTTTGGGACCATATCCAGTATCAATGAGACGGAGGAACATCTTTCTTTACGATTTCAGAATGCCCCACGGGTTCTTCATATTGCTGCAAGTTACATTTTCGACACAAATCTTGAATGGTCGTACAATTACACGAAAATAATGGAGGCTTGCGAGTACAAAAAGAGAGACAAACCTTCCAAACCTTCCAAACTGATAACTCTACTAAGAAAGTCGTTTCTTTGGTATCCGTCGTTAAAAGATAATCGCATTTCAGACTTTTCTCTTTTATCCGATCTTCTCTCCGTCGGTGTTTGTGCTGCTCCACAAATTTCGGCTAACGGGAAAAAGATGATTTTACTCTATGCTGAACTAGAAGTACTCTCTCTTGGATTACAGTTTGGAAGACACTTCAGCTCAATGCCTGACCAACGACTCCAAATTCAAGAACAAGTCTATTCTAGTGCTGACGCAATCAAAGTATCCGGTAATCTCAGAATTGTTGGTGGAGAATTCAACCTGGTTCCCATGTTCTTGGAGGGAATATATGATCCTACTGTTGGAGAGATGTACCTTATAGGATGCAGGGACATTGGAGCTTTTCTTAAACATACTAATAGTGGTAAGTTTATGAACCTTGAAGGAGGAATGGATTGCCAGGTTGAAGTTAAAGTAAAGTATCCCCCAGGAAATGCACGGTGGCTACAACATCCGACCATCAAACTCTCTATCACCAGCAAGAGGGTAGAGACAGATCCGTTGTATTTCAGTCCGCTCAGTGTCAGTACCCTTTTAGTGTGGTCGGGAGAGAAAACGGATAAAGTTTTGGTGGAGAAAGCTCTTAAGATCTGCTTCAGGTCTAAACACATTTCATTTTAGAAGAAATAATTTTGTTTTGTAATCTTAACTGGTTCCGAGTTTGTGGATTGTTTTATCATCATTCGGCAATGGGCTATGAAACACTTGTAGGCAATCTGTCTTACATATATTTTCTTGTCTTCAAACATATTGCTAACTCTCTCCCAAAATTTCAAAAAAAAATTGGTCATTCATTTTGGGACGGAGGAGTACATGATTAACGTAGTAAAAGTAACTTGCATAGGATAAGGATAATCAACGGGATCTCTAGTATTCTCGTAAATGACAAGAAGAAATGACACGAGGATAAAACCAACAACGTACGATATCATGAGTGGACTATACTTTGGTTTCCATAAACGAGCAGCTATGATAAAAGGAACCAAGAAGAAATATTGAGCTAGATGAACATAATCAAATGAAACCAAGAACTTCAGCGTACCTTTTCCAAGTAGACTTGCACCATCCTCAAAGATTTTCAGCATCAGAAGAGATAAATAGAAACCCAATGTAATTAGAAGAACTAGTTTTTCAGTAGGCGTGTATTTGGAGACAGAATCTCCTTGTCCCTGAAGAACACGACGAGCTTTTGTTACCAGCTGGAAAATTTGAACCAGGAATCACAAGGCAGCTATGGAAAGAACATTAGCTGTATAATCAAGCGCATCTAGGAACACTCAATATCCTATTCCTAACAGGTAAATGGTCATATCAAGAAATTTTATTAAACAACAAAATGCCATGGACCAACCTGAACTGTTCAAGATTGAAAGCTGCACTTATGAGACATGATCATTCACGGTGTTAACAATAACAACTCAAGCACATCAGCAAAGATGATAAACATGGTTTCTCATCAGCAGAATAAAGAAGTGAATCATGATGTGTTGCAGTGCTTAGTCAGAACAGCACATATTGGTGACATCACTTGGAGCTGAGGAGTTTGTTATTTTGTTATTGTTGAGTTAGTTTGTTAGTTTGTTAGATACAATAGTCCAGCTGTCATTACTTGTAACTGATTACTTAAGCTAGTTTACTCAAGCTTGAGAAGTCAGACTTTCAGTTGTACAATTTACATTTTCATTCGATAGTAAGGTTCCTCTGTTTTCAGTTCACCTTCAACATGTAATCAATGGAATTCTTTGTTCAATTCATGATTTCATTTGTGTTTTCTTACCAAAGTTGAGATGGTATCAAAGCTTATTGATCCTGTTTTCGATTCCTTAATTCATCAATTCTGTTCGAATTAGGATTCATCTTTGTTTCGATTTGTGTTTTATCAATTTGCTGCGCACTCATTAATCATGGCGGAAACATCAACAAATTCAAGCTCTTCTTCAATGAATTCAACATCAACAATGGAAATTGGACTGGATTCAAACATGCATCCTCTGTTCTTACATAACAACGATCATCCAGGTTTGATTTTAGTCTCCATGAAACTTTCTGGTAGCGATAATTACAGTGCTTGGAAACGATCTATGGCAATTGCTTTGTCTGCTAAGAATAAAATTTGTTTGGTTGATGGATCATATCAAGTCCCTGATAGGACTTCTAATCTGTATAATCTGTGGGCTAGGGCAAACGATATGGTAATCTCATGGATTTTTAATGTAGTGAGTGATACAATTAGTAGTAGTTTACGTTTTGTATCCACTGCTAGTACAGTATGGTCTGAGTTAGATCAGAGGTTTGCCAGCATTGATGGCCACATGATATTTCAATTGGAAAAGGATCTGCACTCATTAGAACAAAACCAAAGCACTGTGGAGGCTTATTATCACAAATTAAAGGGACTATGGGATGAAAGTGCAGCATTAGAAGCAATTTCAGCTTGTTCTTGTAGTATATGCACTTGTGGAGCTGTAAAAGCACAACTGGAAAGAGAACAAAGGAAGAGACTAATGCAGTTTTTGATGGGACTGCATGAGAGTTTTGTTAATGTTAGGGGCAATATTCTGAGAATGAGACCTCTTCCTACCATTGATGAAGCCTACAACATTGTTAGACAGGATGAATCCTTGAGAATTGGTTACATACCTGGTTCAGATCATATCACTTTGGCAGCACCTGTTCAATCATCTGTTGGAAGCTTTGCTGCAGCAGCCACTTCTAACAATTACACAAGCTCTTATAATTCTGGCCATAAACTTGGATCTGGTTATACTAAAGCCCCTTATAAGAAGGGTGTGATATGTAACTATTGCAATAAGGAAGGTCATGTGAGGTCTGAATGCTATAAGCTCAATGGTTTCCCAGTTGGACATCCAGCATATCATTTGAACAGAGGCAGATTTCAGAGAGGAGGACAAGAATCTGGAAGACCTGGTGGATCTGTTGGAGGATCTAAAGTTATGCAAACCATGCAAGTTGAGGGAGAGAAGTCTACTGCTGATACATCATCTGTTGGTGTGACTGAGTTTGAGCAGCTCCAGAGTCAAGTTAATCAGTTGATGACACTTATGAAAGCAAGAGACTCTCCAGAGGATCATTTGTTTGGCAACACAACACATTCAGCAGGTATAATCATATCTTCCTCTTACATTCAATCTGTAGTTGCATCTGTGCATATTAATCATACTAGGGTGGTGGATTTTGGAGCCACAGATCATATTAGTAATTCCATTTTCCTAATGCATTCCATCATTGATCTTCAAAATCCCATCCACATTTCTCTGCCCAATGGTAATTTTGTCACTGTTCAAAAGACAGGTTCTGTGTATATCAATGAATATCTTACATTACACAATGTCTTTTATGTTCCTCAATTCTCTTTCAATCTCTTGTCCATTCCCAAGTTGGTCTCCAGTTCTTCATATCAAGTTCTTTTTACAAGTTCAAAATGTCTATTTCAGAATTTACAATCCTTGAAAGTTGATGCATATGGGTTGTTGTGTAATGGTCTATATTTGCTTCAAGCCAATTCTTCTGTTCTTCCTTCTACTTCTGAACATGATGGGGTTCATAATCAAAGTGTGTCCACGGTTTCATCTATTCCCCATCTGTGGCATCAAAGATTGGGTCACTGCTCTTTGGAAACAATGTCAAAAATTCCTGGTATGTTTCAAAACACTAGTTCTCAATGTAAACAAGACATATTATCTTGTCCTATTTGTCCTTTATCCAAGCAACACAAACTTCCTTTCCCACTCAGTTCCATCAAAACCACTTCACCTTTTGCTCTCATTCACATTGATTTATGGGGTCCATATAGAGTTTCTACCATGAGTGGATGTAGATTCTTTCTAACCATTGTGGATGATTATAGTAGAAGTGTTTGGACATACTTAATGCCTTCCAAACAACATGTCTTCTCCATTCTCAAATCATTTTTCAACCTCATTCATACTCAGTTTGGTCTCAAAATCAAATCTGTGCGAACTGATCATGGCACTGAATTTTATAATCAGGAGGTAAGGCCATTTCTTGCTAATCTTGGTGTTCTACATTTCAGTTCCTGTGTAGATACTCCACAACAAAATGGTGTTGTAGAAAGAAAACACCAACACCTTCTAAATGTTGCTAGAGCTCTAAGATTTCAAGCCCATCTTCCCATTCATTTCTGGGGTTTTTCTCTTCTTGCTGCTTCATATTTGATCAATATTACCTACAAGTGCTACAAATTTCAAAACTCCCCATGAGTTGTTATATAACACACCTCATGATTAATATTATTCCCATTTAAAAACCTTTGGTTGTTTGTGCTATGCTTCAATTCATTCTGGTGATAAGTTTGCACCAAGAGCCACTAAGTCATTATTTCTTGGTTATCCATTTGGCCAAAAGGGATATACTCTTTATAATCTTGAATCCAAGCAAATATTTGTATCCAGGCATGTTGTTTTTCATGAACACATATTTTCTTTTTCTTCTTCCTCTTCTGTTCCCATGCCTGCTTCTTCATCATCTTCATCTGATCATTTGCCTTAGCCAATTGATGACATTGAACCTTCATTTCAGTCTCATAATACCCATACACCTTCTAGTGTTCAAGAAATTCCTTCTCCTGACAATGATTCTCTTCCTGTTCATCCTATTCCTCCTCAAGTTCCTATCAGATCTTCCTCTAGGATCAAGACATTTCCTTCTAAACTTAAAGATTTTGTGGTCTCTTTTGTGTCCAAGTATTCTCCTTCTCATTATGTTTCTTATCATCAATTCTCTTCTCCTTCTTGTCATTTTCTCAATGCATTAGAACAAATTGTGGAACCAAAATCCTATACCCAAGCTGTGAAGGATCACAGATGGATCACAGCCATGAATGCTGAACTTTTGGCTCTTGAAAATAATCATACGTGGTCCATTGTTCCTCTTCCTCATGACAAGAAGCCTGTTGGTTGTAAGTGGGTTTTCAAGGTAAAATACTTGTCTGATGGTAGCATTGAGAGGTTTAAAGCCAGGTTAGTGGCTAAAGGATACACTCAACATGAGGGTATTGATTATCAGGAGACTTTTGCCCCTGTGGTGAAAATGGTTACTGTTAGATCTCTTTTATCTTTGGCAGCTGTCAAGGGTTGGGACATTTTCCAACTTGATGTCAACAATGCTTTTCTCCATGGGTCTTTAGATGAGGAGGTTTACATGGATATTCCTCAGGGATATAATCAGAATGTAGGGAAGGGGATGGTTTGCAGATTGCATAAATCTCTTTATGGTTTGAAACAAGCTTCAAGGCAATGGTTTGCCAAGTTAACTGAAGCTTTGTTGCATCTTGGTTACACTCAATCTCATTCTGATTATTCCATGTTTACTCTGAAGTCTTCTTCCTCTTTTACCATTGTGTTGATTTATGTTGATGATATATTGGTGACAGGGGATAATATTCATCACATTACAGAGCTTAAGAAATATTTACATGATCAGTTCAGCATCAAAGACTTAGGTGTTATCAAGTATTACTTGGGCTTGGAAGTTTTTAGATCTTCTGATGGAATTCATCTTAATCAAAGAAAATATGCTTTGGATCTGGTTGAGAGTGCTGGTCTTCTTAATGCTAAACCACTTACTATGCCCTTGGATCCTAATGATAAGCTTTTCCATGACCAAGGCACTTTACTTGTTGATCCTAGTCCTTACAGACAAATGGTTGGGAAACTCATTTACTTAACTGTCACAAGACCAGATTTGTCCTTTGCAGCTCACCTTCTTAGTCAGTTTGTTCATGCCCCCAGAGATGCTCACTTAAAGGTTCTTCATAGGGTGCTCAGATATGTGAAGACCTTCCCTGGTCAAGGCCTCCATTTTCCTGCTCATAATGACCTTGTTTTACATGCTTATTGTGACAGTGATTGGGCTGGGGATCCTAATGATAGGAAGTCTGTCACTGGTTTCTGTATATTTCTGGGGTCTTCTCTCTTATCATGGCAATCCAAGAAGCAATCCGTGGTTGCTAGATCTTCAGCTGAAGCTGAATATAGGGCTCTGCTTCTGTGACTTGTGAAATTCTTTGGCTTCAAAATTTATTGGCTGATCTTGGCATATCCATTTCTTTACCTGTGAAAGTTCATTGTGACAGTGTTGCTGCTATTGCTATTGCCTCTAATCCTGTTTATCATGCCAGGACCAAGCATGTTGAGTTAGATTGCCACTTTGTCAGTGAGAAGGTTCAATCTGGTCTTATATCTCCTAGTTATATTTCTACAAAGTTCCAACTTGCTGACATCTTAACCAAGTCTCTTGGGAAGTATCTTCACTGGTTTTTTGTTGGCAAGTTGGGGGTCACAAATCCTTTTTCCCCCTCAACTTGTGGGGGGGGGGGTGTTAACAATAACAACTCAAGCACATCAGCAAAGATGATAAACATGGTTTCTCATCAGCAGAATAAAGAAATGAATCATGATGTGTTGCAATGCTTAGTCAGAACAGAACATATTGGTGACATCACTTGGAGCTGAGGAGTTTGTTATTTTGTTATTGTTGAGTTTGTTAGTTTGTTAGTTTGTTAGATACAATAGTCCAGCTGTCATTACTTGTAACTGATTACTTAAGCTAGTTTACTCAAGCTTGAGAAGTCAGATTTTCAGTTGTACAATTTACATTTTCATTCGATAGTAAGGTTCCTCTGTTTTCAGTTCACCTTCAACATGTAATCAATGGAATTCTTTGTTCAATTCATGATTTCATTTGTGTTTTCTTACCAAAGTTGAGACACTGAAAGTTCTTCAACAATCTGTATTGCATATATTTTCTCATTTTCAAACATATTAACATAGGATAAGTTAATTAACGGGTTCTCTAATATTCTTGTAAATGGCAAGAAGAAATGACACGAGGATAAAACCAACAACGTATGACCTTGTGTGTGGACTACACTATGATACAAGCAATCAAGAACAAATCTTGAGCCAGATGTAAAAAGACTTCAGGTATTCATCACAAAAAGTCTAGTAGCAGCTTCATCATCTAACTCAGATGGGACGATCAATAGCATCTCGTACACTAGAATAGAAGATCCGAAGAATTGATATGGGCAAAAATCCCCTGATGTAAGCTTTCCTAAGAGGATTAACATGGATCTTCGACAAGCGAGTTGCTACTACTTGAGGAACCAGAAAATAATATGGACTTAAACAAACTTGATCAGCAAACTTGATAACGATAAATACAACTTTCGGTATGGTATTTCTTCCTGGCGGAACCAGATGCCAAAAGTCGAGGAGCAAAAAGAGAGAAAAGACTGCAAAGACAACCAACGAAGTCAACAAGACTTTCACATCACTAGGCACATCCTGAAATTTTAAACCCCCTTGAGCACAAGCTTTTATCACCATTCGAAAAAGTCTAGCAGAGAGTACCAAAGCAACTAAAACAAGAAGTTTTGCCGTGTAATCCAAGGCTTCAAGAAACGATTGGTAGCTTTGAAGACTGTACGCTCGGTCTCTATAATATTTAGTTTCCCTAGACTTAATTAAAATCTCCCTGTCGCTAATCAAGCTTGAGCCATACACAAGAAGTTGCATGCATAGCATTACAAGAGATACATAAGGAACCAGGTCAGAATTATTCTTCATGTAGCAGAGCTGACTCCATATGAGTACAACAGATATCAAGAGCAGTACAACTCGAAGACATCCTTCGAAAATTTTATGAAATTTTACAGCTTCTTCATGCTTTCTATCGCGAAGCATAAACGTCTGGAGGCTGATTGGGGCAAAACAGAGAAGGTCCTCTTCGTTCCTTTGGCTGGTGATGGTAATCTTTGCAGTTGGATTTTTCAACCATCGAATAGTTTCAGAAGAGTACTCGACTTTCACATCAATCAAACAATCCCGGCCCTCCTCAATATCTATGACATTCCTGCAGCCAACTAAGTACAATGTACCAACACGTGGGTCGTATACACCCTCTAACTGTAACTGTGAAACGTGGTTATAATAAGCTTCTTTCACTTTGACAGGTGCTTCTGTAAACTTGAGAATCAATGAAATATTCAGGATACCCGACTTAGAAAATTCAGCCTGCGTACGAACTGAAGGATCATAATGAGATGCCACAAGATTTAATGGATCGAGTAAAGGACCTAATGAGAGAACCTCAATCTGAACAAAAGTATTGCGACTTACTAAGGCCCTAAAGCGAAGATCATTTGAGAGACGAGCTAAGCGATGAAGTAGTCTCTTTCCCTCTTCCAGCGGTGGGTATCTCAAAAGTGATTGTTTGATAGTGGATATCAGTCTAGCAGCTGGTGGATTTCTCTCACGAAAAGCAACCTCGTGCTCAATTTTGGAGTAATTATATGACAGATAAGACCTAATGTACCGATGGCGATATCGAGCAGAGTACAGCTCGAAACCAAATAGGATTGGTGCGTATAGATTAGTTTCGTTTTTTAAACTCGTGATGCTACCAAATATCATATTCTTCGGGTTGATGAATATCGAACTAGGAAAATACAGCACGATCTGAGAATCACATTGAGCCAACCTTGGACCAAGACAGCCAACCATGCAAAGTTGTCCTAGCGAGGAATTCCATGTTCCCTCAACGGAAAGAGTCAATCCAGAAAGACCTGTCCTCCGTGCTGCCACATTTGGTTCTTTTGTTGCAGGTAATAGCCTCAGCATTGCAGAAACCCTTGCAATCTTTGTCTCGCCTTGACTACCTTCTTCTTCACAGATGATGGTCTGCATACCAATCCTCAGATTCTCGTAGTACGAGCCGATAGCCTCAATCTCCTTACCGAGCAGAAACGGACAAAACTTATTCTGATTCTGATCATACTTTTCACCAAGTTTCGAATTTGGCACAATGTGATAAACCTCATCCTGAAAACCTTTCAGAACCCTGCAAAACTCGGAGCTACTAAACATGATGACACCATCTTCCACCATTTTATCGTGCAGTGGATACAGGTCACAGGATATTGAGCTGAGATTTCCGGAACTAAACTGATACTTTGAGAAACTACCCAACTGAGATGATATGTGAACTTTGTCAAAGAACTTAGAAAAGTCGTCTTTGCTCAGACTGGTCATTTCCCCATGTATTTCTCTACTAGAAACATTGAAAGTTCGAGGATACTTAAGAAGAAGCAGGATTTGGTCACTTTTCGAGATAACAGGCTCAACGTTATAAGCAGCATCAAAATAGTTTTCCATCATATCCGTGGAATCATCAAAGATTTTCCTCGAAGGTAGAGTGGCATCCCCCAACAAACAAACCATGCGCTATCCTCCGTTTTCTTCTGTTTCAAAAAAGACTCCTTCAAAATCAACTCTCAGAGAAGACATTCCCAGCCTCATATTGAACGTCGAGATTGGTTCCTCAATAAACGTGCTATTTCGAGATATGCCAATGGACAGAACCCCACTAAGCCTAACCGTGGTTTTGGATTTATGAACAGAATTTACATTTGTCATCTCAAAGCTCACTAGTTTCCAAGGAGAAATGAGCTGCGGGCCACCCCCTAGCATGCCACTGTCATCAAAGGGCATCAGGGATGCTCCAGTATACTCCTGATCCCAATCTCCGTGGTAGAAAGAGAGTTCATTTTTAAGTCTTTTACCTCTAATGTCATCAGGTTTTAACTCGGAAGCTGAAGATAGAAAGGGGCTGCATTGGTTCGCAATCTCAGCCGAGCGACCGTAAGTATAAACTACTGACAGATCAAGAGGGAATGTGAAATCTCCATAACGAGCATAGCATAAGCTGAACAATTCTAGCAGGGTACGAAAAACGAGAACTAGAATCTGGTTCCTCATTGGTTTTAGATTTAGGATTCTAAATCCTCAAACAAGCAACTAAACTAAGAAATAAACTTCAAAAAATATAAAGACACTGTGAAGCTAAAATTGGCCAATGGAGAAAGATAAATTGCTCAGTGATCTTATAAGCAAAAGAAAGTTTCAGTGGATGATACGAGATGGTGATGGCTGGATAATATAACAGAAATGCTTAAAAAAATCTGAACTTAGAAAGAATAGCTAGAGAGCAAGTCCGATTCAAAGACGAAAGGACTTCAAAATCAAACCTGAGCTAGAGTTGTTCTCGGCTAATTATCTATTCTTTACTGCTGCGAGAATGGTCTGGAGAGGGTGGGATTTCCCTTGTAACTGCAGAATAAGAGAAGCAGCATCAAGCTTCTTCATGGAAGATCATTGACCAAAATTCATATATTTGAAACACTGGAAAACCATTAAAACCCCACGCATAGCGGAGCTCTTGTAGCACCAAGTTGCCCCTTTAATCATTTACAACCCCAAGAACCTCGAAGAAACAGCCCAAGAACGTGCAGAGGGTGAGGAAAAAGAAATAACCATAAATCATATCAGAGGTGACTTTTCATCAAAACTCGATCGACATTTCTTTTAACATAAAGAAGTCTAGCATCTGCAAATTGACATTTGAGAGTTGACTTTAGCGTGCCGTGCAAGAACTTGTAGCTTGCTGGCTAGGGTTTCCAGGTTATTTTATTTTATATATTAAATAAGTAGGTTTCCGGGTCTTAATATCTGTCTACCTTTCTGTACATATTTACAGATCTAGAATAATTTGAAACACATCATCACCTCCTTCTCTCCCTTTGACCAACTTCTTTGATTCAGCTCTCGCAATTGTTCAGGAAAGAGCATGGAGACAGAAGTCTTGAACATAGATGTCATACATAGACCTCTTGAAGATGAACAAATGCTACCGGGAAAAGATGACATCATGAGAGAGGATGAAGAAATGCTGAAAGCTAGGATTGAGGCAGCCGAAACGCTCTATCAGATCCATAACCTAGCTCGGTTTAAGATCAGTGAAGAAATAATGGAACGAAAGGTGCGTTACATAAATTTCTTTCTTGGCATCTTCATCTAATCTACAACTTTTTACTTAGTAGAGGGACATGACATGATTTTTCTTGGCTACTAACGATCATGAACAGATGCACCGAAACAAAGTTACACCAGATGGTCCATATTGGCACAGTTACGGGAACACTATAGAAAGGAGCAATGAGGAACTTAAGAGTCTGCAATGTGCTCTCTACGACCTAGATGGTCCAAAGAAGGTGACTCCATTGCATTACTGGATGAAACGTTGCTGTAGAACTAGGGCTGAAGAGAGGCAGCTTGTTCGAGAGATTAAAGAGTCAGAAGCTACTGCTACAGAAAAACTAGTAGCTGATGTTGCTGCGAATGCAACAATGAATAATCATTTGAGCTCAAAAGAAGATATAGAATATAGGATTAAAGTAAGAAACTTGCTCGATTATTGACTCTTTATAATTTAGAGGTTTGATTTCCTTTTCTTCTTGAAGTGTATAGCCATTCACAGATATCGTCGGAGAGAATTGGAGGCCATCCAGAATGATATTAGACGCTTGGAGACACAATTGGCAGCAGTAAACCAAAAGAAAAGGCATGCATACAGAAGCATTCTTGAGCTTAAAGGGCAAAGAGATCCATAGATGTGTGATGAACTATGTCCCTACTTACTAATAGTTATAAACCAATCTTAATTTGGCTTCTTTTTTCTTTTTCTTTTCAAACTTTGCAACTGTGAAACTCGTGAAATACAAGTAGTTGATGGAAAGTAAGTTTGAAGAAGGGTTGTCGGCATTTTTCGATAAGCCTCAATTATTCAAGTATGGACTGTAAGATAAGTACTCCCTACGTCCCAAAATGATCTTCCTATTTCTTTTGTCGTCAACACGAAGGTACTTTGAATAATGAAAATTTAAAACTTGTTATCGATACATCATTATAAATACTATCAATAACAATTTTTAGATGTTCATTCGGATAATTAAATCAATCTAAAATCATTGCTCAAAGTACCTACGCGTTAACGAGAAAAAAAGTAGGAAGAACATTTCGGGACAGAGAGGGAGTACTTCATAACAGTTCCGACAATTATGGCTTCAGAAAAACTCCAACAAGAAACACAGCAACTCGCACCTACTACACTACTACAACAAAAAATAACACTCGCTTGAACTCCAGAATGCTAATACCATTTCCCAACACGGGGCCGGCCAGTTTACTATGTTTGTGTTTCAAGGCTATACCTTCTATGGAAACAAATACCAAAACTAATATCATTCCCGCCACAAAACTAATATGAAGATATATCATTTTCCTCTATTTTCTGTTTATCATGCTAAAAATATGTTAAGCAACTCGCACAACGAATTACCAAACACGTATATATATGCTTATAAAAGGTATATGTTGAAAATGACGCCATAGGAAGTTATCATAACATAGGACAAACATTTAAAGTTCAAAAGATTGTTCAGCAAAAAAGTACCATACAATAAAATTGTTCCCGCTTCATCATTGCTGCAACCTTAGGTATATTAAGCACAATCAGTTCAAGGGATCGGGATTCCTTTCTAACAGCAGCATCGAACTTCTTGATTTTGAACGGTTGATCAAAACTTGAGATAAGATATTTCATACATACAAGAACATTAATATAACTTCAAATATACATAGACATGTATAAACCAGTGTTCTAAAAGACCCCGCCTAAGGTCGTCTAGGCCCCGCCTAGGCGCTAGGCCCCTCTCCAACGCCTAGTTTTAAGCCCATCCTAGGTCCCGACTAATCCCGACTAGTCCCTGCCTAGGCGCTAGGCCCGGCTCCGCCGCCTAGCGTCCGCCTAACGCTTTTTAGAACATTGGTATAAACCAACACATAAAAGATGAAAACATGGTCCAACAACTCAAACTTTTGATTTGTAATAGTGTCACTCACATTATCTCAACCCCCATAACTAGCTTACTAAAACTGGATTCATTTAACAAGCCAAGAACATTGACAGCAAAAAAAATTCAAGAACAATGTATAACTAATGGGAGAATTAAAAGAATAGATTTTTCGATTTTAACAACCATTTTCATATCTATCACTCCATAAATCTATCCCAATCCAAAAGTTAACTGCTTTCGCATTGGTATAAGCTTGTGAAAGGTAAAAGCTTTCAAGAATACATGTGAACTTAAGTCTGTGTCATTGGCGCATTTCATCAAACAGTTTGCGGTCATTAAGAACGTAGCAGTAAAAGGCTAAAACTAGTTTGAGGGTGTGTCGAATTAAACAGCTACAAAATCCCTGACTACTATCTCGGGCATATCCCACAATTTACCTTAGCCGTCAGTGACGCTGGTCCGGACAAGTCCAAGAGTTCGAAAATCTGGGTATCAAAAAAAAAACAGCTACAAAATGGTGAAAGCCCACTTGAGCATTTCATCAAACACTTAACGATCGATGTGAACAACATAAACCAAATAAGCTAGTTAAGCCCAAAGCTTTGCACAACTAGTTCAGTTAGCCCACTTGTAAAATGCTACACTTATGGGCCTTATATTTTTGTTCGTGTACTTATGAATTGGATCGTAGATATGCCTCTCAATTTCATTTTACTCACATATGTCCTCGTATGAACATTTAATTATGAAAAATGTGATCAAAGCTAACTTTCCATTAAATTTTTAACAGAATTGCCGATATGATGGCTTTATGATAATTTCACACATACGCGTAGATTGATTTTGCCAAATAGGCATGTTGACTACACATTTCACACATATATTATTATTTTTTGTTAAAAATATAATTCAACTTTGATTTATAGTAGTCAATTTAATAAAAAAAATCAAATTAATTCATTAACATTTAATTATTTTAGTAAAATTCTAAAATTGTTATTAATTAATAGTATTTTAGTAATGCATCATAACAAATTTGTAAAATTTTACGAAATGAACGAATATTAATCATCCTTAAACCCCAAGAGTAAATTCATAGAATAACAGACTAAAATTTCAAATCTAAAGAAATCATATTAAAAAACCATTTTCTTTAAATCTAAATTTCAGTTCAAATAAACAAATACTCCCTCCGTCCCGCTCGAAAGGGCACAAATTTCCTTTTTGGGCGTCCCATTTGAATTTGAAAGGGCACAACCCAAAAATGAAAAGTTTATTATTACTTTTTTATTTGTGGGACCCACTTGTCATACTCTCACAATAAATATTCACTAACTATTTTCTACCCCACTTTCTCTTTCCTACATCACATTTCACTCACAACATTTATTCCACTATACACTTTTTTTTTCATACATCACTTTTCTTAATTTTCGTGCAAGAACTCAAAAATGCAATGGCGGATCTAGGGGTGTTGAGGGGGGTTCATCGCCCCCCTGACTTTTGTTATTTTTACAAAATGACTCTTTGTATTTTTCAAATTTACTATTTTGACCCCCTTGAAACGAAAAATTCAGGGGGTCTAGATCCGCCTCTGCAAAAATGCCTTTTCGAACGGAACTGAGGGAGTAGGCTCTAAAGAGATTGTCGTTCGTTGAAAGGGAACTTCGAAATTCTTTGGTCGTTGGACATAGATTTAGGGTTAGAAATGTTGACGATTAGGGTGCAGACTGATATGGGAGAAGGTGGAGGTTGGGCTAGAGATGTTGTCGATGGGGGTGGGAATTCCCGAAATTCTCTAACCGTAATGGAATTTTGTAAATCATTAATTTAATTAATTTATAAACATTGAAATTAATATTTTTTTATCAACATCATCATATAAAATTTAATCATCTTAGTAAAATTTTACAAATATATAATGATGCACTAATATATATTAATAACTATTTTAGAATTTTATTAAGATAATTAAATGTTTATAAATTAATTAAATTTTATTTAAATTGACATGACTATTATAAATTAAAGTGAAACCATATTTTTAACAAAAAAATAATAATATATGTGTGAAATGTGTATTCACCTTGCTTATTTGATAAAATTAAACCAGGTTTGTGTGAAATTACCATAAAGTTATACTAGTCAGGAATTATGTTGAAAATTTAACGAAAAATTAGTTTTGGTCACATGTCCCCTAAATAAATGTTCATACGAGGGCATATGAGCGTAAAGTATAGTTTAGTGGGTATCTGCGTCCGATCACTAAGTATGTGGGCAAAAATATCAATTTTCCCTTTTTTTCTTTTAAAAAATATTCTTTTTTCAAAATGAACCTTAAATAAAAATAATAATTTATTTTAGGACGGAGTAGTATTTAGTACTCTATCTACCAACAAATTTTTTTATAATTGCATAGAGATATCTAGATTTTCATAAAATTATCATCAAAATTTGATTAATTTGATCATAAATGTTAAATTGAACAAACTTTTCGGGTCAAATGGAGTATGTACTAAAATAAGTGTTTTCTAATTAAAAAAAAAAAGAGTAATTGTGCAATTTTGTTATGGTGCAAACAATGTAAAAAAAAAAAACAAGTAAAACACATTTCTTAAAAACATTGACAAGTCAACTGTCACATTTTTATTATATACTAGGGTACATATATATATTCAAACAATAATGAGCATATAATTAAATAGTAATTGAATTCCTAAAATACGTAAAATGAATAAATATTTTAAAAATTATTAAATTCAAAAATAAAAATGTCATAATTGAAATTTGCAATATATCATTATGTAAAATACATTTTTTAAACAACATTGACAAGTTAATTGTCACACTTTTATTATGTATTATTATGTAACGATTGGAGTTGTACGGTTTTATTTTACTTTTATTATGTATTATTATAGTAATATAATATTTTTATTACTCAAATTTGAGTAATGAGAATGAGTAACTCTTGTGTAAAACCGATTTTTTTCAAAATGTTATAAAAAATTAGTTTTCATAACAGTTCATCACTCTTATTAGTTAGACTTAGTGCTTTAAAACTAGTTTTTTTCTTATGTTATGAAAAAATTAGTTTTTGCAAGATTTTGGCAATAAAAATATAATATTACTAAATTATTTTTTAAAATTATCAATTAATTAGTTGGCTTAAATGAGAATAATCTAAATTCATCTTTTTTGTAAGAGGCCGACCAAAGTGATTCTAATTCCATTCTCCACTCTCTTTATTATTAATTAGATGCTCTCTAATCTTTGTGATATTTTATATATTACATAATAAAGTCAAAATTCTTTTGGAATTTTCAAAGAGCACCAATTATCTAACATCTTAATTATTTTTAATTAAGATAAGAACTCGATTCTAAACTCCTTTCACCTATATGGGTGACATATATTCAATAAATCTTTTAATTGTTTGCATTTTATTATTATAATTGATGCAATGGTAAAGTTTTTGTTTGGTGTAGGTTATATGGAAGCTCTTTATCACATAGATGCTTTAGAAAAATATTTCTTTCTCTAAGAGAAGTGGTTTTTTATTGGTAACACAAAAATCATGGAACAAAGCCGGTT
The DNA here is from genome assembly GCA_022495995.1 of Adenophora triphylla var. japonica. Lineage (NCBI taxonomy): Eukaryota > Viridiplantae > Streptophyta > Magnoliopsida > Asterales > Campanulaceae > Adenophora > Adenophora triphylla. The sequence continues at coordinate 406,454 of JAFEMH010001164.1, read as the reverse complement.
TGTCGATGATACGCAAGAAAAGCACTGTCTGTCAATGGTTGATTCAGCGTCAGAGATGGCTTAGAAGACCTAATAATTCATTATCGAATCTGTTCCGATCTAAGAGAACATCAGTGTTGACTTGTCAACTTTTTTACTGAATGTATGTGTTATACTTCCTCCGTTCCCAACCTAAGTTCACAATTTTCATTTTGGGCGTCCCAAACTGATGTAAACGCAGCGGAATGATATAGGAATTAATCAATAATGATTAAAACCTCTGCAGGAATTAAAGGAATTCCCAAGAACTCAAGAACGAATTCTTTCGATAAAACACGAAGTTTTATTACTAACTCGAAAAAACCAAAGAAAATAATAATATCAAGACTACCCAAAACTAAAACTAGGGAGGAGTATTTATAGATCATACTCTCCTAAATCCCTAAGGAAACATAAAAAGAAAATATAGAAACTCTCCTAAATCCCTAAGGAAACATAAAAAGAAAATATAGAAACTCTCCTAAAAGAAAAGGAAAACAAAATACTTCAGCAAATTGGAATAAAACGTAAATAAGGAAACACCAAAACGACGCCAGGCGCCCGCATGAACTGGCCCAGGCGCCCGCCTGGGAGGCCGAAACTCTGGTGCTGAACAACTTCTTTGAGGCGCACGCCTCGAATGGATTCAAGCGGCCGCCTCACACTCCGGACGTTTGGCCTTGCTTTGCTCTGATTGAGGCGCCGGCATGGATAAGGGAGGCGCCCGCTTCACTTCATCCCCTGCAACTAATTCATTCTCATCCCCTGCAACTGATCCAATTGATCCCAATACTTGTATTACATCATTCGCTCCCACTTTAAAAGGATTCGTCCCGGAATCCGTATCAATATAAAGAGGCTCATCCGGATGATATTCAACCAAATCAGAAACATTAAACGTAGGGGACATATTCCAACCATCCGGTAAATCCACAATATATGCATTATCGTTGATTTTCTTCACAATCTTGCAAGGTCCAATGCGCTTGGGATGAAGTTTATGATAAGAACCTTGTGGAACACGTTCTTTTCTCAAATGCACCATCACCAAATCCCCAACATCGAATGTCTTCACACGACGCTTCTTGTCCGCATGAGCTTTGTATCTAGCATTCACCTCTTCTATGTTCTTCTTAACTTCACTTTGTACCTCCTCCACCATCTCCGCCAAATGCTCCGCCGCAATACTATAGCCCGGAATTTGTGGCAAAGGGACCAACTCAAGAGTATGTGTAGGAGGCCGTTGATACACCACCTCAAACGGAGTCTTCTTTGTAGTGCGATTCACCATGTTGTTAAAAGCAAACTCCGCCGTAGACAAAGCAAGATCCCATTTCTTGGGAAACTTTCCACACAAACACCTAATCATAGAACCCAATGTCCTATTAACCACCTCCGTTTGCCCATCTGTTTGAGGATGAAAAGAACTACTAAAATTCAGTCCCGTCTCGAATATGTGCCACAAAGTACCCCAAAAGTGACTAAGGAACTTTGTATCACGATCCGAGGTAATAGACTTAGGAATCCCATGAAGGCGAACTACTTCCTTAAAGAACAAACCCGCAATGTGAGCCGCATCATGAGTCTTACGACAAGGAATGAAGTGAGCCATCTTAGAAAAACGATCTACTACCACAAAAACTGAATCACAAGACCTTTGAGTCCTTGGTAAGCCAAGCACAAAATCCATAGAAATATCAACCCAAGGACCCTCCGGAATAGGCAAAGGAGTATACAACCCCGTGTTTTGTGACGATCCCTTGTTCACTTGGCAAACCATACATTTCTTAACAACCCGATGAACATCTCGACGAAGGTGAGGCCAATAATACTTTCGTGCAACCAACTCCATTGTCTTATCCCGCCCATAGTGTCCATTCTTATGAATTTCAATAATAAGACTCTCACGGACCGAGCCACACGGAATGCACAGTTTATCTTTGTAAAATAGATACCCCTCTTGGAAGAAGAAAAGCCCCACAATATTGCCACCTTGACACTTGGCCCATTCCTCCGCAAAATCATCATCATGCTCATACAAGTCTTTCAAACACTCGAATCCCACCACAATATTAGTCATAGTGACCAACAAAGTAGCTCGTCTACTCAATGCATCCGCAACCTTATTTTGTTGCCCACTTTTGTGCTTGATAACAAAAGTAAATTGTCAGAAATATGCAACCCAACGAGCATGCATCCTATTAAGAGGATTCTTACCATTTATATACTTTAGAGCTTCATGATCGGTGTGAAGAACAAACTCTCTATGCAGCAAATATTGTTCCCAATGCTTGATTGCTTGAACTACCGCGTAAAATTCCAGCTCATAAGTAGTCCACTTCCTTTTCGACTCATCCAACTTTTGGCTCATAAAAGCCACCGGTTTCTTCCCTTGAAGCAAAACAGCCCCTATACCAACCACACTAGCATCCGTTTCCAACTCAAAAGGTTTAGAAAAGTCGGGTAAAACTAGCAAAGGAGCACTAGTTAACTTTTCTTTAATTAGAGCAAAACTAGCGGTTGCTTCATCACCCCAATCAAACTTGCCTTTCTTCATACATTCGGTTATAGGAGCCATAATAGTGCTAAAATTTTTAATGAAACGACGATAAAAAGTAGCAAGACCATGAAAGCTTCGTACCTCACTAACCGTTGTAGACAAAGGCCAATCACGAATAGCACGTACTTTGTCTTCGTCAACTTGAATCCCTTTCGAAGAAACCACGTATCCCAAGAAAAGCAATTTATCAAGCATGAAACTACACTTTTTGAGGTTCACATATAACTTGTTTTCCCTCAAAACTTGTAACACTTCTCGTAAATGCCCAAGATGCTCCTCTTCCGATTTGCTATAGACCAAGATGTCATCAAAGTATACAATCAGAAATTTCCCATTAAAAGGCTTCAACACTTGATTCATTAATCTCATGAAAGTACTTGGAGCATTAGATAGCCCAAAAGGCATCACCAACCACTCATACAACCCTTCCTTTGTTTTGAATGCGGTCTTCCACTCATCGCCTTGTCGAACACGCACTTGATGATAACCACTCTTCAAATCTATTTTGGAAAAGATCTTGGACCCACGAAGCATGTCCAACATATCATCCAAGCGAGGAATAGGAAAACGATATTTAACGGTGATTTTGTTGATGGCCCTACTATCAATACACATCCTCCATGTACCATCCTTCTTAGGAACAAGCAATGCCGGAACCGCGCAAGGACTCATACTCTCTTGAATATACCCCTTCCTCAACAAGTCCTCCACTTGCTCCTTCAAGATATCATGTTCCGCCGGGCTCATTCTATAATGAGCAAGGTTAGGCAAAGAAGCACCGGAACCAAGTCAATATTATGTTGTATGTTGCGCAAAGGGGGGTAAACCGGGAGGTAACTCATCTAGCATGACATCATGAAACTCTTCCAACAAAGAATCCAAACACTTTGGCACCAAACACACATCTCCTCCAACACCTTGACGTATCACCGCAAGAACATAAGGAGCCTTTGACAAATCATGATAGAACTCCTTTGATGTGCAAAGAGAAACAAGTGCCTTGGGTTTCTTTGTGCTAGGGGAAATAACATCCTTTAAGGCATGAACATGGAAACGTTTTCCATCTTTCTTAAAGTGAATGCTATTCTCCTTACCATCATACATCACCCCAAGGTCAAATTGCCATGGGCGACCCAACAAAACATCACAGGCATTCATATCAACAATATCACATACGACTACATCCTTATAACTACCCAAATTAAAAGAAATATAGCATTGTTCATGTACCTTGATATTGCCGATGTTGCTAATCCAACCAACCGAATAGGCGTCTGTGTTGCCGCGCACTTGAAGCTTTAGTTTATTCACAAGACCACGTGACACCAAATTCTCACTACTACCATCGTCCACAATAAAGATAGCGGCCACATCCTCTACTCGCCTTTGTGCGAAAAATATTGTGCCTTTGAGGGTGCTCATCTACCGAAGGTGTGGTTAACATAAGCTTGCGAACTACCAAGGATTCATGGTTCTCTTCATCATCGTCAAGATTGGGATCGACATACACATCTTCACACTCTTCTTCATTATCCTCCCAACCAAGATCGTCACGCTCCACCATATGAACACTTTTTCCACTTTTGTTCGCACCGGTAGTGGTTGTTTTTCAATAACCTCCTTGGATCCACCAGCTTTTGCTTTCTCACTTTCATTGTTCAAATCAGCCCCCGGAGTTTGTGCCTTGCCACTATGAGAAGAAGACTCACCGAATTTCTTGAACGTCGAAGGCGGACGATATGAGGATGCCAATTGCTTCTCAACCTTCTTGGCTCTAATAATCACATCATTGACCGAAAGTGAAGTAAACAGTTCCACTTGATTCTTGATATTCATCCGCAGGCCATTGGTGAATCGTGAAATAAGTTGGAATTCCGTCTCATACATACCCACTCGTGCGGTTGTGGCTTGGAACTCATACACATATTCTTCCACCGTTCGATTACCTTGTCGACATGCCAATAATTTGGAGTATAATTCCTGCTCATAATCGAAAGGCAAAAATCGATTTCGTAATTCCCTCTTCATGTCTCTCCATTCCACAATTGGGGGTTGATTTGTATATGCCCTATGGAGAATCAATTGGTCCCACCATGCGGAAGCACCACCACGTAGTTTGTAGGCTACATAGGGAACTTTTCTATCATCTTCAACCATCATTAATTCGAAAAACTTATCGACCTCCCTAAGCCAATCCAAAAATTCTTCAATTGATAACTCACCCGAAAAATAGGGAATATCGGCCCTAATCTTGGGTCTATGTACTTCCGGAGGAGCTCCCCTGTCCTCGCGCCCACCGTTAGCTCTATTCTCCCGTCCAATCGGACCATCATGGCGGAGGTGTTCCCCATGAGGACCATGTTGATTGTTAGGCCGACACCGTCACCATCTACTCGCAATCCCGCCAAGGCCGCTAATAATTGGGGTGTGTTTCTCGAGGGCTTCTTGTCGCTCTGCACGCTCCCGATATTGACGATCTTGTCGCTCTGAACGTTCCCGATATTCACGATCTTGGTTTGCTATGCGCTCAAGGATTGCTGCAAGAGTGGCTTGCGCGTCTCCGTTGGCTCCACCGGAATTGGTCATCTTCTCGTCGGAGAACCCTAGGATCGTCCGATTTCTGATACCAACTGATGTAAACGCAGCGGAATGATATAGGAATTAATCAATAATGATTAAAACCTCTGCAGGAATTAAAGGAATTCCCAAGAACTCAAGAACGAATTCTTTCGATAAAACACGAAGTTTTATTACTAACTCGAAAAAACCAAAGAAAATAATAATATCAAGACTACCCAAAACTAAAACTAGGGAGGAGTATTTATAGATCATACTCTCCTAAATCCCTAAGGAAACATAAAAAGAAAATATAGAAACTCTCCTAAATCCCTAAGGAAACATAAAAAGAAAATATAGAAACTCTCCTAAAAGAAAAGGAAAACAAAATACTTCAGCAAATTGGAATAAAACGTAAATAAGGAAACACCAAAACGACGCCAGGCGCCCGCATGAACCGGAAGGCCCAGCGCCCGCCCGGGAGGCCGAAACTCGTGCCGAACAACTTCTTTGAGGCGCACGCCTCGAATGGATTCAAGCGGCCGCCTCACACTTCGGACGTTTGGCCTTGCTTTGCTCTGATTGAGGCGCCCGCATGGATAAGGGAGGCGCCCGCTTCACTTCATCCCCTGCAACTGATTCAATCTCATCCCCTGCAACTGATCCAATTGATCCCAATACTTGTATTACATCATTCGCCCCCACTTTAAAAGGATTCGTCCCGAAATCCGTATCAATATAAAGAGGCTCATCCGGATGATATTCAACCAAATCAGAAACATTAAACGTAGGGGACATATTCCAACCATCCGGTAAATCCACAATATATGCATTATCGTTGATTTTCTTCACAATCTTGCAAGGTCCAATGCACTTGGGATGAAGTTTATGATAAGAACCTTGTGGAACACGTTCTTTTCTCAAATGCACCATCACCAAATCCCCAACATCGAATGTCTTCACACGACGCTTCTTGTCCGCATGAGCTTTGTATCTAGCATTCGCCTCTTTTATGTTCTTCTTAACTTCACTTTGTACCTCCTCCACCATCTCCGCCAAATGCTCCGCCGCAATACTATAACCCGGAATTTGTGGCAAAGGGACCAACTCAAGAGTATGTGTAGGAGGCCGTTGATACACCACCTCAAACGGAGTCTTCTTTGTAGTGCGATTCACCATGTTGTTAAAAGAAAACTCCGCCGTAGACAAAGCAAGATCCCATTTCTTGGGAAACTTTCCACACAAACACCTAATCATAGAACCCAATGTCCTATTAACCACCTCCGTTTGCCCATCTGTTTGAGGATGAAAAGAACTACTAAAATTCAGTCCCGTCTCGAATATGTGCCACAAAGTACGCCAAAAGTGACTAAGGAACTTTGTATCACGATCCGAGGTAATAGACTTAGGAATCCCATGAAGGCGAACTACTTCCTTAAAGAACAAACCCGCAATGTGAGCCGCATCATGAGTCTTACGACAAGGAATGAAGTGAGCCATCTTAGAAAAACGATCTACTACCACAAAAACCGAATCACAAGACCTTTGAGTCCTTGGTAAGCCAAGCACAAAATCCATAGAAATATCAACCCAAGGACCCTCCTAATAGGCAAAGGAGTATACAACCCCGTGTTTTGTGACGATCCCTTGTTCACTTGGCAAACCATACATTTCTGAACAACCCGATGAACATCTCGACGAAGGTGAGGCCAATAATACTTTCGTGCAACCAACTCCATTGTCTTATCCCGCCCATAGTGTCCATTCTTATGAATTTCAATAATAAGACTCTCAATGACCGAGCCACACGGAATGCACGCTTTATCTTTGTAAAATAGATACCCCTCTTGGAGCAAGAAAAGCCCCACAATATTGCCACCTTGACACTTGGCCCATTCCTCCGCAAAATCATCATCATGCTCATACAAGTCTTTCAAACACTCGAATCCCACCACAATATTAGTCATAGTGACCAACAAAGTAGCTCGTCTACTCAATGCATCCGCAACCTTATTTTGTTGCCCACTTTGTGCTTGATAACAAAAGTAAATTGTCAGAAATATGCAACCTAACGAGCATGCATCCTATTAAGAGGATTCTTACCATTTATATACTTTAGCGCTTCATGATCGGTGTGAAGAACAAACTCTCTATGCAAAGAAATATTGTTCCCAATGCTTGATTGCTTCGAACTACCGCGTAAAATTCCAGCTCATAAGTAGTCCACTTCCTTTTCGACTCATCCAACTTTCGCTCATAAAAGCCACCGGTTTCTTCCTCAAGCAAAACAGCCCCAATACCAACCACACTAGCATCCGTTTCCAACTCAAAAGGTTTAGAAAAGTAGGGTAAAACTAGCAAAGGAGCACTAGTTAACTTTTCTTTAATTAGAGCAAAACTAGCGGTTGCTTCATCACCCCAATCAAACTTGCCTTTCTTCATACATTCGGTTATAGGAGCCATAATAGTGCTAAAATTTTTAATGAAACGACGATAAAAAGTAGCAAGACCATGAAAGCTTCGTACCTCACTAACCGTTGTAGGCAAAGGCCAATCACGAATAGCACGTACTTTGTCTTCGTCAACTTGAATCCCTTTCGAAGAAACCACGTATCCCAAGAAAAGCAATTTATCAAGCATGAAACTACACTTTTTGAGGTTCACATATAACTTGTTTTCCCTCAAAACTTGTAACACTTCTCGTAAATGCCCAAGATGCTCCTCTTCCGATTTGCTATAGACCAAGATGTCATCAAAGTATACAATCAGAAATTTCCCATTAAAAGGCTTCAACACTTGATTCATTAATCTCATGAAAGTACTTGGAGCATTAGATAGCCCAAAAGGCATCACCAACCACTCATACAACCCTTCCTTTGTTTTGAATGCGGTCTTCCACTCATCGCCTTGTCGAACACGCACTTGATGATAACCACTCTTCAAATCTATTTTGGAAAAGATCTTGGACCCACGAAGCATGTCCAACATATCATCCAAGCGAGGAATAGGAAAACGATATTTAACGGTGATTTTGTTGATGGCCCTACTATCAATACACATCCTCCATGTACCATCCTTCTTAGAACAAGCAATGCCGGAACCGCGCAAGGACTCATACTCTCTTGAATATACCCTTCCTCAACAAGTCCTCCACTTGCTCCTTCAAGATATCATGTTCCGCCGGCTCATTCTATAATGAGCAAGGTTAGGCAAAGAAGCACCCTAACTAAGTCAATATTATGTTGTATGTTGCGCAAAGGGGGTAAACCGGGAGGTAACTCATCGGGCATGACATCATGAAACTCTTCCAACAAAGAATCCAAACACTTTGGCACCAAACACACATCTCCTCCAACACCTTGACGTATCACCGCAAGAACATAAGGAGCCTTTGACAAATCATGATAGAACTCCTTTGATGTGCAAAGAGAAACAAGTGCCTTGGGTTTCTTTGTGCTAGGGGAAATAACATCCTTTAAGGCATGAACATGGAAACGTTTTCCATCTTTCTTAAAGTGAATGCTATTCTCCTTACCATCATACATCACCCCAAGGTCAAATTGCCATGGGCGACCCAACAAAACATCACAGGCATTCATATCAACAATATCACATACGACTACATCCTTATAACTACCCAAATTAAAAGAAATATAGCATTGTTCATGTACCTTGATATTGCCGATGTTGCTAATCCAACCAACCGAATAGGGCGTCGGGTGTTGCTGCACTTGAAGCTTTAGTTTATTCACAAGACCACGTGACACCAAATTCTCACTACTACCACTGTCCACAATAAATATAGCGGCCACATCCTCTACCTTGCCTTTGGTGCAAAAAATATTGTGCCTTTGAGGGTGCTCATCTACCGAAGGTGTGGTTAACATAAGCTTGCGAACTACCAAGGATTCATGGTTCTCTTCATCATCGTCAAGATTGGGATCGACATACACATCTTCACACTCTTCTTCATTATCCTCCCAACCAAGATCGTCACGCTCCACCATATGAACACTTTTGCCACCCGTACAATTACTAGATATGTGCCCCGATTTCCCACACCTGAAACATTTATCTCCATAATTATTTGCGTAAGGATTATGTGCGGGTTGACCACTATTATGCCCCATATTGGTGTTGTGACGGACCGGGTTTGTTCGCACCGGTAGTGGTTGTTTTTCAATAACCTCCTTGGATCCACCAGCTTTTGCTTTCTCACTTTCATTGTTCAAATCAGCCCCCGGAGTTTGTGCCTTGCCACTATGAGAAGAAGACTCATCGAATTTCTTGAACGTCGAAGGCGGACGATATGAGGATGCCAATTGCTTCTCAACCTTCTTGGCTCTAATAATCACATCATTGACCGAAAGTGAAGTAAACAGCTCCACTTGATTCTTGATATTCATCCGCAGGCCATTGGTGAATCGTGAAATAAGTTGGAATTCCGTCTCATACATACCCACTCGTGCGGTTGTGGCTTGGAACTCATACACATATTCTTCCACCGTTCGATTACCTTGTCGACATGCCAATAATTTGGAGTATAATTCCTCGCTCATAATCGAAAGGCAAAAATCGATTTCGTAATTCCCTCTTCATGTCTCTCCATTCCACAATCGGGGGTTGATTTGTATATGCCCTATGGAGAATCAATTGGTCCCACCATGCGGAAGCACCACCACGTAGTTTGTAGGCTACATAGGGAACTTTTCTATCATCTTCAACCATCATTAATTCGAAAAACTTATCGACCTCCCTAAGCCAATCCAAAAATTCTTCGATTGATAACTCACCCGAAAAATAGGGAATATCGGCCCTAATCTTCGGGTCTATGTACTTCCTGAGGAGCTCCCCCGTCCTCGCGCCCACCGTTAGCTCTATTCTCCCGTCCAATCGGACCATCATGGCGGAGGTGTTCCCCATGAGGACCATGTTGATTGTTAGGCCGACACCGTCACCATCTACTCGCAATCCCGCCAAGGCCGCTAATAATTGGGAGTGTTGTTCTCTTTGGAGGGCTTTTGTCGCCCGCACGCTCCCGATATTGACGATCTTTTCGCTCTGAACGTTCCCGATATTCACGATCTTGGTTTGCTATGCGCTCAAGGATTGCTGCAAGAGTGGCTTGCGCGTCTCCGTTGGCTCCACCGGAATTGGTCATCTTCTCGTCGGAGAACCCTAGGATCGTCCGATTTCGATACCAACCGATGTAAACGCAGCGGAATGATATAGGAATTAATCAATAATGATTAAAACCTCTCATAGAATTAAAGGAATTCCCAAGAACTCAAGAACGAATTCTTTCGATAAAACACGAAGTTTTATTACTAACTTGAAAAAACCAAAGAAAATAATAATATCAAGACTACCCAAAACTAAAACTAGGGAGGAGTATTTATAGATCATACTCTCCTAAATCCCTAAGGAAACATAAAAAGAAAATATAGAAACTCTCCTAAATCCCTAAGGAAACATAAAAGAAAATATAGAAACTCTCCTAAAAGAAAAGGAAAACAAAATACTTCAAAGAAATTGGAATAAAACGTAAATAAGGAAACACTAAAACGACGCCAGCGCCCGCATTAACCGGGCCTGTGCGCCCGCCCGGGAGGCCGAAACTCGTGCCGAACAACTTCTTTTGAGGCGCACGCTCTCGAATGGATTCAAACGGCCGCCTCACACTCCGGACGTTCGTCTTGCTTTGCTCTGATTGAGGCGCCCGCATGGATAAGGGAGGAGCCCGCTTCACTTCATCCCCTGCAACTGATTCAATCTCATCCCCTGCAACTGATCCAATTGATCCCAATACTTGTATTACATCACAAACCTACGTGCACATTTCCTAAAATAGAAAGAAATCTTTACTATTTCCTCCACTCAGTGGCGTATCTAGGAATTTAAGTGAGGGGGGTCAAATTTTAAGGCTACGAAAAAAATGAAAATCACACTATTGAAAACCTAAATTTTAATATTGCATGTATAACCGATTTTTTCTTAGTCTAAGTTCAAACAACAACAATAATAATAATAATAATAACAACAACAACAACAACAACAATAATAATAATAATAATAATAATAATAATAATAATAATAATAATAATAATAATAATAATAATAATAATAATAATAATAATAATAATAATAATAATAATAATAATAATAATAATAATAATAATAATAATAGTAATTAATAATCAAATCTAGTTTTGTAATTATATAACAAAATCTAAGAGACATTCTAAAAATGTGAAGCTTTTATAAAATTTAATGACAAAGATGTATGAATATTCTTGCTTTCCACTTTTTAAACTTTTGGTTTTGTAATTATAAAATGAAATATGAAAAAACTGGTAAAAATAAGTAGGGACCAAGTTTTTTATAAAATAGACATTTATTTAGAATAAAATTTCTAGAAAATAAATATTTATTTTGAGATGGAGGGAACATAAAATATAAATACATATTTTGAGGGGTCAATTGAAGTAAATATAAGATGTTCAAAAATATTAAAAGGCTAAGAAGGATTTTTGACTTTCTGCTGTTACACTTTGCATCCCTTACCTTTCAATTAATACACTTTCCACCCCTAATTTTTTTTTTAATTTTTTTAAGCTACTCGGTAATTTTTTTTGGAAAAGTGAGGGTGTGCAATTGCCCACCCTTGCGCCATGCTAGATACGCCCCTGCCTCCACTCATTTTCTCTCTTACATTATTTTAATACTCACAACACCATTATAATTTACTATTCCCTCCACTCATTCTCTCTCCTATTTTACTTTCACACTCACAACACTTTCAATATAATACTCCCTCCTTAATTTACATGAAAAGTCAATGTGTGCATCTAGGTTAGGGACGGGGGTTATCTGTTTGCATCATGATAATATTGAAACAAAAAAAAAATTGAACAATGAAACAACATTTTTTTTTCAAAATACTCCCTCCGTCCCGCTAAGTTTCGCACTAACACTGTTTGCGGGAGAATTAAGGAATATGATATTTTAATAAAATGTTGTGAGTGTAAAAGAATGAGTGGAGAGAGAATGAGTGGAGGGAATAATAAATTATAATGGTGTTGTGAGTATTAAAATAATGTAGGAGAGAGAATGAGTAGGGTAGGGTGAATATTTTATTAATATAAAGTTTTCTTTTTGAGAGTGTGCGAATATTAGCGGGACGCCCAAAAAGAAAAGTGTGCGGATATTAGCGGGACGGAGGGAGTATATTCTTAGCTTTCAAACTTCTTACTCCCTCCGTCCCACGTAATTGCAAACTAACTTTTTGGGTGTGGGAATTAAGGAAAAGTGATGTAAGAAAGAGAAAAAGTTAAATGTTGTGAGTATGAAAAATTAAATAGGAGAGAGAATGAGTGGGAGGAATAGTGAGGAGAGAGAATGTTGTGAGTGTAAAAGTGAAGTATGAGAGAGAATGAGTGGGTGGAATAGTGAATATTCTTTGCCATTTTGGAAAGTTTGCATTTACGTGAGACGGATCAAAATAGAAATAAGTTTACATTTACGTGGAACGGGGGGAGTATTTTTTATGTTATTATTATCTCCACTTTTTCGGTATTTCCCCATTTCATTGACGAGTTCATACATCGATTAATACTAGTCGATTCCAAACTATTTTAAGACTAAGGTTTAAGGTTTTGTTGTTATTGTTGTTAATGATGATATTGTAATATCAAATTTTAAAAGTGTTGTGAGTAGAGAGAAGTAGGTCTCATTTCCATTTTAGGAAAATGTAGATTATTGTGGGATGCCCAAAACGGATAATTTTTTGTATATTTGTGGGACCGAGGGAGTATGTAGCAAGTCAATGTGATTAAGATTTTGAAGTGCTTAACTAAGTAAGAAAATAGCTAAAAAGAAGAAAATGTTGAATTATATCTTGCAATGCAAAGGATCATCAATATTGTTGTTTTTGCAATCAAATCAAAATTCTAAGAATTTAGTAGAGTAGTATCATGACTATTAGGGGTCTTATTTTAATCTTATGTAAATGAATCAGTTACTCACTCGCTCACTGTTTTGGCAAATAAATGTCTTGGAAACATGGTGAAAGGTAATGGAGTGACTTGCAATAATGAGAAAGAGAGTATTTAATGCGGGTGAGGATGTAAGTGGGGGTACTGACCCGTACGGTCCGCACGGGCTCAGAGTACTAGTATAACAAACATTGCATGTACTTTCATTTATTAATAATTATAATGCTACAATACAAATACCTAATTAACATGATAAGAAGTCATGCATTAATGTCAAAATTAAAATATAAAATAGAGAAGAAAAAATTAATTTAAAAATTCCACTAAAATACTCACCATTTTTTTTTTCAAAAGTATAGAGTAATTATCCTAAATAAAACAACATGATGAACCCTACTACAAGATCAAGTTGGGAAGGTCAAGGAAGAAAATAAATGAATAAAGGGAATTTATTAAAACAATAAATAATCGTTATAATTTAGGTCATGTCTAAAGATACTTTGCCAGTTAAATGATTCTACATAAATGTATGGTATATATTCTAAATTCCCACACAAAAAAAAAAAAAAAAAAAAAAAAAAAAAAAGATCTTGCCGTAAATGTACCTATCATTAGCTTTCCGTAATGCCTAAAGTAGAATATTTTTCACATAATAATGCGCCTATAAATATTAAAGACCACCCATTTCTCATTTTATTTGCTTTTTTAATCTTTGAAATTAGATTTTGAGTTTAAAAAATTATTTGATAAACATATGTAAACAATACTTAAGAGGATTAAGAGGATGTGTACAACAATAACAACAACAACAACAAAGTCTTAGTCCCAAAATAATTTGGGGTCGGCTAACATAAATCCTCATATGTCATCGTGTGAAAAGGTTGTTAGAAAAAAATAAATAAATAAGTAAATAATAATATAAAAAAAATAATAATAAATAAATAAATAAATAAATAAATAATAAAAAATAAATATATATATATATATATATATATATATATATATATATATATATATGTATATATGTAGTAAAAAATAATAATAATAATAAATAAATAAATATATCAACCCTCCACATGAATTTTTGCCCTCCACTCCGGCCTCTTCAACACCATACTTTCATCCACTCCAAGTAAACTCATATCATTTTCAATCACTCTAATCCAAGTTTGTTTGGGTCTTTCCCTACCCCTCGCCATTTCATCATTTCTCCACTGTTCCGCCCTCCTAACCGGTGCATCACTCGGTCTCCTTCTCACATGTCCAAACCACCTCAGACGATTTTTCCTCATTTTATCCTCAATGGGCGCAACTCCTACTTTACCTCTGATCACCTCATTCCCCAATCGATCCTTTCTTGTATGACCGCACATCCATCGAAGCATACGCATCTCCGCCACATTCATCTTATGCACGTGACACTGTTTCACGGCCCAACATTCGGTGCCGTAAAGCAATGTCGGCCTAATTGCCGTGCGGTAGAATTTTCCCTTTAATCTATTGGGCATGCCGCGATCACATAGAAACCCTGTGGCACTCTTCCAATTTAATCAACATGCTTTAATCCTATGAGCCACATCACCATCTAATTCTCCATCCTTTTGGATAATGGATCCAAGATAGAGAAAAAACTCAGAAGCTTGGACAATATTTTCATCAAATGTGACCGCCCCTGCCTCCCTACTTCCAACTCAGCTAAACTTACACTCCAAATATTCAGTCTTGCTTCTACTTAGTCGAAAATCTCGAGATTTCAAAGTGTGTCTCCACAACTCCAATTTACTTTCAACACCCTCTCGTCTCATCAATCAGCATAATATCATCTGCGAACAACATACACCTTAGTATATCATCTTGGACTGACCTCGTCAATTCGTCCATTATCAAAGCAAAAAGAAAGGGGCTAAGTGCGGAACCTTGATGCACTCCAATCTTTATAGGGAACTCTTCAGTCTTCCCAACACTAGTCTGTACACAAGTACTAACTCCATTATACATGTCCTTGATAATATCAATATATTTCTTCGAAACACCCTTCTTTGTTAATGCCCACCAAAGTACCTCTCTTGGCACTTTATCATACGCCTTTTCCAAATCAATGAAAATCATATGCAAATATTTCTTTTGATCCTGATATTTTTCCATGATTTGTCTCATAAGATATATTGCCTCCATAGTCGATCTTTCCGGCATAAACCCAAATTGGTTATCCGAAATATCCACAATTTTTCTCAGCCTTTGTGCAATCACTCTTTCCCAAAGTTTCATAGTATGGCTCATTAGTTTGATCCCCCGATAGTTGGCACAATCTTGGACATCACCTTTGTTCTTATACAAAGGGATCAGAGTACTCTTCCGCCACTCCAATGACATTGTGTTAATTCTCCATATCTTGTTAAATACAAGCAAAAAAATAAAAAAGATGGTATGTTGTGAATGTTGATAGATGGAAGGAGAGAAAAACGATGTAAGTGAATAATTGTTGTGATGCACAGCGATGAATACAATTTCCTAGTTAAGAAAAAAAAAAAAGTAAACAATGAAACAACATTACAAATTAAATTAGTTGATAAACATCTGTAAACAATACTTTAGAAATTTCATAGTATTGATTTTCATGAAGATAACACATACGCAAACACTCATATATGTTTTAAGAAAAAAAATTATTAATAAGTAGAGTAGAAGATAAGAATTACACATTTTGAAAATTTCCTAAACACCACAATCGTAGTACATTTGTTGGATGATTTGTCTTATTCAAAATTAGATATCCAAAATATGAAGTCCATTTGGATGGTTGATTCTGGATAAAGCAAATAAAGCTGATCATTACTGAAAACATGATTTTTTAAAAGAAATCAACTGTATATAGAAATTGTCCCTAATTTTTGTTTATAGACATGACATAGACAAAGAAAAAATGAGACGTTCAAACTTTAATTGAATTTTAGAATTCGATGGAGTGAGTGACATCCGATGGATTAGTACCTTTTTTTTTCATATATATATATATATAGCAATGCTAGAAGCACAAATAAAGTCACAAAATCCTTATCACCAAATGAGGTGACGATATTTTATTGGTTATATCGATATTAGTCCTGCTATATTTTTATTAAAAACACCAATAAAATTATTACATTTAGGGGCCGTTTGGTAGCCCTTATTAGTGTTGAATATGATTATTAGTCCAATAAGCTTGATGTTTGGTAGATTAAATGCAACCAGTGCAATAATCCTAACAACTTGGATAAGACCTCTTATCATCTCTTATTCCCTTCATATTTATCCAAAAAAAAGGTGGTATAACTAATCACTAGAGTAATAATCTCCTGACTATTAATACATACTAATCATATCCGCCTACCAAACGAGCCATTAAAATTTAGTACTAATCATATCTGCCTACCAAACGAGCCATTAGAATTTTGTTAGCAAGATATTATAACTATTTTATTTCATTAGTATTACTCGAAATATGTATATATATGTATACTTCCTCCGTCCCACAATAATCTGTAAAAAGACACCTTTTGGACGTCCCACAATAATTTGTAAAGTCCCAAAATGGAAATGGGACTCACTTGTTATACTCACAACAATTACCCATTAACTTCACTTTCTCTCTCCTACCCAACCATCTACACTCACAACACATCACTTTTTTCATCTTTTACCTTAATTCTTGTGCCAAGCAATTTTGTGCGCATTTCTCCGGGACGGAGGGAGTATGTATGTATATATATACACATATATTTATAATGAAATGGTTTTATTATGAAATGTAAACATAATAATGCAGAAAAAGGATTAAGGTTATCAGAATATTAAAATGTATCATTTTCTTTAGAAATTGTTACATTCATTTCTTTAACAAATTATACTCATGCATACAATCTGTTACATTTCAATTGTTATTTTCTCTAAAAATTAATAATCATACTATTTTAAATTTTCTGCAAAACTATTGTTACATTTCATAATAAAAACAGTTACATTTATTTGTGGAAAATTCTTGCTCTTTCTTAAAGAAAATAATGTAGCATTTACTCTATATAACCTGTTATATTCATTTGTGAAACAAATTATACTCATATATAGTATGTTACATTTTAATTGTTAATTTCTCAAAAAAAAAAAAAATCAAACTATATAAAACGGTCTGCAAAAATACAATTACATTTTATAATAAAACTGTTATATTTCAGAATTTCATTTGCAACATTTCTTTATAATAAGTGTTACATATCAAGCAACGAACAACTTAACTGTTTTGTTTGTAGAAATATAATTTTACAAAAATAATTCAAAATCAAATTATGATGTTACTACTTTGATTCGTCTCGTCGATACGAAAACAGCGGTGTTTTCGAGTTTTTTTTACTTCAAAATCTCAAGTTATTTTATTTTAAAGTTGTTGATTTTTTTTTTAAATAGACACGTGACAGACGCCGAACGTACGGGTTAAGGCTTGGGAGGGGCTGGCCTGAGCGGGGTTGACCTGAGCGGATGAGTAGGACAGCTTGTCTTATGTCCGTCTCACGAGTAATACGGGCTCACCCAAGTTTTGCAGATTATTATGTGACGTCCAAAATAGCTTTTTTGTAAATTATTGTGGTATTATGTGACGTCCAAAATGGCTTTTTTGTAAATTATTGTGGGACTGAGAGATTATAAGCGTAATAACAATTTTAATGGTCAATTCTATTAGGTTTTTACTATATTTACATAAAACTTTAATTATTACCATGAAATCTTAAAAAAAAAAAAAATCAAAATTCAAGTGAGATACTGCTAAAATAAAATAAGATTTTTTTTCTTATGGGGCTAATTGAAAGTGTTTTTCGTTACTCCTTTTGTCTCTTGTCTCAGAAATAAAAAACATACTCCCTCCATCCCAATAAAAAGCTTCACTAATTATTCAAAAGGGCGTCCCGTTAGAAGTTTCACCTTTCCTTTTTTGGCAAAGAATCTTTACTATTTTCTTCACTCATTCTCTCTCCTAATTCACTATTACACTCACAACACTTTTCAAATTTACTATTTCCTCCACTAATTCTCTCTCCTATTTTCAAATTACACTCACAATATTTTTTCTTCCCACATACTCCCTCCGTCCCGCTAATATCCGCACTAACACTGTTTGCGCGGGAATTAAGGAATATGATATTTTAATAAAGTGTTGTGAGTGTAAGAGAATGAGTGGAGAGAGAATGAAAATGGGGCTTAATAATAAATTATAATGGTGTTGTGAGTATTAAAATAATGTAGGAGAGAGAATGAGTGGGGTAGGGTGAATATTTTATTAATATAAAGTTTCCTTTTTGGGAGTGTGCGGATATTAGCGGGACGCCCAAAAAAGAAAGTGTGCGGATATTAGCGAGACGGAGGGAGTATTTCCTTAATATTTGTGTCCACCCAAAAGGGTGGGACGGAGGGAGTATTTAACTTGTCAACATATTTTGATAAAATATACTCCCTTTGTCCCGCTTCAAAAATACCACTTTCCCTTTCGATCCTTTTCAGATTAAGAGTCTCATTTCATAAATGACAAATTTTAAATAGTGTTTAGAATATTTATACCATTATAATATAAATATATTTACAAAAAAATCATTCATTATACCTATAAATATATTTTTTAAAAAATCATTCATTATACTCTTATAATGTTAACATATTTACAAAAAAAATCAATCAAAAAAAGATTTTATCATAAATGTTTTAACTTTTACAATCTCTCTCCTCTAATCTTCTACCCACTTGCAATTCTTTATTTATTTTTTTGAAAAAAATTAAAAAGCATGATATACTACCCTAGTACCATTGAAGTGGGACGGAGGGAGTAATTTATTAATTTTTACAATATAAATTGCATAATATTACTTTTTTATTTAAAATGCAAAATATATATTTATGAACAAATTAATTAAAAAATCAACATAATATAAATTTATTATGAATGAATGGAAAGAGGGTATTATTAATACAGTTGCTATAATGGATAGCGACGGAGACGTCGATTTCGATTTTTGACAAAATAGTGATTTAATAAATTGTGGGCCCCACAAAATATTCTGAAAACCAGACAAAACGGATATTCACAAGAACCATTAAAACTGAATGGGGATAATCTTTTTGACACGTGTCACGTGCAAAAAGCATCAATCATCTTCTTCTGGTGTATGTCAAAATTAGATCAAATATCGTAAGAAAAAAAAATGAAAATTAGATCATTTTTTTTAAAAAAAAAATGTTATTCATCTATATTACAATAGAGCTCATCATGAATAATCGATACACAACGAGTGACTGAGATTCAATTTGGGAAAAGACAAAGAGACGTTGAGATTTAATTTAAAAAAAGATAATACACACGGGATGAAACCACTGAAGGTATGGCTCAGATCG
Organism: Adenophora triphylla var. japonica; assembly: GCA_022495995.1. NCBI lineage: Eukaryota > Viridiplantae > Streptophyta > Magnoliopsida > Asterales > Campanulaceae > Adenophora > Adenophora triphylla. Next base: position 386,912 of record JAFEMH010001164.1, on the reverse strand, counting down.
ATCCATAACTGCTACGATCCTAGGGCTATTATTATTTATTAATCAGTTTTAACTTTGTTTTATTTTAAACCATTGGATTTCTTTTCAATTTGTTTGATCCTACGGCTGTAGATTGTCGATTTCTATTTCAATACATACTCCCTCCATCACAAGACCTTTAATCAAATTGCAATAATTTTAACTATTAATTTAAATAGAAAATAATAATTCTTAAAAAAAAATCTAAAAATCATTATTGAAAATATTATTAATTGTGTTATAATAAAAAAGTTAAATTTTTATTATAATCACATTTTTTATTTAAATTATTGATTAAAGTTACATCAATTTGACTAAAAAATTTCATTCACATGGGACGGAACGGGCGTATAATAATGTAGTAATAGTATACATAACTATTATTTGAAAATTGGCGTGTACCAAGATTTTCAATTCAAATGTAAATGGAAAGAAAACAAGCAAGTGGTCTGATTATATGTACCGACTGTCTGACTTTCTCTCAATTTACAATTTAACTGACATAGAATTTTGTTACTTTTGTAATATATTTTTTTAAAAATAAAAGTGTGTAGATCCGATCACTCCCTTTATTTTGGAAAAAAAAACAAGCAAGTGGTCCGGTTGTGTATACCGACTGTCTGACTTTATCTCAATTTACAATTTAACTGACATGAATTTTTGTTACTTTTGTAATATACTTTTAAAAAATAAAAGTGTGTAGATCCGACCGCTCCCTTTATTTCGCAGAATCAACTCAATCAAATTTTGACATATTTTTATAAAAAAAAATGAATAATTATATAGAAAAATATAGATATTTTCATGAAATTCTAAAAATTGTTATTGATAGTATTTCTAATGATGAAACAATAACAATTTTTATAATTGAATAAATATATCTAAATTTTCATAAAATTACGGTCAAAATTTGATTGAGTTGACCATTAAAGTGAAAGTGATCTAAATTTTTCGAGACGGAGGAAGTATTTGTTTTTATAACTGAGTTGACCATTAAAGTCAAAGTGATCTAAATTTTTCGAGATGGAGGGAGTATTTATTTTTATAATCTGTTGCAAATAAAAAAAATATGATGTTATATTTTCAAGTCATATATCATGGACATCTTTTTTTTATGGACAAATTGATCATTTCACATAATATATTACCCGGAGTTAGTTACATGACCAACTTCCGTTAGTCAAAATGCATATTTTGATCTTAATTTAACGCAATACTCCCTCTACTTCTATTCCGAATAATCTTACCAACTTTGTCATCTAGAGCGTCTTATTGATAAGTCTCATTTTATAAGAACGAAAGTATATAATATTTATTTATTAATGGGACTCACTTTAATACTTGTAACGTCTATCACCTTACTATTTTCTATCTCGTTTTCTCTCTCCTACCCACTTACAACACCTCAGTGTATCTTCGAATGAAAAAATTCTCATGGGAGAATGTAAGTTTTTGTGTCATTGTTGTAAATTAAGTAGAAAGAAAAGAACAAAAGGAAAACATAACCAAGAAGCAACAACTTTGAGAGCCAAGAATAAAGATAAATTCCTCCAAACATATCTATAAAAAATCCTACAGATACACGAACAAACAAAAATGAGAAAAAAAAAGAATACTATACGTCAATTGCAGTCATGCCTATGATTATTTGTCTTTTTATTTTGGAGACTGTATATGTTGAATAAGAATACAAGGGGTGGAGGGGTGGGATTGGGAAGTGGTTGATGAAACAGATTGACGAGGGTACTAATTCGGTTCTTCTTCAACTCTTAAAACTTTTGTAAGTATAATCAAATTTAGTGCACATAATTTGCATAATGTTATGATATTATCTAATAAGCATTTTCTTTTCAGTCATTGGACACCAACTCAATCTCATTTAAGGTCGGGTGTGATATTTTCATGCAATAAGTAACATAGAGTATATTTCAGCTTTGGAACGAGTACTTTTATTCACCAAGTCAAACTTTCTTGAAAGTGCTGAAAAGTTTGGGGAGATATCTTATAAGGTGAGCTTGCTATTGTTATTCAGGAATATTTGTAATTTGTTTCCATGTCTTTACTTAGCTTTGTTATTGCAGGCATTCAGAATAATTGATATACTTGATCAAGATTTTATTTTTAATAGTGTATCATTTTAGAACATGATTTCTCTATAATAGTATTGAAAGTTTGAAAAACTGCAACTCAAAGGATAGTGAGCGGGTTTGAGGTTACATGAAAGAGGGTGAGGTAAGGGGGGTGAGGGGAAAGAGGAAAGTGGGTGGGGTTGGGATTATGTAATTTGGTTTAACTTTAGTTAATTGAAATCATACTTTCTTATAATTTTTTTGTTGGTTATAATAATAAAATTGTATTTTGTCAATTTTATTTTGACTATATTGTAGAATGTGATTTTACTTTCTATTTTTCTTTTTGTAACAAATACCAAAGAGACAGATTTATTTTTGAAATGTTCAATTAAAAATCAGGAACTATTATGTATGTAATTGATCATTAATATTTTCGTTCTTGCAATCAAATGAAAATTTTAAGAGTTTATAATTTGATGATAAATACTAAACTTATGCATTTTGAGAGTTTGATCTCAAACACACTATATTTATGTCGTACTGTCACCGTGCCTTGGCACGAGTAGAAAAGTACTAGTTTAAAAACAATATACGACAATACAAAGGAGTTAGATATTCACAAATATCGATATCGTTACACAAATTCTAAAGTGTACATGTACATAAAGTTAAACAAATCTCGAGAAAAAATTCGTCAACGTATTGACAATGCATTTTCATATGCGTAATATAGCGAAAAAGTTTGACAATTAAAATTGTACTGCATAACTTCAAACATCATCTGAAGCAAACATTTGTTAAATAAATTTTCGTAACTAAAACACATCTAATGTCTTGCGGAACAATAACTTGGGACACCAAAAAACTTCTCCAAGTAAAACATGGACATTACTCGACACTAGCAATAAAAAATCTCAATACGGACGATTATAATAATTAAAAATAATCTCAAACCATATAAGAACTTATTTGATTAGTAATCTAACAAATCTCAATGACAAAGGCCAACTTAAATAACTAAATAATTTTTTTTCTTGAAAATATCTCTCAATATTCTAACACTTTCCCTCGTGTTGAAACATTTACAACGTAGATTTTCCAACTAACCAAAAAAAAATAAAAATTGAAAAAGATAAATAATAATAATAATTAGTAAAAAAATATACAGCAAATTTTTTTTTGATTTGTAACATATGTTGTATGTTGCAACATCTGAAAAGACATCTGTATTAGATCTTTTTTTTCTTCAATCTCGTGCATAGATTGTGTTCTCACATATCTTTTTTTCTTCAATCTTCGTTTTTATAGTGAACGACACGTAATCATCGTTTTTAGATTGAACGACACTTAATCACTGTTTTTATATTGAACGACATTTAATCATCATTTTTATAGTGAACGACACTTAATCATCGTTTTTAGAGCGAATGACACTTAATCACCGTGTTTAAAGTTAACGACACTTAATTATTTAGAGGGTGAAAGTGATAGTAATGTGGTTAATTATCATTTTGATAGTGAACGACACTTAATCATCATTTTTATAATGAACGGCACTCAATTATCGTTTTTATAGTGAACAACACTTAAATATTTAGAAGATGGAAGTGATGTTAATATGGTTGTGTTATAGCCGAACCTTCATATATGGTGGTGGCCGGAATATGTGATGAAGATACAATTTTTTCTAAGCAGAAAGGGCAAGAGATTATTTTTAATAAAAATTTAATACCTTAGTGTGTATAAGATTAATGGGAGAACGGATCATGATCTCACCGTTGGAAAGATGATGAATCTCTTTGATTATCATTAGATTAATGGGAGAACGAACCATGATCTTACACTACAAGAAATATGTCTTTTAGAGACACTTTGCTTGGGACAGAAATTAACAATAGTCTATGTTTATAAAAATTTGAGACAGCAATTCTATAATGCTCTCTTTTGAGACAGCAATTGTCTAATAGTCCCTAATTTGGGACATCATTTTCTAATGGTCCCTGTTTTAACATGTAATATTTATGTCAGGAACGGTAATTGCCGTCTCTAAAATATTTGTGACACCCACTTATTGAGACCCCTATTTGTCCCTGTTTTATCCTAATTCAAACAAGTGACTAAGATTGCATCCTATTTTAAAGAACTTAACGGCGCTCTTTCCCGTCTCAATAAATATGATTTTTAGTAGTGTTACCATTGGAAAGATGATAAATCTCTTTGATTATTATTGATATTACATACACGAAACATTTTAAAGATCAGTTCACTTTGTCACAATTCTCTCCCTCATCCCTCAAATAGAGAATGTACAACTATTATTCAAATTATAGAAACATAGCTTGAACTGGAGCAGTCTCTGTCCCTCCCTAATCCTAGAAATTAGTGGTATGAGAGATGGTACAGAATCTGGAAAGAAAGAAAGAAAGGCAAAGGTTGGAAGTCTTGTACGAGAAGACCTACTGACAATAGAAAGTGACTAACCACAACCTTCATCATTCCACCCCACCATTTTAACGGAATTCGATTCCTTTCCCCCTCCCCCTCTCTCTCTCTCTCTCTCTCACACACACTATATGCATATACACGCGCCATTTTTTTTTTAATTTATGTGTAGATGCTTGTATTATCAAATTTTCGGGTCAAAAAGTACTCTTTTAGATTCGTAAACAGATAAATTCGGGTCTAATCTCAAAAATCAAATTGGTAATTGGTTTTAAAAGAACTGTTCAACAGAAATTACAACATTTTTCATCGATCTGCTCCTTTCACCGCTCGAACTTAAAATCTCTATTAACATTTCTAAGCCTCTTGCTGCTTAGCTAACCCGTGGAGAATGTTTCTCTTTGTACTACTTACTATGCATCCTTCAATTTCAATGTTAAATTGAGGTTCTATTGCTGTTAAAATATTTTGATTTCTCAAGATATTTGGCTCTTTTGGTAGCATGATAGAATTAATCCGTATTAATAGTGAAGAGATTATTAATTCAGAAATTAATAATATCACCCTTTTTTTTTTGGATAAATATGAAGGGGATAAGAGATAATAAGAGGCCTTATCCGGGTTGTTGGGATTATTACTCCGATTGCATTTAATCTATCAAACATCAAACTTATTGGACTAATAATCATATCCGATCATAAAAAGGGCTACCAAATGTCCCCTTACTGTTATTTATGATCAAGAAGAAGGCAGTGAAAGAGAACTACAATGGTAAATTACAATTTGAGGCTGAGATATTATCACCTCGTATAAAATAATAAGAGCCGAGATTTATCGAATTTCAAACGAGTCCATCTAATCAAAGGCCCAATAAATCTCGACCCTTTGTATTTTAGCAACTTGTTGAAAATAACCTCTAATCTAGAGATAATATCGCGCGGTCTGCAAATTCAGATGCATATTTATAGCATCCTATGATGATCTTTTGAAAAATTTAGTAGGCACGAATTACTTTTGGAAAGATTGATGCTTTGAGTAAAGGATGTTTTTGTTCTTCAAACCCTAATTGTATATACATGTATATCTACAAGACTGGATCTTCACCATTATCCCTATTTCTTTCTTAAGGTTCAAGAACCCTAAAACTAGTAGTAATAATAATAATAAAAATAAAAAAGACTCAAATTTTAAAACGATTTTTTTGCTTGTATAAATCCCTTCTAAATTCTTCCTAAATTTTGAAGTTTATCGGTCCTTCCCTTATCAATTATTATATTTTAATATATTTCTTTAATCTTGAAGTTATCTAGTAAAATCATTAAAAAAATTGTATATAAAATTTGTGAGCTTAAAACTAAAGCCTCTACATGTTGAAAATCAGTGTTATAAAGTCGCCGCATACGTTGCCTATGCGCTATATAAGATCATAAAACGACGTAACTAACTTCAAATCCGTTTAGAAATGCGTTTAGTTAAAAAATGGTTGTCTAACAGTCCTACGAGCCTACTAGTAGGGTTGGGTGCCGCCTACCGCCGAGATCCGCCTTACTAATTTAATATTTTTATAAAATATTTGGTTCTAAAACTAAAACGACGTCTTCTCTTATCGGTATAAATTAAAAAAGTCATCGCTAAATACTCAAATCGTGAATTGATTAATTAAAATCACAAATCTCATGTTTTTTAACAGGATATTATAAATCATGTCTAAATACTCGGCCCCGCGTAAGCCCTGTCTAAATCCCGCCTAGGCGCTCTAGGCGTTGGGCCCAGCTACGACGCCTAGCAACCACCTAGCAATCTTTTAAAACCTTGTTAAAAATGAACACTTATTTATTCAGAGACATGATAATGGTAGGTATAATTTGATGTAGATATTTTTTTAAAAAAATCAATGGTAAATTTAGAAATTTTTGAAAAGCGAGTCAAAATTTTGCTTATGCGATATAACTATATACTCCAAGTGTTCTTAAATACTTGTAGTTATAATAATTTTCACACATATTAAGAAAAATAATTAATATATATCAAATAGATTAAATTATAATTTGAATATTTCAAATACGTAGGCAATTTATTGTTTTTACAATAATAACAACCTAATCAACAGTAAAGATAGTTTAGGCAAAGTGGGTCAAAGTTTTAAGAAAAACTATAAAACTACAAGTATTTTGGGACAAAAAAAAATCTCTCGTAAAACTGTATGTATTTTGAGACTAAGTATTTTGGGTCGAAGGGAGTAATTGAGTTGGACAAATATAGTATATAAGATCGTCAAAATAATAATTTAGTACAAATTTTCTCAAAATTAAGGGGTCAAATGTATTAATTCATCATTTTCAATAAAATGTCATTTCTAAAAATTTGAAAATGCTAAAATTGACATCAAAATCGAAGAGGTTCAAATGACACCCATATAGCATTTACTTGGTTTCGCCAATACGCTCTCCGTTCCATAAGTGTATCTGATAAAGTAAGAGGTTTCATCTCAAAATTAATTGATAATGAGAGTAGTGACCCATGATCTTTATATACTCAATGCTTGGCTAGTTAATTTCCAATGTGGCCCAATTTTTTGGCTTATGCGTAGACATACAATTGGGTGACGTGGGGCTAGAACATCGTGGGCCTCTTTTGGGCTTGACATGCCAAGGGTCAGCTCTGATACCATGATAAAATCTGAGGTTTCATCTCAAAATCAATTAATTGGTGTTAAAGGGAGTGGCCCATGATCTTTATATGTCCTATGTAAGGTTTGTCAATTCTCAATTTGGGATAATATATCTAACACGCCTCCTCACGTGATAGAGATATTATCCCACATCGGAAATTGACAAACCTTACCCACATAAAGATCATGTGTCACTCCCATTAACACCAATTTATTTTAAGGTGGAAACTCAAACTTTAAGATGGTATCAGAGCATGTACATTACACGTGCAGGTTCAACGACCCACGATATTGCTCCGCGCCACCCGATTAATAAGTACACGTTGTAATCATTTGATAAAGTTCGGCTACACGTGAGGGGGCGTGTTAGAGACATTATAATCTTGCCTATAACATATAAAAATCATGGGTCACTCCCCTTAACACAAATTGATTTTAATGTGTAACCTCAGACTTTAACATGGTATCAGAGCAGACCTATTACACGTGCAGGGCCAATGACCGACGATTTTGAATCGTGCCACCCGATTAATAAGTCAACGATGTAAGCCTTATAGCAAAGCCCGATTACACGTGATGGGGCGTGTTATAGATATTATCACACATCGAGATCAACAAACCTTGCCTATAACATATAAAGATTTTGGATCACTATATTTAAAACCATTTAATTTTAAGGTGTAATCTCACACTTTTTAAGAGTATTTATCTTAGTTTGTACAAATAAACCAAATAGAAATAGAGTATCAAATAGTTAGACAAGTCATATGGACACTTATTATTATATTTGAACTTGTTAAGTGCAATGTTATGTTTGTAGCATGCAGGGTAGTCGTGAAAAAATGTAAAGGAGAATCTTCTTACCTTCTTTGCCACTTGACTAAAGTTAGATATGTAGCAAGAGAAGATTCCCTTCTCTTTAATATTCTTCTTTTATGCAAATTAAAGCTAGCTTGAGAGAGTCTTTTTATGATATATATTAACTTAATTATTAATTTAATTTCGAGAGAGACGTAGAATTTGGAACTAAGATATTCCTTCCCCCTTTAATGCAAATATTTTTTTTATTATATTCTTTTTAGCTAAATTGAATGTCTCATTTCAAGATTAGATATTCCCATCCTCTCTCTCTCTCTCTCTCTCTCTCTCTCTCTCTCTCTCTCTGAAGAACATTATTCTTAACTTTTTGAAACCCTAAAAGCAATTTTGCATGGGCATGGTGGTTTGATACTAAACACCATTTTGAATATCTCTCTCTCTCTCTCTCTCTCTCTCTCTCTCTCTCTCTCTCTCTCTCCCAATGGTGAAATAGGTGTGTTTGGTATATGCTACAACTCAAAGTTTTTCTTTGGGGTAATTAATTGGTATATGTGTGTATAAAGAATCATTTATTCATGTTAAAAGTATTCTCTTATACTTTTGGTTGGCATCATTTATCAACCACAACCATTGAATTGAATCCAACCATGCATGAGCAATCCAATTCTTCTTTTAAATTTGCATTATTTGAGATTCTTGTCCTTAAAAATGTTATACATACGAATTATTATTTTTCCTAAAATAAATTTTACATATAAATTGTCTATATGAAATTGATGAAAAGATGAACACAAAATCTCAAAAAAAAAAATGTTTTACATTCGCTTAGTGTAAAACGTGTTTTCAAAATGTACGTGGTGACATTTTTGTAAACAAGTAAATTATTTTTTTAATGTAACTTATAAAAACTCACTATTACTTTTCGACACTATAACTGACACTTTTTAACATTAGGACTGACACTATTTTCAACATTACTATTGACAATCGTTAACACTATCATCGACACTATATAACACTACAACTGACATTCCTTAACACCACCACTAGCCCTCTTTTATCAAATAATAAAAATGCTGATTTTAATGTTTATAAGTGTCGGTTTGAATGTTTATAAGTGTCATTTTGAATCTATCACTTTATAATGTTAGAACTGACACTTTATAATGCTATAACCGACAATTACGGGTAACCCGTTTTTCTATCTTTTAGTACAAAACACATTTTTCATGAGACCGAAAATAGAAGACCAATGTAAAAAAGAGTAAAATACATTGTACAATTTATTGTAAATCTAGTGAAAAAAGTATTTGCTAAAGAGTTTGCGAAATCCCATATCAAAAGACAATTGCTTTATAAAATATTTGTTTTAATTAAAAGATACCCATTAAGCCAAATGAGAGGATAGAAATAAATTAACGTGGATCATGAAAATAACAAACAAATTGTAAAGATAGTAAATAAATACAAGTATATAAAGTAAAAGTACACTTTAATATCTAGGAAGAAGAATCATCTTTAATCTAAGTGATTTGAATTCCTACATACAATGACTACTAAAAACATTCTTTGTGAAAGTGATTTTTCAATACTCTCTCGATCCGTCCCAAAATGAATGATAGTTTTCGAATCTATAGCCCCGTTGATTGGAGCGGTGGGTCAAAAATAACGATTATATTCTTAATAATGAATAAATCCAACGGATCACGATCACGACCTCACTGAACCGCCTTTTGACTGCATGGTTTGATGAGATCCCTTCCTAACCCACACGCAAAACACACGAAGAACCCTAACATAGCACATGAGGCATCAGTTGTCAGAAGACATCTCCAAGCTGCTCCTTGATTCCTTCTTTAACAAGGTGTTATACCATAGCTTTTTAGCTTTGTTCTTTGGTAGAAGTTACCAATATCCTCCTTTATCTTTCTCTCCCTCTCCCTCTCCCTCTCCCTTGTAGCTTTTTCTTTTTTTTTTTTTTCCCTTTCCTTTTCTCTCCCTCTCCAAAATCCTCCTTTATTCTCTTCTCCCTCAAACTCTCCCCTAAAAAAGACCTTCACCCCTCCCTCTTGATCCTCCTTGTGTTCACAAACAACATCCCTTCCCTTTTCATCTCTCTCTCTCTAGAGCTCTCTCTCTCTCTCTTCGACTTTCAAACTTCGTACTCTTTTATTTTCACATGCCAACTTGATGAACTATTTGTGATTTGAAAAAAAGAAGAGTTGATTTGATCTTTGATCTTTGATCGATACTATTGAAAGTATTCTACGATAAATAAACTTATTTTTACAATGATGGCATCCCCTTCGGAACTAAGCCTTGATTGCAACCCCCACAGCCACTCCATGCTTCTAAAATCTATGAACGGAGATCAACAAACTGATCAAACTCAAAAGTTAGAAGAGTTTCTATCTCTTCTTGAAGAAGAACGCCTCAAGATTGATGCCTTCAAACGTGAACTTCCCCTTTGCATGCAACTCCTCTCCAATGGTGACTACTCTCTCTCTCTCTCTCTATATCTCTCTCTCTCTCTACATATCGATCACCTGAGAATGAATTTGATTATATGTGAGCCATGCATGTAAACTAAGATTCAAATGACGTGCATTATACCACCTAACAAATGATGTTCAATATGGATCTTCTAGCTTTTCATGTGGTTTAGCTTTAATTCTTTTTGTTCAGATAGTTCATCATCTTGTTCAAAGTGGCTCAATATTCAAGATTTTTTTTTCTTTTTATTTATCACTTATAACACAAAAAACTATAATGACACCCTTTATCTTTTTCTCTTTTGGGTCAAATAATCAGCAATGGAGACTTCCAGACAACAACTACAGAACCACCGTGCGAATCAAGGGGCCCGGCCAATTCTCGAAGAATTCATACCCCTCAAGAATTCCAGCTCCGAAGGATCGGACAAGGCATCAATATTAAGCATGTCCGATAACAAGGCAACTTGGATGACCTCTGCCCAACTATGGAACGATCCTAATGGAATAACTAACCAAAGCTCCACCATAACTTCTTCTAAAGAAACTGACCACATCAAACTAGGGTTAGATTCTAAACAAAGAAATGGTAACGGAGCGTTTATTCCATTCTCAAAAGAAAGAAACTTGTGCCCTAACCCTAATTTACGGCCCCAGCTCCCGGACCTGGCTCTAGCTGCGGTTGATAAAGATATCGAGGACAAGAAATGTTTGGAAAATGAGAGCAATGGATTCATAACTTGTCAGAGAAGAGAGAATTCCGGTGATATTGTGAGTGATCATAACCAGACTAATAACGGAGCAGCCACGCCGACAAACTCTCAGACTCATAGGAAGGCAAGGAGGTGTTGGTCCCCGGACTTGCACCTGCGGTTTGTCAATGCTCTTCAGATGCTAGGTGGATCTCGAGGTAAAAGTGTTCTTAATTATCCATATTTTCATTTTGTTAAGATTAAGAATAGAAAAAGATTACCTAAAACAAAGAAAAGAGATCTAAAATGGGTTCTGAATTCAAAACTATTCATGCATGGAAATGGAAGTGTGCTATCATTAGCAGTTTTTAAGATTATTATTATTGGTCTATGATTATAGGACTAGAACTAGACTAATCTATTATTGGATGAATGATTGCAGTAGCCACCCCAAAGCAAATCAGGGAGTTGATGAAGGTTGATGGTTTGACCAATGATGAAGTTAAAAGCCATTTGCAGGTTCAATTCCTAGATCTCTCTCTCTCTCTCTCTCTCTCTCTCTCTCTCTCTCTCTCTCTCTCTCTCTCTCTCTCTCTCTCTTTCTCTCTCTCTCTCACACACACACACACAAAATTTCTTTTCTTTTTTTATTTTCAAAACTTAAAACATATACACACAAAAACAATGGTAAAGTTAGAGTACGAACCACAGTATTATAAGGCTTACACAAAGTGCATATTCTTATTTTACTGGAAATTTATACTACCATGTTGTACAAAACAAGAAACTGATAAAGATATATGCATGTGTATGAATTTCCGTGCAGAAATACAGACTTCACACAAGAAGGCCCAGTCCAATTAACCCACAAGCAGCAGGTGGCAACCCTACACCACAGCTGGTGGTTCTAGGTGGCATATGGGTCCCACCAGAGTACGCAACCACCGCCACTCACTACAATGGTGGCACCGCCACCCTCTACGGCACACATCCAACCAACCATGCTAACCCACAGTATTGCACACAGCAAGTTGCCCAAGAGTTTTATCAAGCTCAAGTACAACAGCAACAGTTGCACCACCAGCTCCAAATGTACAAACCCCCATCCCAAATCAGCCACAGCTCGCCCGAGTCAGACCTCAGAGGAGGGACCGGTGACCGGTCGGAGAGCATTGAAGATGGGAAGTCGGAGAGTGGGGGTAGCTGGAAGGCCGATAGCTGCGGCGAGAATGGAGGAGAGAGGAAGGGGGTGGTGTTAAGGGAGGATGGTGAAGAGAGCAATGAGAGTGATATTACCCTCAAGTTTTAAATTTTATTATTTTTATTTTATTATATTATTATCATTAGGGTTAGGTTAGGGTTTAGATATATAGAGGGTAAAAAGGGCATAAATGAAAAAGTGACAGTTTGTTGTTTATCCATTTGTATGGTTCTACTTCTATTGAAATTGAAAGATTGGATTATATGCCCCAAGGACCAGGTGCCACTGTCAGTCTGTCTGTCACTGTAAAATGGGCTTTGGTTCTTTAATTGTTCAACTTTCACAAATGGACATGGTTTATTTGCTTGGTTAATTTCAAATCTTTCAAACTATTATTATTTATCTATTTTTTCAAATAAAGTCCTCACATTTCTTCTACTTACTACTTTTTGTTCTTAAAGTGTCAATTTTTTTCCATTTTTCAAAATAATTAAGAGCTCAACTTATAAGCACTTTTACTGACACACGTACGTTGCGAGATATCTCCATCCCACATCGAAAATATGTGGAAATTTAGTGTGATATATAGAAGGCTCATCCACTACTACTAAGCATCAAATCATCCATTGGACTTTTGAAGGCCTCATGATGGGGGGTTAACCACAAATGAGAGATGAGGAGATTTAGTGAGATGTGCCAACGTAGCATTTAGTGTGATATATAGAAGGCTCATCCACTACTAAGCATCAAATCAACCATTGAACTTTTTGAGACCTGTAATGTCGAATTTCGGGCTCGGGTCGTTACATATGTAACACAGTTTCATTGATAAGATCATATGATTACGCGTGTGAACATGATGAATAGAGAAAGTAAATCAAATAACTTTACTAAAAACAAAAATTGAACTAAAACATACGTAAATACAAAATTGAAACAAAAAGAATAGCAATTTTCAAAATGCAGATGAGCTTTAGCTTATTTATTTATTTTTACATAGGGTTGAAAAGGAAAAGAAAGGAGTGAGGGGTAGTATTTGATAAAAGTAATAAAGGGGAGGGAAACATATGGGGGCTATAATGAAAGAAACGAAACCGAAAGGTTAGCCCGTTGCCCTGACTGGCTTTTTCAGCCCCTGGTCCAAGTCTATATGTGTATGAGAAGCTTTCTCTTCGATTTCAAAAAATGCATTTATTTTAAATACCTTTTTCTTTTTCACCCTTTTCACTTTATTTTCTAGCTACTAGTTTAATAGTGCTTTCTCTTCCACACATTACAACTCGCTCAAATCTTACTCCCTCCGTCCCCAAATGAACGACCATTTTGAATTTTACGGGGGAGTTTGAGTGGCAACTTCTTAGCTCGGGACAAGATATATAATTTTGGACTAACGAAGATGTTAGGTTAGATTTTTGGTGCGGAAAATGTTCAGAACCTAACGATTTGGTCTCTCAACTTTTGGATTATTAAGCCAAAAACTACTGGAACCAGGGGCAGACACAAGACTAATTAAAGGGGTGGTAGTGAACCCCCCAAACTAAATGATGAGCGTGGTTTAGTGGTTAGATTGCTGAAATTTTATTCTGCAGCTTGTAGGTTCGAGTATTACACAAGTTATATTTTTTTATACAAAGTTTTTACATGTATTTATGCACCCCTCACCAAATTCTTTCGGTCCGCCTCTGCTCGAACCCAACTTTCAGTTTTATCTAATCTCATGCCACATATTGGACCTGTAACCAAACAGAGGTCCTCTAGATGATGCTACAAACCTGAGTCTACGGTCCAAGTATTCCCCTTCCTTATCTTACCTAGAGGCTAGAGTACCATCCCACTTAGTGGGCAGAAGAAGGAATATTTAGAAACACATCTTGGCATGTTTATTGGAGAAATTAGACGGGAAAACTTAGGTTTTGAACGTATGCTCCTAACATCGATAATTGCCATTATTGCCACTAAACTCGTTAAAAATGAGAGTATATTTGCCCTCTGTTAAAGTTACGTCCATAATTTAACGGTTATGGGACTTACATTGAATTAAAAACAACATTGAAGGGGATAAATTGTGAAGTATTAAACTATAAATCCTAAATAATGTTTATTAAAGTATTGAGGGCAAATAAATAAAATTAATTTATAAATAATACCCCTTTATCTTCTATCCGTCTGCCAACCCCCCACCACCACCACGTCGACCACCCCTGCTACCGGACCAGATTCAATGTCTCCATCCAACATTGACTACCACCATGATTATTCCATTAATCAGCTCAGCAATAATCTGAATTCGTCTGATAACGGGAACGAATCTCAGACACCCTTGCCGGAATTTGTTGCCGCCGATGGAGACGTGGGGATATTTAGAGTGCCGTGTAGGGCGGCAGTCCACCCGGGTCGTCAACCGTGCCTTGAATTGAGGCCGCATCCATCGAGGGAGATGCGGGTTTGGAGGTTCTTGAGGACGATTGCTTGTACGGAGACACAGTTATGGGGAACCTGGGTAATCAAAAAAAAAAAAAAAAGATGCGGGTTTGGAGGTTCTTGAGGACGATTGCTTGTACGGAGACACAGTTATGGGCAGGACGTCGCACCATTTTTTGAATATGTGAATACGTCGCCCACCACCTGTTTGATAATTGATCAAGAGAGTAAATTGGTTTGGAGTGGGCTTAAGGATGGTAAGGCATCTCTAATGCATGGAGTTAACGCATGGCAAATTTTGATACCAATGACACCATTTACAGGGTATCAAATCAATATCTTCAATGCAATGGTAGGTATCAAATTAATAACTTAATTTTTTTTATTGAAATCCTTTCACATTTAATATTTTTTAATAGTTAAATATAAATAGTGTTATATAATAATTGAATACTCCCTCCGTCCCGCTCGAAAGGGCACTTTTGATCAACAGCAGTTAACTTTGACCTAAACATTAATGAAAATTTAATCATTTTATTGAAATTCTAAAAATTGTTATTCATAAACCATTTAATGATTTATCAATAACAATTTTTAAAATTTCAGTATAATGTTTAGATTTGCATTAATGTTTGGGTCAAAGTTAACTGATGTTGACCAAAAGTGCCCTTTCGGGCGGGACGGAGGGAGTACTAATTTGTATTAAAAATAAAGTAAAATAAAATATGTATACTATAATCGACCTGGCAATCGGGTTGGGTTGAGCAGGATTAAAGCGGTTAACGGGTTGAAGTGGGTAACGGGTTGAGACAAGTAATACCTGTCACAACCCATTTAATATACGGGTCAAATGAGGCGGGTCGACTCGGATAATCCAATAAGCTCAACTCTTTTTTTTCTTTTGAATTACTCGGCTAGTAAAAATAATTTTCAAAAATAAATTAATTTTTTTGACCCGACAGTGGGGGTGGGGGGTGTGGTGAGGCAGGGGGTGGTAGTAGTGAGTGGGGTGGGGTGGGGCGGGTGGAGGGTGGGGGGTAGGGGTAGGGGTAGGGAGTGGGGGGGTGGGGGGTTTTAAAAATAAATTTAAAATGATTAAATTTTTTTGACCCGGGGGGGGGGGAGGGGGGGTAGGGTGGGTGGGGGGCAGGGTGTGGTGGTCGTGAGTGGGTTGGGGGTGGTGGTGGTGAGTGGGGTGGGGTGGGGTGGGGGTGGTGAGGGAGGAGGGAGAATTGTAAAATCTAATTTTAATATAAATAATTTTGTTTTGATGGGTTAGAATGGGTTCACGAGTTCAACCCGACTTAACTCGCGAAAATTTGACGGGTTATTTGGGTAACTTATTACGACCTGATAAATTAACTGAGTTGGATTGGGTTGGGTAATTAATGAGTTGAGTTAGACGGGTTGATGAGTTGTTGGGTAAAATTGCCAGGCCTAACTACATACCTAACTATATAGATAAAAGTTTATTTTCTTTTCCATTGACAAATTAATAATAAATTTTTGTGTTTAATAAATATAAAAAAATAGAACAAAATAAAATGTTAAATAACTAATTAAATGTTCAACATTGGAGATGCTAATGTGTTGATTTTGATACCCACAATTGGAGTTGCTCTAAGATAACTATAAGGTCATGGAAGATGGATCAGCAGAAGCCTACTAATGATGCTCCATTCAAGGAGGTCTTTCATGGCAAGCTCATCGTGGTCCTGTTCTTTCTATGGTCATTTCTTTCTTCATATGGTAATTCCCAATTCATTGCTTGTTTTTATATGTGCTAGAAAAGGGGGGTTGGAGATGGAGTTGAAGGTAGAAGATAAAAGGGATATTATTTGTAAATTAATTTTATTTATTTTAACCCATAATACTATAATAAATATTCTTTAGGATTTATAGTTTAATACTTAACAATTTACCCCCTTCGATTTCATTTTTATTCAATTTAAGTCTCATAATCGTTAAATTTTGACAGAATTTTATCGGAGGGGAAATATACTCTCATTTTAATGAGTTTAGGAGCAAGGATGACAATTATCGACGTTAAGGGCATATCTGCATCCAAAGCCTAAGTTCAGGGATATATTTATGTATTTTCCCGAAATTAGACCAATATACTACTGTAATATTTATAGAAGAATGAATATCTTGACAATGAGAAACTGAATTGATAAACAAATTACACATTAGGGTACTACAACCAAAGGGAAATCAAAGAGGGGGGAAGAAAGTACATACAAACACCTATCAAGTGTCAAGCACAAATGATCAGACGATCAGCAACATCACGCCTCACCATTTGCCGGGATTCCTTCTACATCGCCATCATTTCCATTTGTTAATTCCGTCATTGTTGATTCTACAAGAGACTGTATATAGAACAGGCATACAAAGTTATTTGCCTACTCCCTCCGTTTCACTTGAAGTTATACACGTAAGTTAAGGAAAGTGGTTGACAATTACTAAGTAAATTTCTCATTCACCCTAAAATTTTGGAGCGGGACATTTAATTCAAATTATGTCGGAAAGGAAATACAAATAAGAAATCAAGCCTGGAGTTCCTGCTCACAGCTTTTAAGCCTTCCACTATACTCTTTCATAGTAACAAAACGCTTATGTAACTGAGGAGAAACATTAACATATGAGCAGTGTTATCACCAAGAAATCATTGGCCGAAATTCAAGAGCAGCAGTAAATATGTTAATGCAACTACCTTCATTAACTGCTTTTGGCGATGTGATGTGAGTTTCTTTGCAGCAGTGAGTGTGTCCTCCAGCTTCTGCAGGCATCAACCGATTCAACCCATTGTCATTAAGAAAAAAATATGGAGATGGATACTCCCAGAACGTAGTAACAGAAAAAAGAAAAAGTAAACTGGAGAACTCAAAAGAGAAACAGACCAAGGATTTCTCTTGTAACTTAGAAATATGATGTCCTCTCTCTTCTGCAAGCTCTTTCATGTCAGATATCTGGAAAATGCAATAAAATTATCAAATACGCTCCTAATACTGCCAGGAATCTAGAACATGCAGAAATATGAATTTTAAAAAAAGACCCAGAAATCCCAAACAGCCGAATCTCCTGCAGTCTGGCTAGTGGCTAGCACTAGCAGTAATAAACAATGTAATAATATTTCTACAGCTGAGTCAAAATCTAAAATGAATTCGAACCTCCTTTTGAAGCTGTGCAAGTTTTTGGTTTGCATAATCCACTTGCTCTTCAACCTGCTGATAAAATATTTAGAGGAATATGGCATAAGAAAGTTTGCAACACGACACTCATGAGTGGCCAATAAGAGTTAAGAGCTTTGCCTGATTGTGATCTCCTTGACTCGACCCTGATGGATGATCTTTAATGTGGCGGTCATTAAAACTGGAACTGTAAAAAGGAATGAGTAACATAAGAACAGGAAGCTACTAAAGCAACTATCATTCCAGGTTTTGAAATACGTGACTAAAGTTAACATTATTAAGGTTCCCCCTAATAAACAACAATTGTTACAAAATAATTTTATAAAGAGCAGAGTTCATAAGACGATGGAAACATGATTTGTCCGCGTAACAATCTTGCAGAAACATAATAGTGATTAACCATTCAAATCAAATAATTGGCTGCGCTCGAGTATTAATAGCTTAGACATAGGACATCCTAGGACAACTAGAGTTTATTTTGTTTCAGCCTTTCAGGCGTAACTGAGACTTTATTGCTGTAACTTGCTACTTGCAGACAAATAATACAAATGGGCTGCTAGCTATGCCCCCAACAATGCTGGCCTTAGACATAATTCAGCTCCTTCCCACCCATCTTTCCAACCTCTCACAAAACAAATACTCCCTCTATCCCAAACTGATCTTCCTATTTTTATGGTTGTTATCACGAAGGTGCTTTGAGCAATAATTTTAGGTTAATTTAATTATCCTAATGAGGATCAAAAAAATGTTAATATTTATTATGTTGTATCAATAAAAAAAAATTAATTTTCATTAGGACAATCAAATTAATCTAAAACTATTTCCCAAAGTACCTTTGAGAGGTAGTAAATACTCCCTGCGTCCTACTTGAAGAGGTGTGTATTTTATTTTATTTTGGGTCATCCCGTTAGAAGAGTAACTTTCCCAAGTTGGGTCGTCCAATTTCAATCATCTGACTACATTAACCTTTGTTTCTACCCTAGTTTGAATTTAAATGCTTGGGGGAAATTTAGAGATATAATATTACAATCAATTGCCAACCACTTTCCTTAATATGTGTTGGGTCAACCCACACCTCTTCAAGTGGAACAGAGGTAGTAAATAATCAATTCAACATAAAAAAGCAAAAAAAATAAAAAATAAAAAAAAAAAACAGATGGGGAAGAAATGAAAACGCAAGGCAGAAACAAAGTCCCTATGAATTAGGAACATGCTTGACACAGGTATGAACAAAATAGTAGACCCAGTTCAGGGAATATGTTATTTGCGAACCAATAAAGATTATAGCTGAAATGCCAGAAATAAAAATTGACATACCTATTCACAAACTTAGATGTTTGATCTTTATCCTTGTTTGCACTTCTTTGACGATTCTTAGTTCTTCGTAACTCCCTGTCATGATCCTGATCTTGATCCATGTTTAAGTCATTTCCCAAATCTTGTCTATGATTCCTTTCACGTTCATGTACATGGTCATCCGTATCTCTATCCTGATCATGGCCTCTATCCCTGTCAATCAAACGGTTCCTTGTTCGATCAAGATCACGTGCACGGTCATATCCTCTTTCTCTATCTTGATCACGATCTCGAGACTGTTCGCTGTATCGATCCCGAGATCGCTCTCTGTCATAGTCATAGTTTCTTTCTCGTTCTCTACCTCGGCCCCTACCCAAGTCCATAACCCTTTCACTATTACGTCGGAAAGAGTCACGGCCAAAATTTGACTTCATGCCTCTAGTCTTCACTTCATTCACTTTCACAACTCGCCCATCAATACTCTAATAGAAGGTTTGATTTTATCATTTATGCAAATAAAAGAAGAAAACAAAAATAATAATAAATTTACGTAATGAGCCACGCTACACTAAAATCAATGGGAACCAAAGGCATTGACAACAGTGCCTGCAAATAAATTTCACAGAGATAGAGAAAATACCCTTCCATCCATGTCATTGATGGCATCAACTGCTGAACGAGGATTGGTAAAAGTGACAAAGCCGTAGCATTTTCCTCCTATTTCATGATCGTTATTTATCTGAAGAGAAATATGCAAACAGACTTAAGTGTATGCCTATATAAGCTATCTTCAATACCAAACACATATCATGGTATTCCTAATGGATAAACTTAAATTATTTCTGTTGTAGCAAATAACCCCTCAAGACCGCAGAGGTAACATAATATGGTAACATTCTACTCCCTCCGTCCCAAAATGAATGTGCAATTTATTTTTTCAAGATTGCTCTTGATCAAGAGAAAATTTGAAAAAAAAAATGGACATTCATTTTGGGACGGAATATGAATTGAAAATGCATAACATTTAGCAGTGCCAAGAATGTATACATATGCATACATTAATGTATGGCTATATAACCCATCTCCAATCTCCAAATACATACGCATGGTACTACTAGTGGATAAACTTGAGTTATTTCCGCAGTAGTAACACGACCCACAGGGTAACACAGTGCGACCTGTGGTGTCACATTCTAGTAAATATGAAAAGAAAATTCATTACTTTTAGCATCACCAAGTCACCAAAAATAGTAAGCTATCGGCGACATGGGACTCAACACTCCCAGTCCCACTGAGGAAAAGAAAAGAAACTGCCCTCCTGGTGGCCTCGTCCCCTTTTCAGGGTTTAGACCCCATCCTCCATGAAATACAGCTTCACGATAAATTTCACGCCTACTCACATGGAATCTTAAGAATGCACCATGTATCACATTGCAAACGACCGGGGCATGGGTTCAACATTCATTTTTGACATCCTATCAGCAAGCAAATATCAAAGTGAAATGACACAGAACACTATCTCAATATGTCATTTTGCAGATAGAACGCCAGTTATCAACAAATTAGACCTACATAGAACACACATTTTACCATTGGCGGCAATGCAAATAGACATATATACTTGGATTTTCCTCACATTGGTGTGTCTCTCACATATGAAGATTTACAGAAAGCCAAGTTAGAAAATGAAATTACTGACTTGCAACGCAAACTCTTGGAATGAAACGTAAACATTCGTTGATCAGCAGATAACCCTGTACGTGCCAATACAATGTTCTAGTTGGTCATAAATTAACTTACAAGTTCATATTTGGTTTATTGTTTTCCTTAATTCCCAAGTTCTTCGAGGTTCTAATCCTCTCCTTGATTTCCAAGTAAGTAGCTTCAAAATTTACCTCAAATGCTGATGCCTTCAAACATTCAAGTAACAATTTATCAAAGGAGGTCTATACCTGAAAGATTATTAAATCCCAATCGAGACCGTAGACAAAGGGGGTCTTAGTTCATTAGGTCAAATTACAAAAAAAAATCATTCCGTAAACATAATCCCCAAATACTAACCCAAAATCTTAAATCTAAACAACCAAATGGAACATTAACCAGAATTTATCAAACGAGTGCCTCCATTACTATGCCAGGATTTGTTTAATCAGGATGAAAAATTAAACCCTAGAGGAACGAGAACATAAACACTAGAGAAAGAATAGGTGAGAGAGTACCTTAACGGCGACTACTTGACCATAGAGATCAAACACCCGGCGAACGCTATCTTCGGTGGCGTTGTACGGGAGACCGCCGACGTATACGGAGTTCTCGTCGTCGATCGTCATTTCATCGATTTAGCAACGACCAGCAACTGATTGCTTAGTGTACTGCCACTGGAGTTGAAATATACTCCCTCAGTACCACTACCGTCCCCAAGGTAACAAATTTCCTTTTTGACCGTCCATTTATTTAAATTAAGATAACTCCAAAAAAAAAAAAAAAAAAAAAATTTATTATTTTTTTATTTGTGAGATTCACTTGTTATATTTTCACAATAAATATCTATTAACTATTTTTTATTTCACTTTCTTTTTTCTACATCACCTTTTACTCACAATATTTATTTTACAATACACTTTTTCTCTTTTTTAAATTACTTTTTTTAATTTCTGTGCAAGTGCAAGATACAAATTTTGCCCTTTTCAGGCGGGACAACGTTTAACTTAATTTAATAACGACTTTTCTGTCATTTGTTTGAGGGGTAATTGTAAAATTTAACACTTTCATTATTTTATTTGGCCAATTTCGCCATTGTGACATGATTTTTACTTTATTTCTTCATTAAGCCTAACAAATGTTGAAACTTAATAAAACTACTAATTAATGATTAATGATGGCAACGGGCCGAATTTGACCAAATCCAAACCTGATCCACTAAACAAACGAAGATACCAAACCTGTTTGACCCGATGATCGACAAACTTGGACCCATTCCGAACAAAATGTTGCTAGTCTTTTTTTGAATTTTGACTCAAATATTCTCATTAGCTTAAACGCAACAACAGAATCATTTTGATATAAAAAACAACAACAGTGTAATTACGGATATGTGGAAGGGTAAAAGGGCATGCCCTAGATTTGTAGTAGGGGTGTAAGTGGTTTCGTTCAAACTGCGATTTAGAATCGAACCAAATAAAATCACGCGGTTTAGTTCAATTTTCAAGCAATATTAGTTTTGTTCGGTTTCAAAAATGGTCAAACCATTTGGTTTGATTTGGTCTGCGGCTTGGACCCCCAAACTACGGTTCGAGACCGCGAGACCGAACCACCAAACCGTTCAATATTAACCGTAGATATGCATATTTTTCATATTCAATTCACATTTAGATTTGAAAACCTCTAATTCTATTTATAGATTTTAGCTCACTACCCTTTTTTATTTTGGTTAATCTTTCTGTAATAATGTTAATTCACTCTTTAGCACATACTATTACAAATACTCAAATAGGCATGTTGTTATCATAAACATTGAATCACAATTTCAAGTTGTGTTTAAATACTTAATCTCTTCTGTATGTTATGTCTGAAAAATTCAAACAAATATAAAAATGAATTGTTTAGTCTGAAACTATGTTCTAATTAATGGTTTAAGCAGTGTTCTATTTCATGGTTTAAACTGTGGGTTAAACCGCGGTTCAAAACGTAAAATCAAACCGCGGTTCGAACCAAACCATGGCGGTTTGGTTCGATTCGATTTGAATTGAATTTTTTCATGATTTAGTTCGATTTGAGATTTTTCCAAACCGATAACTATTAATTTGGTACATAAATTGACCCAAACCAAACCATTTACACCCTAGTTTGTACCATGCCCTAGGACTTCTTTTGTTAAAGAAAGCTCTCCACCACATGGGTAGAGTGTCTGTTTTCTGTGTATTGCCAATTTCAAACTTTTTGTGTTTGTTAATAAAATTATGTTGCTTGCTTATATATATAATATATTTTATTTTCATCAATTTTTCATTTTATGATCATTTACAGTTTACTAAGATCAATTTTACATGAAACCTGATCATCATGATAATATTTGGTCACTTGACCAATCAATCACTGATGATTAAATTTTTAACAAAATATTAAATTTTTAATATTACTAAATAAACGATATAATTAAGACAAAAACTCATGTGAAAACAATAATACCCGTCTCATGGGTGAGACGGGTCATTTTTGACCCATAACCCAGCCAATGGGGCATAACCCAAGCGAGCTACACACATAAAAGCCCGATTTCCCTTACACCCAGACAAACTCAGACAAAGCAGCGAGCCCGCCAATGGGGCATAACCAATGTTGAACATCCTCAATCATCTTCCTCAAATAGACCGAGCATCTTTACCATTTTAATTTCATTTTTTATTTCTCTCTCTATTTTAAAATTAGTTAAAATAATTATTGGATATCACTAAAAATCATATCATTTCCTTCCTCCCAAAATGAATGAATATTAAAAGATTTTCAAAATTGCTCTTAATTAAAGCTAAATTTTAATTTTTTTTAAATATTTACTATAACATAATGTAATAATTGTATGCATATAAAGTAATAGTTACTACACTTGTTTAAGTAATACTTCTCGTTTGTTTAAGTAATAGTTGGTATTGCTATAAGTAATAGTACTACACTTTGTGAAGTAATAGTGTTATTTTTTTTTTTTAACTAATAATAGTTTTAGGAACTGTTTTCATTTTGAGTAATACTTCTCATTTGTTTAAGTAATAGTTGGTATTGCTATAAGTAATAGTACTACACTTGTGAAGTAATAGTGTTATTTTTTTTTTTTTTAACTAATAATAGTTTTAGGAACTGTTTTCATTTTGAGTAATACTTCTCATTTGTTTAAGTAATAGTTGGTATTGCTATAAGTAATAGTACTACACTTGTGAAGTAATAGTGTTATTTCTTTTTTTAACTAATAATAGTTTTAGGAACTGTTTTCATTTTGAGTAATACTTCTCATTTGTTTAAGTAATAGTTGGTATTGCTATAAGTAATAGTAGTACATTTGTGAAGTAATAGTGTTATTTTTTTTTAAGTATTACATTATCAATGACTTAAAGTAATAATACATTCAGTCATTATATTAAGAGATGGTAACTATTACTTTTTCTAAACCACTGAAAAACCGAAAAAATAATATAAAACTAATACATATAGTTTGTATTACATTTGAAAAAATGGGTGAAAATGAGCTTTTGTTTTTTTAAAACAGGTATTACGTTTACTTATGAACAATGTTACTTTATATGTATACAGTCATTACATTAAGAGATGGTAACTATTATTTTTTCTAAACCACTGAAAAGCCGAAAAAATAATATAAAAACTAAAAAAAAAAGCAAAAAGCAAAAAGTAAAAATAAAATAAAATAAAATAATTATTTTATTTTATTTTATTATAAGAGACCAACTCTTATAATATTGTCAATTCACGCAATTAATCCACGCACAGGAGACCAACTCACGCAAAAATGGGTCACGTCCCAGTGTTCTTCCATGACGAGGCAAGCAAAAAATGGGTTATTCCGACCCGTCTCATTCATGAGACGGGTATTGTTGTTCTCACAGGAGACCAACTCTATAATTAATCATTTTTTTAGAGAAAGACAAATTTGTTACTTGCAATCAAAATTAAATACGAGATATCACTCCAAAAAGTCGGAGGCTCAACTCCTCTATGAGGTTATCGTAAATACGAATTTTAACAAGATAGAATCAGTCACTTTATTGGCGAATCGATTTTTTAGTGCTTCACCTTCAAAAACCCAAAGTTGGTCAGGATTTATGCTCCAAATGTACACCAAGCGACCATTTTTAATCTTCCAACACACTCTCATTCAAACAATATCTCGCGAATAACGAATCTCTCTCCAAATATAACTTGGTCAATGCCCCAATTCAACATTTAAAAACTAACTTCTCGAAAACATTTTGCGCTCAGTACACAAAAAATTGAAAATTTCAGGTTAACTATAAATCGCCAACCAAATATCCCAAGTATTGAAAGATTAAAAAGATGGGCATCCTGCTATCCCAAACCGCCTTCTATTTCTATTTCAGATACACATAATTGGTTCCATCAAAATCAATTAACATTTATAATCCTTCAAAACACAATTTTGATGTGTTGTTGTTCGGAGAAGAAACAACCAATTCTTAGTCTTTGCTGCACAGTAGATTGAGATTAGGAAGCAAAATATTTCATATTAAAAAATTACATATGAGGTGAGTACTTACAAAATTGAGTAATCTAAGCATACAAAAGAATTTACTCCCACAAACACAAATATTGAGTGCTAAGATATTTAATTAGTGAATAGTGAGATTAATAAACACAATATACAATCAATTATTATAAATAAATTTGTGATTATTAAAATTTTATAATATTTTCTTTTACTTTAATATTACGTTGTAATATTGAGGGAGACAATTTGATACACTGCCCCCTTTCCTTTTCAAACTACTAGCCCATGCCCATGTTCAAGGCCATGTTTTTTGTTATTTTTTTTTTATTTTAATTTTTTTTTATTTTTTTAAGGGCAAAATGGGAAAGGAACAAAATAATGAGGACAAAGTGGGAATTTTCGCCGTTGAAACTGTTCATTGAACAGTAGCAATCTCACATTCTCACCCTCATTTATACTATAGATGCCTATTTTGTAATAACAAAATTTGGAAAAATTGATTTTTTTCCATTAAAAAATACACTATTGCCTTCTTTTATATGAAGGAAAAATAACAATATGTTACCTAAGGTCTCCTGGTCTTGAGGTATGCTAACCGGTCTCCCTGTCGGAAGGTCATGGGTTCGATTCCCCCTGGGAATCTTTGTGAAAATATTTATACCATGAGTTTCAGGAGCCTTTGGAGTCCCCCGGGCACATCCGAGCAGTAAAAGAAGCAGCATTGCTGAGCTTGCAATCTCAGCGTGGGGAGTTCGAATCTTGGCAGGTGCTGCCACCCTGACTGTTTCGGGCATATCCCGCGATTTACCTCCCCCACCAGCACTCTGAGGAATCGGAGCCTAGGAGTCCAGAATTAGTCTGACGTAAGATGGGAACCTGTGTACAAAAAAAAATAACAATATGTTACAAATTTGTCCCTCTTTAAACTATATTTAGGTATTATATTACAGCATTATATATTCAAAATAATTTTTTTCTTATTAATAAAAAATTTTGACTTCGTCAGTTATCTACTAAATTACTCCTATAACTCTATAACATAGAGCCATAATTATTGGAGTAACAAGTGTGAACAATTAAAAAGGTGGATCATATGGATGAGATGACCATATGGATGAGATGATCAGGGATGGCAACGGGTTGGATTTGACCATATTTGATCAAATTCGTACCCGTTAAAATAAATGAAGATATCAAATTCTCCTGATGATCTGATAATCAACAAACCCGAATCCGATCATCAAAAAATGTTGCTACTTTTTTTTGGATTCTGGCCCAAATATTCTCATTAGATTAAACTCTACAATAGAATTCTTTTCATATAAAGTTAATGTAAACAACAACAGTAGTGTAATTAGGGATATGTGAAAGGGTACAAGTAGGGATGTAAATTGTTCGATTTGATTCGATTTTGGTCAATTTACGAACCGAATCACTAGTTATCGGTTTGAAAAAATCTTAAACGAACCGAACTATGAAAAAATTCAAACCGCGATTTGATTTAACGGTTCGAACCGCGGTTTAAATCATAATTCAAACAACGTTTCAAATCATGAAATAAAACACTGCTTAAACTATTAATTAGAAAATGGTTTTAGACTACACAATTCTTTGTCATGTTTGTTTGAATTTTTCAGACATAATATATAGAATAGATTCAGAATTTATATACAATTTGAAATTGTGCTTTAATGTTTATGATAACAACATGTCATTTGAGTACTTGTAATGGTATGTGATAAAGTGTGAATTAACATTATTACAGGAAGATTAACCAATTAAAACGGGTTATAGACTAAAATCCATGAATAGAATTAGGGGGTTTCAAATTTAATTGTGAGATGGAGATGAATGATATTTATATCAACGATTAATATTGAACGTTGTAGTGATTTGATTTATCGGTTCGGTTTGGTGTTTTGGTCTCGCGGTATCGAACTGTGGTTTGGGGGTTCAAAACGCAAGCCAAACTGAACCACACGATTTGACAATTTTAGAAAGCAAACCACTATTGCTTGAAAATCGAACTAAACTGCGTAATTTGATATGGTTTGATTCGGTTTCGAATCGTGGTTTGAACCGTACCACTTACACCCATATGTATAATGGTGAATCAACATATAAGATTACTATTCGGGTCAGAGCGGTCGGGCCGAGCAGAATTTTCAAAGGATTACCAAACTCGAACCAGAGCCAGCCGGGTTTTGAAAAGTTGTTACCAACCCGCCCTGTACGAATCAGAATGACTCGACAACGGGCCGGGTTTGGAGAAATTGCCATCCTAATAGATAGATGATACATCAACTTTCTTATTGAGTTGGGCCCATATAGCTATATGTGGGCGTGAAGGCCCACACTAGTAAATTTAGAATGAGGGTTACTATATAAACCCCCAAAACCTATGAGTAAACCCCATATAAATCAATTACAAAAATGCCAATGAGGTTAATTACTTTTTACCCCTTTGTTCATCTTTTCCCATTCACTCCATTCACCACTCTCTCCCCCCCCCCAACCCCCATTTCCAGCCCCTTACTTTCTCTCTCTATAAAAAAAAAGTCTCAGTCTCAAAATTTTAACATTTTGTTTAAATCAAAACCAAGAATCATGGATGAAATGAAAATTTTTGTTCATCTTCTCCCATCACTCCATTCACCACTCCCCTCACCCCCATTTTCAGCTCCTTACTTTCTCTCTCTATCAAAAAAAAAAAATCATTCTCAAAATTTTAACATTTTGTTTAAATCAAAACCAAGAATCATGGATGAAATGAAAATCTTTCTTTACTATATCACTATATAAATGTGATTACATTTTACATTTAGAAATCAAACTAAAAAAAAACGGAAATTACCAGAGTCGGCCATCACCTGCCGACTTTGGGCTTAAAAGTCGGCCACACCCGGACGACTTTCGGCTTAAAAGTCGGCCACTACCGGCCGATTCTGGGAAAAAAGTCAACCACACCCGACCGACTTTTTGTAATTTTTTCCACCACACCCGGATGACTTTTTAATAAAAAGTCATCCACCACTGGCCGACCCCTTGTTTTTTTCATAAAATTCACCTAATTTTTTTGAAATTATACTACAAAAATCATTTGCATGAGCTAAATAAGTCATATAATTTTTTTTGAAATTATATTCCAAAAATTATTTGCTCTTTTTAATCTTGTCTTGAATATATATAAATTTTTTTAAAAAAAAATATGTATATAATTTTTAGAGTATAATTTCAATAAAAATTATAATTTCTTTTAGGTATATGACTTATTTAGCTCATACAAATGATTTTTGAATATAATTTCAAAAAAAATTAGGTGAATTATAATTTCTTTTTTCCCGGAATCAGCCGGTGGTGGCCGACTTTTAAGCCAAAAGTCGGCAGATAGTGGCCGACCTTTAAGCCAAAAGTCGACAGGTGGTGGCCGACCCTACCTAAATCCAAATCCTCCACAATTTTTTTACAATCAAGCATTATTCCAACAAAATTCACTGAAATCAAGCATCTAAAGCAAGAAATTTGCTTAAATCCTAACGAAAATAAAAAAGGAAACCCATTTGGGTTTAAATGACTTCAAGGGTATAAAGGGAAAATAAGAAGGTGTGTACAATTTATTTGGGGTGAACTTAGCAATGGGGTTTATTCATAGTTTTTTGGGGTTTATTTAGTAAGGCCATTTAGAATTGTAGGATCGCTATCAATAAACACGTGAGAGTGAGAAAGAAACAGAGGAGTGTGAACATGGGTGGGAGGGCCCATTGACTTGGGCTGCGGCCCAATTTTGTGGTCCCTATCACGATAATGTTACTTCAGACTGGGCTTTCCAAGAACAATTTGGTCAGTCGTTGTGGAAACGGTTGCACGTGAATGCTCGCCTCCGAAGACTCACAGTCTCACAGTGTCTACACTTGCACTGTTTTTCTTCTCTCTTTTAGTTTAATATATCGAGTATTAATTTTTTTTTTATAAAATAAACGGTATAAATCGAGATACGAACGTTTATCATGTCGGGTAAAGCCCAATGCATTGAGCTCAAAACATAATTCACGCATGTCTCAAATTACGACAAAAGGAGTGGACATTTCCTACCTATACGCGTCATGCCTTCTCGTCATTTACCACAATTTTGACTTATACATATTAGAGCGAATAATAAACAAGACCCAACAAAATTGTATTTCGACAAGGCATAATCATATACGCCGATCAAGGCCTCCTTTAAATATGAGTCGGTTGTCAACAAAATAAGGAAATGAGCTACCCTCTACTTCACAACTCTCTTCCTCGTCACAATTTGGGCCAATCAGGCCATGTATGACGAAGAGATCTCCTACAAGGCGCACGTGTAGAATATGTTTCCTAATCCTATTCAAATAAAGATTATGAATAGTTATAATCCTTATAGGATTATAATCTTATCTCACATGCTTTCTTAACCAACAATGACTTTACAATGCTATACCTATATAAACAAGTCATAATTCACATTATTTAGGTAACGCTCTTTTAACCAAAAACTCTTGTCAATTGATTTCTCTCTCTAAATACAAATACTTACTCTCACGCCGCAAGGCCTTCGCCGGTGAAGCCCCGATTTAGTTTACGTGTTTGTTCATCTTTTTTTAGGCTATTCAATCATATAAAATACAATCTACTGCTAGATTTAGACTGATTCAAACATTTTTGACATCATCACTACTGTTCAATCCTAATTCAAATTTAGCTTTGCAGCAAATTGATCAAATAATAGTCCCAAATTCCTTAATTTTATCACCTCTTTCTTTCTTTTCTATTTTT
The DNA here is from genome assembly GCA_022495995.1 of Adenophora triphylla var. japonica. Lineage (NCBI taxonomy): Eukaryota > Viridiplantae > Streptophyta > Magnoliopsida > Asterales > Campanulaceae > Adenophora > Adenophora triphylla. The sequence continues at coordinate 356,562 of JAFEMH010001164.1, read as the reverse complement.
CTATTTTTCTATATATAGTAAACGTTAAAGTTTGTGGTTCAATCTCAATTTTTTTTTAATTTTAAAAAATTTTTCTACAGGGTAAACATTAATGTTTGTGGTTCAAACTCAAAATCAATTGAATATAAAAAGAGTAGACCTAAATCTTTATCTATAGAAGGCTTGATTTGTTAATTTTTGATGTGAAATATTTTTTCCAACACGCTCCTAACGCGTAGCTGAACCTTGAGCGGTACGTGTGGACATAAATTTGGGTGGCGCGAAGTGAAATGAGCCTGGGCCAAATTTTGTGTTTACACGTGTATATGAGTCAACTTTAATATCATGATATATACTGAAATTTCATCTCAAAATCAATTGAATATAAGAAAAATAATCCTGAATTTCTATCTATATAAGGTTTGACTTGTTAATACCCAGTGTGAAATAATTTTTCGAAAAGTAAATAATTTTTCCTACTCCTACCACTATTATAATAGCACTATTTAATAGGCCTCTCTACCAATATATCTTAAACTGTTTATATATAAGATTTGTATGTCGAAAGGTTTGTGTGCGGGTGTGATGTACCCGATTTTTGAAATTAAACGGAGTCGTCACGCCATTTTTGTTTTAAGGGCCAAAACTTTGAAAAATGCCCGAAATAAGAGATTTGGGTTCGGAGGTCACGATACACGCCGGGAAGAACGTTAGTGTTCACCCGAAATACCTCGTAAAACGAGTCTTCCAAGCATTAAAAATCATTTGTGTGTGTGTGTGTGTGTGTGTTACTTTGGCCAAAATAAGTTGAAACTCAGAAAATTAAAATTGGGAATCCTTTATTAAACTTTGGACAGATCCCATGATTTTTAATATGATTTTTGGGTTGAGTTTTGGGACTCAAAGGATTTTTTGATGTTGAAAAACAATTCTGCCAGAATGAAAAAGGCAATGGACACTTTATTTTGAAATGGACTTAAGGGCCTCAAAACTCCAGAATCTGAGGAAACTCAGAGAATGAAAGTTGTTCCAGACACCTTAAATAAGATTTATGTAAAAGAAATTTCCCATTTAGAGTTGATTTGATGGACCAAAACCTTCTGGAAATCCCAGATATGAAATCTGGACTTCCAGAGACTGAGGCCTGACCTTTAAAAGAAAATTTGAAAAAGGGAGTTTTACTCACGCAAAAAATAAAGTAAAAATATGTCTGGAAAGCTCTGGATGTTGGATACAAAAAGTGTTTTGTAGTCAACACCAAATTCCAAGTTTATCTGTGTCCAAAAAATTAGACCATGGACAGAGGTCTTAGAAAATTGCTACTGGACAGCAACTTTCTTAAGAGGAAAAACATGATTTTAAAGGGGGTTTGGCATCCATGCTTGTCCCCATTTCCCTAGGTTTTGATTAGTGATCACTTGACATTTTAGTGGTGAATCAACTATATCAAACCATCCTTGGGGTACATTAGGACTAAGCACTTCATTTGCTTGGGAAGGGGAATTTTATCCTTGAAAATGAAGATTTGATGTATGAAAATGATTTTAGGGTATTGAAAACTTGTTTGCAAGTAAGTAAAAGAAGAACACTTTGAAAGTAATGTTGATCCTTGTAGAGGATCATCCATGGAGATGAACTTCCATGGTGATCCTCTTGGATCTAAAGCAAGAAATGAACAAATTACATCTTCAAAGTTTGAGATGCATGCATGGATGAGAGAGATTTAGGGTAGGGAGAGGGAGGTTATACCTATCTTCCCTTGTGTTTGTGTTTGAATGGATTCAAGGCTTGGTTTGAATGTGTTTAGGGTTTGAAAGTGTTTAGGGTTGGTGATTAGAGTTGGTCAAAGAGAAAACAAGTAGATAACAATGAAGTCTTCTATGTTTTCTCTCTAATCCTCCTCCTAAAGGGTGATTTGAGCTTGAGTTAGTGTATGTATGAGAGTATGTATGAGAGTGATTTGAAAGTGTTTTGAGTGAATGGGATTTGGGAAAGATTGGAGAGAAAATGGTGGCAATTCAAGTGAATTCCCACTGTTTTCTCTCTATTTTTCGCCTTGAGTCTTTATTCTTTGTGAGTGATTTTGTGTTGTTTAGACTGGGGAGGAGGGTTCAATTTATAGGCCCCTGTGAACTTCAATAGGATCCGCGCGGAGGGTATTGTAAACGTGTCTGGTGCATTAAATGCTGCTCCAGGCTTTGAACAGGAAGAATAATATTCAAAAATTCCAGCAGTTTGTGTTTTTCAACTTGCCCAATTCGGATTTTTCCAATTTCTTTTGCTTTTTGAGATTCTTTTCTTGGTTTAACTTTAAATGGCAATCCCTAATCCACCCTTACTTTGTTAGAAAGGTTAGGAATTGTTAGAAATGTTAGAAATGTTAAAACTTTCGTTAATTTTCTAGCGAAAATACTAACAACTCAAATTGGAGCACTTACAGTAGCCCCTCGGCGACGGTGCTTTCGAAGGAAGCGGGGTCGTCGATAAGAGTAAGGCTCCATATTTGAAAGGATGATCAAGTGATCGAGTGGCTGAACCTAGCGATAGGCTACCTACATATCCCGAATGGGAATCAAGCCAGTCGTAGTTCGGGTCTTCCGACTATCTTCAGGCGTCGACCCTAGAGTGACTGTTTTAGGATGTCAACCTGGTGAGCGAGCTCTGTAGTCGATTGCTTGGAAGAAAACTCTGCTGGGGATAGGAGACGACCATTTTTGGTCAGGTGGCTAGAGTCGTACATTGGCTCTGTTGGGGATAGGAATGACCACTTTCGGTCTGATGGCTGAACCTAATGATAGGCTACCTACGTATCCTTAAGAGGAATCAAGTCGGTCGTAGTGCGGGTCTTTGACCCTAGAGTGACTGTTTTAGGGTGTCAACCTAAGATTTGACTATTTTTGGGAAGTCGCCCTAAGATCTGACTATTTTTGGGAAGTCACCCTAAGATCTGACTATTTTTGGGAAGTCACCCTATGATCTGACTATTTTTGGGAAGTCACCCTAAGATCTGACTATTTTTGGGAAGTCACCCTAAGATCTGACTATTTTTGGGAAGTCGCCCTAAGATCTGACTATTTTTGGGAAGTCACCCTAAGATCTGACTATTTTTGGGAAGTCGCCCTATGATCTGACTATTTTTGGGAAGTCGCCCTAAGATCTGACTATTTTTGGGAAGTCGCCCTATGATTTGACTATTTTTGGGAAGTCGCCCTATGATTTGACTATTTTTGGGAAGTCGCCCTATGATTTGACTATTTTGGGGAAGTCGCCCTATGATTTGACTATTTTTGGGAAGTCGCCCTATAATTTGACTATTTTGGGAAAGTCGCCCTATGATTTGACTATTTTGGGGAAGTCGCCCTATGATTTGACTATTTTTGGGAAGTCGCCCTATGATTTGACTATTTTGGGGAAGTCGCCCTATGATTTGACTATTTTTGGGAAGTCGCCCTATGGTTTGACTATTTTGGGGAAGTCGCCCTATGATTTGACTATTTTTGGGAAGTCGCCCTATGGTTTGACTATTTTTGGGGAAGTCACCCTATAATTTGACTATTTTGGGGAAGTTGCCCTATGGTCTGACTATTTTTGGGAAGTCGCCCTAAGATCTGACTATTTTTGGGAAGTCGCCCTATGATTTGACTATTTTGGGGAAGTCGCCCTATGATTTGACTATTTTGGGGAAGTCGCCCTATGATTTGACTATTTTGGGGAAGTCGCCCTATGGTTTGACTATTTTGGGGAAGTCGCCCTATGATTTGACTATTTTTGGGGAAGTCGCCCTATGATTTGACTATTTTGGGGAAGTCGCCCTATGATTTGACTATTTTTGGGAAGTCGCCCTATGGTTTGACTATTTTGGGGAAGTCGCCCTATGATTTGACTATTTTTGGGAAGTCGCCCTATGATTTGACTATTTTGGGGAAGTCGCGCCTATAATTTGACTATTTTGGGGAAGTCGTCCCTATGGTTTGACTATTTTTGGGAAGTCGCCCTGGTAATGATTTCGGTTTGTCGAATTAGGGGATGATTGCGATTTATTGCTTTCCTAGTGTTGTGTGTGATAGCGTTTTAGGTGCCTCAAACCTTAACGATGGCGTCTTAGGTGCCTTGACCCTTGATGATGGCGTCTTAGATGCCTTGAACCTTGATGATGGAGTCTTAGGTGCCTCAAACCTTGGTGATGGCGTCTTAGGTGCCTCAAACCTTAATGATGGCGTCTTAGGTACCTCGAACCTTGGTGATGGCGTCTTAGGTGCCTTGAACCTTGATGATGGCGTCTTAGGTGACAACTTGTTTTGAAACGATTTCCTTTGATGTTCGTATCCTTTCGTTGGGGACAGACTTCGAGGGGATAGACAGTCTTTTGGTGGACTTCATTTGGAGGGATCGGTCTTACGTTTGCGGCCGGAGATGAAAGAGACGGAATTCCGTTGGCTTTCGTCAGGGATGAACCTAAGTTGAGGTTTAGTTCTATTGTATGAACCTAAATGAGGGCTCAGTTCAGGAGTATGAACCTAAATCGAGGTTGAGGGAGACTATTTGAGGGCATTCTCGCAGGGGAAGATTAGAGCTTATGATGATTATCGGGGAAAAGGGTGACCGTGTTGGTCAAGCGGCTGAACCTATGGTAGGCTGTCTACGTATCCCGAGTGGGAATCAAGCCTGGACGTAGTTCGAAATCTACTGGACAGTTAGGAACAGGTCTAGGATCCTGGGCCTTTTGATAATTCGGAGGCTGTCACCTTAAGGAACTAAAGCTTACGTCGCTATAGAGATAGCTAAAGCTGTATGCATATTTTTGAGATATGTTGAGGGACTAACGTACCTTTGCTATGCTTACCTGCAGGAGAGCAAGTTGCGGGGGCTGTGTAGTGTTGAGAGTCTTGATGTATCTGATCGAGATGTTGAGACATTTAGGGGCGTAAGGTATCTCTGACCGATTGGCATTTGAAAACTTGGCGTCCCTGACCTATTTGCATTTGAGAACTTGGCGTCCCTGACCCATTTGCATTTGAGAACTTGGCGTCCCTGACCAATTTGCATTTGAGAACTTGGCGTCCCTGACCGATTTGCATTGGAGAACTTGGTGTCCCTGACCGAATTGTATTTTGAGAACTTGGTGTCCCTGACCGATTTGTATTTGAGAACTTGGCGTCCCTGACCGATTTGCATTCGAGAACTTGGCGTCCCTGACCAATTTGTATTTTGAGAACTTGGCGTCTCTGACCAAATTGTATTTGAGAACTTGGCGTCCCTGACCGATTTGCATTTGAGAACTTGGCGTCCCTGACCAATTTGTATTTTGAGAACTTGGCGTCTCTGACCGAATTGTATTTGAGAACTTGGCGTCCCCGACCGATTTGCGTTTGAGAACTTGGCGTCTGAATCTTTGACACTGGAGCGGTCTTCATCCATTTGTGGACATTGGAGGTCGTCTTTAGTAAGTTGCGGATGCCGGAGCTTGTCTTTGGGGACTTGATGCACTGTAGACCTGGAGCCAAGGTGGTGTTGTCCTAATGTGTCTGAGGCTAAAATGGTGCAGGATTGAGGTGTCTGAATCAGGCTGATGTCGTCTTTAGGTGTCCGAGCACAAGCTGTCGTGGGCTTGAGGGGTTTGAACCAAGAAAGTGTTGACTTGAGGTATCCGTCATTACGCTTTGGTGGAGACAATCCTTGCTGTGAGGAGGCTTCGGGTAGTGACGGAAGACTGGTCTTTCATGCTTGAATTGCTACGTTTGTTAGTAGAGAGACAAATGCACATATGACATTTATGATGATGGATGCATGTATGGAACTAAAATGATTCGCGATCGCTTAGTTTTTTTTTTATTGATTCATGTTTTGCATGCTACATGAGCCCTGGGGAAATTTTTGTGGGGATGCATGTGGTGAGAGGGTTTGCATGTGTTGTGGACTATTTGGGACAAGCTTTGAGCTGGTGGGGTGATATCCTTTGGTCGCGGGCTGAATTGTATGTCATTGATGAGGCCAGTTTTGATTTTGGGATGAAGTTGTCTCGATTGAAATTTCACAACTAACCCAGTTCTCAACCTTTGATGATGCCGGGAGTTGTCATATGCCAAGTTCTAAAGCTGAAACTCCAAGATAGTTGTTGAGGTGACTAGGCCTTTCTTCTGAAGATAGGTGTGACTTGATAAAGCCCCATTCCGTGGAAGAGATATGGCGAAAGCCACGGAATCTTTCTCTGAATGATTTGATGAAGCCCCAGGTTTGACAAAGCGTCACTACAGAGGTCCAGTTTAAAGGTTTGACTGTAAAACTGACATACTGATGAAGTATCGAGCCGATCGATCAACGTGAGAGACCTCGAGGTGAAGTTGATGTGACCCCAGACTCGTTGCAGCATTACGTCATGGAGTGAGAAATCCATCTTTGATGACAACTATGCAACTAGAATCCTCCCTTCGAAGGGTGTCTTCCATATGGGAACTGTTAGCCATAGTGGCACTTGGCTTGTTCATGGCTTCAATCATATTCTCCCTATGGTTTTTCTTAGGGAATGGATTGTTATTTGTGTCGGGCCCTTGGGGTATCCTTTTCGATCGGTTCTCTCACACCGCCCTTCTTCGTGCCCGTGATACTAGTGGAAAGCACAGAGTTTAGTTGTGTCTATCGGGATCCGTGGGGCGATGGTTGTCCAAAGGTACGATCGAGACCTTCCTTCACAAATCCTTGAAAGACTTTGCTCAGAGGCATTCTGAAATCTTTGAGCTTAAGGCTCCGTGGCTTGGGCACATCACCTTTCCTTGGCACGAGAGGAGTGGCATTGTTGCAATCCTGGCCCGCATAGTTAATTGCTTCCTTGCCTTTTGGGTAGGACAGGAGTTGAGTTAGGGGCAGAAGCTTGGGTAGATAAGTAGGAGCGGTGGCTTCTTTGTTGGTCAAACTTTAGCCCCAGGCCGGCCGTCGCATGCAGATCTGGATAGGGAAAGTTACTGAGGGGCTTTCTCAAATGAGGCTTCCAGGCATGATTGAAAGATGTCCAATTGTTCCCCATTAGAAGGAGGGTTGGTCATTTTACTCAACTTGAAGTTTCAATGCTTGTAAAAGTCATCGATATTCTCCTCGAAACGCTTGGCTGTTGTACTGCGAGTCAACTCTATTTGTTTCCCACTCCAAATTAGCTTTATGCTTCTACTGTAAAAAGGCACTGGTGACTGGTCCCATGTAGCCACGGCCTCGGGTTTTAAGCGGAAGAACCATTTTAAAGCACTTGGATTTCAAGGAGAGGCGAAATAGTCGGCCAAGCTGCTGATTGGTGCACCCTTTGGCCTCCATTGCCAAGGCATATGTGTCCGAGATGAGTCTTCGGGCATGCGGTCCGTCGAGAGGTCAGCATTAGGCATCACGAATTTGTGGGGCGGGGAGCAATGGAGTGCGGGTCCGTAGGCCGGAAGGCGAGATTTCTTAGCGGTCAATTCGGCAACTCGCGCTTTCATTTCCTTGTGTTGTTCCATGAACCAGCAAGATGAGGGTCTTGTGGTGGAACCGTGGCATTCAAACCGGCGGCGGTGGAGGGAACGGCCGGTCAGGGCGTAAGTGAAAACCTGTCCTTGGCCCAAATTACCCGGGGGAGTGTGAGTAGGAGCCTGGGCGAAGGGATAGAGCCTTGCGGCTTGCTGTTGATTTTCAATTGGCAAGGAGGGTGGTGGCAAGCCTGATGTAGCCGGGTAGCTCGGGTTCTCGGAGTGAGACCCATAAGTAGGCCTAAATGCGGGTTGTTGTCCCTAGTTGTTGAATTGCATGGCTGGCTGTAGCGAGGGTGCATAACCGAGAGGGTATTGCGGTCAGAGGACTCGATGAAAGCTGGATTAGGGGCTTGGTGGCCCGTCGAACCACGAGTGAGAAATGGGTTTGTGGAAGCTGTGTGAGGGGCGAGCTAGCATCATTCGAGGAGGGCTCGACTGTTGCCCCGAACTAAGCTGTGGTGGCATTCCAAAGCGCCGCTATGGCACTTTGAGCTGATTCTTTGCGAAGGTCCGGATTGATCGGTTCCAAGGCGAGGTGGGATCCCAATTTCTTTGTGGTATTCCAAGGTATCCCCAACCATGAGAAGACATTTCGTCTTGATTTTGCCCCAGCTGAGGCTGCGAGCGATTGGTCACGTCGGTGCATGGGTCCAAGAGTACGTATTTGGGAGGCTGGTGACCCAAAGATCGAGGAGATAGTACCGTAGGAGGCTGGTGGTGGCATCACAGGAGTAGTGCGGGTGACCGAGAGTGGGATTGGGGGTTTCTTTGTCCGTGGAGGCGGTCATGAAGGGATCTTGTGAGACTTGTGCGGTGCGGGATCGGCTGTCTTGAAGCAGGTTCTTTGTCGAGGCATTCCAAAGCGCCGGGTGAGAAGTTCAAGCGATTCATAGTTGACCGTCGTCCCAAACCCAGCGAGAAGTCATACCAAGGCGATGTGGCGAAAGCCCCCGGCCGATCTGTACCGAGGCTGGCGAGGCATACCAAAGCTGCGACATATCGAGCCGACCCCAAGCGTATTGAGGCACACCATGCCGGCCCAAATCGGACTGAATTCAATTTGTTTCCCAAACGATTGTCCCAGGCCCGAGCGTGAAGGTATACCGAGGCCAGAAATTTGAAAGGATGGTGATTCACGGGTTGAGAAGAGTGTGGCCGGTGGAGGTTCCATGTGAGGAAGGTGGTGGCATTCGGCGGTAGTGCATGCGGCCAAGATAGGGATAGGGATCCTTTTCCTCTTCCACCGTGAAAGTCCCATCGGGTTTGAGGGCAATCATCAAACCAAAATTCCTGACACCTTCTAAGGATGAACATCGAAACCTCATTCTGATTGGCACAAGGAGTTTTATGGACTCGGATTCCAATATTAGCCATGGAAATATGATGAATCTCTGGTCCTGGTTAAAATTCCGTCCTCATCCCATGATCAAATCTCACTTTGCTTGGCAAGGCCTTGGTCTGAAGAGATGTGTTTGCGAAGTCTTGATTTTGAAGAAGTGACTTGGTAGAGCCTTTGTCTCATGATTGTGAATCTGACACAAACCTGGTAGGCATTGCAGACTGATGCTAAGATGAGTCTAAACAAAGACCCAGCCCATCTTGTAGCAAAGTGAAGAACCGGCGTGACCAGAAAAGCCCTACTCTAAACAAATGGCTTAACGAAAGTCCTCCCTCAAAGAGTACAGTGCAGCTCTAATGCACATTGAATTGTCATGTAGCAAAAGAGGCAACCCATCCTTCTATATTTACTTTATTATTTTCTTTAGTCAATTAGTCAACCAGAAGAAAATATAAAAGAAAGACAATTTAGGAATGTATACCTGCAGGAGCATATTTTCGAAAAGTGGGGACGAATCCCCGATTTGTATTATTTGTTGGCCTCATTTGATGAAGGCACAAAAGAACTCGCTTTGGGTTTGACTCTTTTGAGAGAGCATAAGTGTAGAAAGGTTTGTAAAAGTGTATGGAAGCCCCTGCTGACAGAAAATTAGTGTTTAGCTCTATTTTTCCTATAATGTAGAAAAAGAAGACTTGTCGAGACATCTGAAAACATGTTTTATTCAAAATAATCACAAGATTGCTTAAAACCCTTTATTAATGTTCGGGTTACTCACACCCCTAATCTCTATATGAACAAACATTTTGATTAATCATGAGGAGAAAGTCGACCAATACCAAGGGTAAAGTTGGCGAATTGTGAAGAAAGATTGTGTATAGGAGAGGCCGTTGATGAGACCGATTTTTTTTGGGATTTGGATGTGTTTATGACCGGACCATTTCTGGTTGCCTACGTTCCCCTTATTATAAGGAGCTCAGGTCGCCGTAGTTCGGGCTTGAACTGCGTTTGGCTTTGGGAAAGGGTATGAACATTTGTGGTCCATTTGATGAAAAAGGGTCGGATGGGAAGCTTGAATGATAAGGTACGGGCCTTGAGATGTTCCTTGACAAGTCGTTTTTTGACGGCTTCTTCCGTGATTTCATTGCTTCTTGATCATCATCTTTCATTGGGGGAGAAAGAATTTGAATACAGCTTAAGGGTATTTGACTGTTCCCTTGTAGTCGACAACTTTCGTTCTTCGAGCTTTAAATTTGCCCATATGTCAAGTTTCTGATTGGCGGTGCTGGATCCTTGGCCTCGTTTTTTTTTTTGAAGCTTTTGTTTTTTTTTATTTGAAGCTTTTGTTTGAGCTCTTTTTTTTTTGAAGCCTTTTTTTTTTTTTTTGAGGATGAAGGCAAGCCTCTGCTTGAACTTTCTTGATGCACGGGAGGCGGAGGCAAGCCCCCGGTTTTTTGTCGATGTGGGTCAATCTTCCGATCTTTGAGTGACCTTTTGTTGTTCTTCGATCTTTGCCGCCGTCGTTGACTTGGTCAAGGTGATGATGGGGGCATGTTTTGGAAAGTGTATGGCTTGATGAAGGCCTTTGTGAGGTGAGGAAAGTGTATCGGGAAGGCATTAGTTGACTTTCTCGCACCAATTAATTAAAATCTTAATCATTTCCAGAGATTATTTGTTGAGCAATGCGAGTGATTATTTAAAATAAAACCATTTCATTAAATGTAATGTAGGTGTGCGAATAATGTCTCAAGTCTAGCAAGAAAAGAAAAGGACTCTTTTATAGAAAATTTAAGATTAACTACAATGTCCAAGGAGGACTTGATTGAACGAAGAAAGTACTAGAACCTACGAAGGTTGACTAAAAGACTGTTTTAATATTAAAGGATGGGTAGCCCCTAGTCTAGCTACTCTTTGTTGTTGGACCACGTCTCTATCCTTCAGCAGACTATGCTCGCCTTTGGTAACTTCAAGGAATTCCTCGCTCACCGGCCCTGACGGTTGCCTTATCTGCCATCAGATCATTATCATCCCATTTACCCTTGGCGTGAGTCATGAACTTATCGGAGGGCGAGAGTTCAAAGCATTTCACCAAATCCAGCTTTGCCGTTGTCACATGCTTGTGGCAGTCAAACCAGCCATTCTCAACATTTGTTGCGACTGAATCATCTGGCTTGCCAAAGTCCATTGAATTCACAGAGCTTGAATCATAAAACTCGATCATGTTTACATTCGTGTTGTTTGGGAAATGATCATTGGCAAGGTTGAGATCACTGAGGCGCTCGAGTTTGCCCTTCTTAATTAACCCCTGAATCGCCTTTCTCAAAGCAGTGCAGTTGTCGGTTATATGACCGTGATACTGGTGGAAAGCACAATGCTTAGTGGTGTCCAAAGGGATTTTGGGATCCTTGGGCTGATAGTTTCTCATGGGTTCGAGGAGACCCTGCTTTAGCAAGCTATTTAAAACTTTGCTTAAGGGAACACCCAAACCCTCGGGATGTGGTTTCTCCTTTGGGGGGGAATGAACTCTTAGTGCTCTTTGATTCGAGATTTGGTCATTGACTCGGTCACCATTCTGAACAGGGTTTTTCGGTTTTGGTCCATTGGGGCGCTCAAGCTTGCCCGCTTCGATTAACCCTTGAACCGCTCTCTTCAATACTGTGCAGTCGTCGGTCGTGTGGCCATAATGATCATGGAAGGCGCAGTGCTTACTCATGTCGAGGAGTGCATTTGAGCTCCTTGGATGGTAGTGCCTGAGGGGCTCCAAAAGGCCTTCCTTCACTAAACCCTTGAAAATTAAGCCCATGGGCATCCCAAAATCATCAAAATGTTCTCGTTGCCTTAGAGAGGACCACCATTTCTTGGTTGCTTTTGGATGCCGTCATTTGTACACAATGCCTTCTTTCCTTTGATGGATGTTGCAGCCGTGTTGGAAGGGTAAGGTTTATAGCGGTGAGACATGTTCCGACCCGTAGTGCTTCCCCGTGCACGAACCCTTTTGATGTAATCATCGATGTAATCGTCAAGATTTGACCTTTTGTAAAACTCATTCGTGTCAGATACACAAGATTGGTATGGTGAGATGGCCCGAGTCGAGCGATCGTCGATACTCTCGTTGCTAGGCTTTTCTTGTACCTTCTTAATTGGTTCTTTCAATAATCCTTTGGACGAGTCAATAGGAACACTGGGACTGCACGACACCGCCACAAGATTGGCATCAGTAAATGAAACCACAGTAGGAAGTACTCTGATGGGAGGGATGACAGTCTGAGCATTAAGAGCGTGACCGTAACCCTCCTCATAAGGCACAGGCGGTTGCGAAGATGAGGATATATGGCTCGTAATGGGCGGATACCGGGAGCGGTGAGTGCGGATCCAAAAGGCTGCCAAGACATGAGGTTTGCGGCATCGTAACAGTAGGGTGAACGTGTCTTGGCCACAGCGAAGAACGTGACTACAAGGGTAATGTGCATACTGTACTTGATGAGCGGGAGCGGCTTGCGTAGCAGTAGGGTGGAGAATTTTATGAGGAGCATTTGACCTTGTCGAACTTCCCAGCCGGAGGGCGAGGTAGAGCTTGGAGGATGTTGTGAACACGATAAACGATGAAGTGGTGATAAGAGCACAGTGGCCCATGTGATCTTGCGGTATCATAGGGGCAAGTGTGCTTCGAGAATTGGAGGAAGCAAGGCGGTCCCTTACGAACCATGGAGCACGAGAAGCGAAGCTGTCCCAAAATGGCTTGCGGAGCCATGTCAAAGCTGTTGGGCTTGAGAAGTCGTGAGCGGCCCATTCCGAGATGATGACCCGAACCGGTGATGTTGTGAAGTAGTAAGCGGCCCCTTACAAGATGTGGGGCGAAAGCCAAGCCGATGCAATCCTGGTGGTGAGATCGAGAGGCACGGGCAGTTTGACCTAGATCGGGTTGTTGAGGAGTATCGAGCCGTAGGGCCGAGATGTCTGAAGCTGACCAATTCCGGGCCCGATGGCCCGGGCCAGGCCGAGATTTTGGAGTAGCGGCGGCCCATTCCAAGGCTGCGGGCGAAACGGGCGATTGAAACCCAAAGGTGAAAACCGAGAGGGCCGGGGGAAGTTGACCAATATCGGACTGTCGAGGAGTATTGATACAATGAGGCCAAGAGGCGAGGGTGAGTGATAGGTTTGGGGATGCTTGGCCCATTAGTAGTTCCACACGAAAGGGAACGGGGCATTTGATGGTAGTTGGCATGCCAGGGAGGGTAATTAGTTCCAATTTTCGCGTCAACCGTAAAGGTTCCATTAGGGTTGCGAACAATTGCTAGCCCACGGTTACGATACCTTCCAATAGCGGGCGATCGAGCCTCTTGATGTTGTCTTATCTGTTCCAACATCTGATTCCTTTGCTCGGCACTTTGCGGATTTTCGGGGTGCGGAGTTGTACGTCCCCACAGTTCTCCTACGAGTTGGCCATTACGAAACTTTGAAATGAAGCGAAGGAGGAAGCTGATGAAGTATCGACTCCGGAATGACTGAGCTGAGCAAATGATGACCCGGGGTCTTGGTCCAAACTTTGCTTACTGTGGGAGGCACAAAAGGGTGTGGTTCAGACTCGGGAAAGCGGAACAGGTTGGTGTTTAGGCTTAGGGCTCATGCAACATGCGATTATTTGTTCTTGTTTACTTAAAACATGCTTTATTAACCTAATCGGTTGGAAAAGATTGCTCTTCTTTTTCGCAAACTACTCTGATTCCTAGATCAGTGGGCCCCGTCACTACGTCTATAAGCCCCTCGTATTCCATTGTATTTCGACCTCCCGGGGTGGACGGCCCGGGCGAGGTCACATAGGGCAAGCGGGTCCCACCGACCGAAAATAAAAACGATCCTAAAAGTCTGGCGGGTAACCGAGTCTTAACGAGCATTCGATGTAAATTACGGACAAAGCTGACGTCAAAGTCAAAATCATGTCCGAGAGCTCGACAAAAAGTCGGCATGATTTGGACTGATAAATGTCCACGATTGATCTTGACTTGTCGTCAATTAGGCCGTAATTAGGCATGGAATAATCATTAATCCTTGATGACTCGGTGTCATCTTTGGGAGTCATGTATAATTTGTGCCGATCGAGCCGAAAGTCAAGGCGCCGGTCAATATCTTGGTCAAAGTCTGCGGCGGAAAACCGGCATGACTTCGGCGATTAGGGTCCCCAAAGATATTGAGTCGGTGTGCCGACAAAGGCTTGAAAGGAAAGGTCTATACACGAGACGGGGGCATGACACAGACCAGACTAAAAACCAACCGGGTCTCGAACAAAGTGTGTCCGGACAAGTGCATGGTCGACACGAGGCTCCATGGGATGTTTGGGTAGTCCTGTGCTTGCACCGAGAGGCGTAATAAGACCAAACGGGCCGCGACAAGGATTTTCCCGGGTTAGGGACATAGTGTGCAGTGTAAGGTCACGTGCGCGTAGTGTGCAAGCAGTCTATCTTCTTTTTCTGAGTAAAATAGAAATTTTTCATGTGTCTTAAAAAGAATGATGCGTGATTTTTTTTTTTTTGAAAATTTTCTTTTTTTTTTGAAACTCCTTTTTTTTTTTTGAAATTCTATTTTTTTTTGAAATTTTTTTTTTGAAAGTAAATGCACACATAAGCACATAAACACAAAAATTCCAACAGTTAGGGACATGATTCCGACAGTCAAAATTTTGACTTTTTCCGAGGCGGCCAAAACAACACGAAAATGTGCAAAAATCAACACACACAACAAATGATTTTTAATGTCGGGACGGAATCTTGACCCTCAAAAGCTTTTCTTTTTTTTTAAAAAAAACAATGATACCGGTACGTGGGATTGTTAAACCACAATTTATCCCCGACTCGTGTTAGGAGGCGATAACGGGAAGTTTAATGATTTCCACCAATATACCAAATATCAATTTTTTTTTAGAAAAAGCTTATTCCTATCCCCAGCGGAGTCGCCACTGTGATGTACCCGATTTTTGAAATCAAACGGAGTCGCCACACCATTTTTGTTTTAAGGGCCAAAACTTTGAAAAATGCCCGAAATAAGAGATTTGGGTTCGGAGGTCACGTTACACGCCGGGAAGAACGTTAGTGTTCACAGGAATGCCTCGTAAACGAGTCTTCCAAGCATTAAAAACCATTTGTGTGTGTGTGTGTGTGTGTGTGTGTGTGTGTTACTTTGGCCAAAATAAGTTGAAACTCAGAAAAGTAAAAATTGGGAATCCTTTATTAAACTTTGAACAGATCCCATGATTTTTAATATGATTTTTGGGTTGAGTTTTGGGACTCAAAGGATTTTTTGATGTTGAAAAACAATTCTGCCAGAATGAAAAATGCAATGGACACTTTATTTTGAAATGGACTTAAGGGCCTCAAAACTCCAGAATCTGAGGAAACTCAGAGAATGAAAGTTGTTCCAGACACCTTAAATAAGATTTATGTAAAAGAAATTTCCCATTTAGAGTTGATTTGATGGACCAAAACCTTCTGGAAATCCCAGATATGAAATCTGGACTTCCAGAGACTGAGGAACTGACCTTTAAAAGAAAATTTGAAAAAGGGAGTTTTACTCACGTAAAAAATAAAGTAAAAATATGTCTGGAAAGCTCTGGATGTTGGCTACAAAAAGTGTTTTGTAGTCAACACCAAATTCCAAGTTTATCTGTATCCATAAAATTAGACCATGGACAGAGGTCTTAGAAAATTGCTACTGGACAGCAACTTTCTTAAGAGGAAAAACATGATTTTAAAGGGGGTTTGGCATCCATGCTTGTCCCCATTTACCTAGGTTTTGATTAGTGATCACTTGACATTTTAGTGGTGAATCAACTATATCAAATCATCCTTGGGGTACATTAGGACTAAGCACTTCATTTGCTTGGAAAGGGGAATTTTATCCTTGAAAATGAAGATTTGATGTATGGAAATGATTTTAGGGTTTTGAAAACTTGTTTGCAAGTAAGTAAAAGAAGAACACTTTGAAAGTAATGTTGATCCTTGTAGAGGATCATCCATGGAGATGAACTTCCATGGTGATCCTCTTGGATCTAAAGCAAGAAATGAACAAATTACATCTTCAAAGTTTGAGATGCATGCATGGATGAGAGAGATTTAGGGTAGGGAGAGGGAGGTTATACCTATCTTCCCTTGTGTTTGTGTTTGAATGGATTCAAGGCTTGGTTTGAATGTGTTTAGGGTTTGAAAGTGTTTAGGGTTGGTGATTAGAGTTGGTCAAAGAGAAAACAAGTAGATAACAATGAAGTCTTCTATGTTTTCTCTCTAATCCTCCTTCTAAAGGGTGATTTGAGCTTGAGTTAGTGTATGTATGAGAGTATGTATGAGAGTGATTTGAAAGTGTTTTGAGTGAATGGGATTTGGGAAAGATTGGAGAGAAAATGGTGGCAATTCAAGTGAATTCCCACTGTTTTCTCTCTATTTTTTGCCAGAGTGCTGTTGCTGTGAGTGATTTTGTGTTGTTTAGAGTGAGGGAGGAGGGTTCAATTTATAGGCCCCTGTGAACTTCAATAGGATACGCGCGGAGGGTATTGTAAACGTGCCTGGTGCATTAAATGCTGCTCCAGGCTTTGAACAGGAAGAATAATATTCAAAAATTCCAGCAGTTTGTGTTTTTCAACTTGCCCAATTCGGATTTTTCCAATTTCTTTTGCTTATTGAGATTCTTTTCTTGGTTTAACTTTAAATGGCAATCTCTAATCTACCCTTACTTTGTTAGAAAGGTTAGGAATTGTTAGAATGTTAGGAATGTTAAAACTTTCGTTAATTTTCTAACGAAAATACTAACAACTCAAATTGAAGCACTTACAGCGGGATTAATTTCTCGCATCCAAGCGATGATTATTTTGCAGATTGTCCATTTGTTCGATCATTTCCGCCCAAATAACCCTAATTGAATTGCATAAAAGTTTTGAGCGAGTGAAATAAGCGTGAAGTGAGGAGATGGGGGAGCCCATTGGTAGAGGAAAGACATTGAAAATAAAGGGGGTATGGATGACAATTTGATCGAATTCGATCCGAATCGAATACGATCCGAAAAAATTAGTGTTTGGTTTGCAATTTTTATAATTCGATCGTGTTCGTATCACGTTGTCGACCCACGCCAAAACACGACCTGACCCGACCCGAAACCTAAATAAAAGATTAATCTAATATACAAATAAAATATATTTAATATTTTCCTAAATTGTATTTCTTTTTTTTTCTGCTTGTAAGCAAGATTTTGATTATTTTGGACTATTCTTTGTGCAAAAAACTTGTAAAAAACGTATTTTCCCATTCCGCCTGATTCCAAAGAAAATCGACGTACTCCACTGGCACCGATCATCAGACACCATCTCAATTCCCTCCGCAAGCGCTCTACGCCTAAGCGTATCCTCCTCATCTCTCTTCAACGCAAACCTCCGATTGGACCGCAACGCGGCGGCGGAGACCGAGGTCGGGGAAGGGGGAGGTGAAAGGCCGGCGCCGTGACGGCGAGGGAGGAGGAGGAGGAACCAAAGGAAAATTGTGTGAAGAAAAATTAGGGCACGACGGAGAGAATCGGAGGAGAAGAGGAAGGAGCGACGGAGAATTTGGGGGTTTTGTGATTCAGGGAATTTGGGGGATTCAAATTCATGGGGTAAGTGCTGATTAATCGTAGAAGAGGGAATTTGTATTGGGTTGATTGATTGAGAAGTGAAGTGATGTGTGCCGCTGTCTCTGTTGCCTATTTTTTTAATAGAAATTGAGTACCAGTTAACATATGATCAAGTGTCAGTTGGTGTATAATAGAATGCCAGTTAGTGTATAATAAAGTGTCAGTAAGTGCGTAATTGAGTGTCAATGCATTTGTCGAGTGTCAGTGCCAGTCCATGTGTTTTTGAATGCCAGTCCATATGTTTTTGAATGCCAGTGCTTGTGTTTTTGAGAGCCAGCAAAAATGATTATCAGTGTTTTTGAATGCCAGTGTATGTGTTTTTGAGTGCCAGTGCATGTGTTTTTGAATGCCAGTGCATGTGTTTTTGAATGCCAGTACTTGTGTTTTTGGGAGCCAGCAAAAATGTTAGTGTAACAAAGTGTCAGTGTTAGTGTAACAGAGTGCCAGTATGAAGAGTGCCAGTTCATGTATATAAAAGTGCCCGTGTAAAAAGCGTCAGTGCCAGTTTAACAAAGTGTCAGTGCCAGTTTACACTGGCACTTTGTTAAACTGGTACTGACACTTTTTTCACTTGCACTTTGTTACACATGCACTGGCACTTTGTTAAACTGGAACTGGCACAAACGGGGAAACACAAAACACGTTTTTTCTAAGTGCCAGAAAAAACGCGTTTTTTTTAAGACCAACTAATTCTTTATAGAACATTCAACATTATGATTAAAAATAAATTTTAATCAAATAAATTTGTGATTAAAAAATAGACTTTAGATATAATTTGGATTGGATCGAATCAGATCGATTTCAAATTTTTAAGTTTTCAAACCGAATCAATTTCGAATCATCAGTAAATTTAATATTCATATCGGATATCGGGTATCGGGTTCGATCAAGACCAAACCCCAGTTGCCATCACAGGGGGCTAAGTCATGGTTGGCAGTGAAGTGAATGGTCCGGGGACAAGACACAACACAACGCTCTTCTCTTCTCATTTCATTTTCTTCTCATTTCCTAATCTCATTATTATGTTCAACAGTTGACCACTTCCCCAATTCCCTTCTTGACCATTTTTTCGTTGGCTTCCTTTTTTTCTGCTTTTGTGGCCCTAAATTTAATCACATTGTCTCTCAAGTGGTACCACATTTCATCAACTTGTTACCTTAATTTAAGGATATATATATATATAGATACCAAAAAGCAAAAGATCGATCTAAACATAAAGCATGAGAATTAATAAAATTGAAAATAATCGTAATATAAAATTGAAATTGCAGCTACAGTAAAAAGCTACAGTGAAAACTTTGCTACAATACTTAAAAGTACGTGATCAATTGTTCTATCCTACATTTTCATAATTCATTTGATATTTTGTGCTTCATTTCTTTCATGATACTAATAAATATTACAATTGATTTGACCTGTCGTTTAAATAAATATATTTTATTTGTTTATATATTGCTTATACTACAATAAATTTGAAATTTGCTTTAAAATGACTTTACTGTATGTTGAAAAAACACATCACTTATTTAAAATGGGCAGTTACAATAAATTTGCTTTAAAATGACTTTACTTTATGTTGAAAAAACACCACTTATTTAAAATGGACAGTTAAGAATAGCCGATGAAAATAGTATGTGACACGAATCATTTGACAAAATAAATAAATTGATATGATGAGTTCAACTGATTAAAACAAGGAAAATGAATGATGTTTATATTTTGTGTAGAAAATACTCGAGGAAAGTCTGATCGTAACAATTTAGGCCGTTGTTGTTGTAGTACTTTATAACAGTCGGGACTGCTGCGTTCAGAATAATTGAAAATAACAGTCGGAACTGCTGCGTTCAGAATAACTGAAAGTTGTGTCGGGTAATCTTAACAAAAGGAAAATGCTTGAGCAACTTACAATTCTATAAATATCATCAGATGATTATTTGCATCAAAGAACTATATATAGGCCGAGTTGTACGTTGTACAATGGAGTTTCCTTTAGCAATCATTTGTCCACAAATTGTAACTCATTAAAAAAAAAAAGATTACAAATATTTTGAATTTCATTCCAACTTTAATTTACTTTTCCCTACAACGTACACATCGAAATATGATTTAACGGCTCGGCTCAGACACAACATGCCAAGCCGAAGCCGCAACGAGTGGCCGGCTATGCCAGCCAAGGGTCAAACATCCATCTTTTTCTTCCACGCAGTAGCCTTCTGCCGAAAACAGAGTCAACAACATACTGGCTTGCTTAAACGCATTTGACCCTAAATGTAACGGCTTGAATCCGGCTATAGTAAGCCGATCCCTCCATTTAACAAGCGGCTCATGTCTCTCAACTCTAGCCAAGCCTTCACAACATACAACGTTACATATCTCTCTTTGTACATATAACTCCGCAAATGCTTTGTCCGGTTGAGCCGAACAAGCCTCCATCGAGTCGAACATTGTCGAGTAATAGTATAGAGCTTCCGTGAACCGGTCCAAGAAATTCGGTTGGTTATGGTTTGATTCTTGCTCCACGACCGTTATTATTTTAGGGTTCAAGCCGCGAATCCAGTCTAATACTGAGCTCAAAGCCGGCTCACGTGTGCTGTTTGAGCTGAGTAGCTTGTGAAGCTGCATTATTGAATTTACGGCTATGGCTTCTTTTGGATTAACTTCTAACATCCACGGCTTCACATCATCGATCCGTAAAGCCGCGACACCTTGAAAAGCAAAACGAACATTCACTGATCGGGCTAATTCAGCCAACTTAAGCCCGATCTCGCGAAGTGAATCGCGACCATCGGATGATGGGGGCCCGATTCCGGTTAAACGCAATAATGGAGGTCCGCCTGGCCGAAGAGCCAATGCTTGTATAAGAGCCGGCCATTGCAAGCCATGCATCAAATTGAAGTCAATGACGTGGACACAATCTTGGCCTTCAAAGGCTTCCAATATTGCTTGATTAGCTGTGAAATGAGCGAACTTTAAGTAAGGGCAAGCTTCGTAATAGTGATGGTACAATATTTCGTTCTCGTAAGCCGTTCCGACTGGTGCCACGGCTTGCGGCGTGAAGATACGGCGGCTCAGTGCGTCTATAAAGAAGCTGGCGACTTTACCGATACCACGTTCACCGTTGACACGAGTCAACAAAGACTGTACTTGCTCAACCAGCGAACCAGCCAATGACAAATTGCCACGTTGGACGGCCTCCGCACACGTCATTAACACGTGGACAAGCCGAATACTAACGTCTTCCTCCAGCGGCGTAACAGCTGCGAACGACGGCTGATGGTGGTGGTCCGGCCAAGAAGACATGCCTACCGTCGCCGGATTCAACGGCGTTAACGTCGAGGCAGCATTGAAGTTATCGACGTAACCGAGATCGGAGAGGGAGGATGTGGATAGATCCGGTACCGGAACGGGTTGGTCGAATTCGGTTAGTAAAGAATCGACCCAGGAAGAGAGGTCGGAAGGGTTGTAATAAACGGCGTCGTTAACGAGGTGGGAGATCTCGAAAGGGGAGGATTTATCCATGGCGGTATCGAGGCGTTCGAGGCGCTGAGCAACTTGGTGGAGGTCGGTGGAGCGGACCTTGTAGCCGGCACCGGCAAGGAGGTTGTCGATATAATCGGGTGGTTTAATGGAGGATGAGGAGGAGTTGCCGCTGCTGCTTCCGGCGGCGGAGGTTGAGGAGTCGTACGGACCCATAATTGCTTGAATTTTTATGAAGATTGGTTTTCTGTGGAGAGTTAAAGTTGGTGATTCGTGACAATCATAGCAGGCTTTGAGAGAGAGAGAGATGAGGGAAGGGTAGAAATATGAAGTTACAAAATGGGAGGCAAGTAGGGGAAGAGAGATGATATATACTCCCATACATTTTTTTTTAAATGAAAATTTTATTATTAATGAGACTCATTCTTTATAGAGTAAGTTTTGGGAGAAACCAGTTTCTCCATAAATTATAAAAAGTCCAATTTTTTTCAACTTGCAAATATTTGACGAATATAAGAGCAGTTTAAAAAAACAGGACTTTTTATAATTTAGGGAGAAACTAGTTTCCCCCAAAATATTGTGTTCTTTTTATATTAATAACAACTATTCAATCACTATTTTTTATTATACTCTATCTCTTATTCACTCACAATATCTACTTTAATAATATTTTTTTTTTCTTAATACCTGCACTCTTCATTGTAAATATATAAATATAAATGAGATGGAGAATATAGGTCATTTTGGATTTTTTTTCCAAATAATCCCGTTTTACTTTTTTATTTACGAAAATGACTTACTGTTCAAACTATTGCCCAGAATGTCCTCTTTTTTGAAACTCTTTTTTGAAACTCCCGTTAAAAGTTTCACATTTTCTAAAATAGACATTTTATATTATTATTCTATCCACTAATTCTTTCTCCTACTTTACTTTTATACTCACAACACCAATTAACTCACTATTTCCTACCCCACTTTCTCTCTCCAACTTCACTTTTCATACTTACAACACTTACTTCACTAATTTTTTTCTTAATTCTTGTGTCACCTTCAAAATGTGGTGAAGGTTTAAATGGGACGGATGGGATATATTTTTTCAGTACCATGGAAATATAAATAAATGAGTTTGACACAAAAATAAAAATTAAGGAAAACGGAAAACAAAAAGTGATGTGTTGTTAGTGTAGATAAATACTCCCTCCGTCCCACGTGAATGTAAACCAATTTTTTTGGTGTGAGAATTAAGGAAAAGTGATGTAATAAAGAGAAAAAGTTAAATGTTGTGAGTATGAAAAATTAAGTAGGAGAGAGAATGAGTGGGAGGAATAGTGAGGAGAGAGAATGTTGTGAGTGTAAAAGTGAAGTAGGAGAGAGAATGAGTGGGTGGAATTGTGAATATTCTTTGTCATTTTGAGAAGTTTGCATTTACGTGGGACGGACCAAAATAGAAATAAGTTTGCATTCATGTGAGACGGAGGGAGTAATTGTTGTGAGTATGACAAACGAATCTCACTTTCATTTTAAGATTATATCGATTACTCTGATACAATTAAAATATGTATTTTTGCATATTAATATGAGGCGTAGAGAGTACGTTTGATTAAATTATGACCGTGTAATCAAAGGAAAGACAAAGTTTATGCAGTAATTTCAAATTATACATTAGAGAGTCTTTCTTACTATTGCTCCGTGACCCCCTATTCCTTTCAAGAGTCATAATTTTGTTTAAGAATGTTTTAATTTCTAAAGATAGATGCTTGTCTAATAAATTAATACTCCGTGACCCCCTATTTCCTATTTTTGTAATAATATTAATTTTGGGATGTTTGAAAGTGAGATCCTCTTTTTTTGATATCAGCACATTGTATGATAATATTTCTAATACGCCCTCTCACGTGTAACGGGCTTTGTCAAAGCTTATATCGTAAACTTATTAATTGGGTGATGCGTAATAATGTCGTGGGTCGTTGAGCCTTCACGTGTAATGGACATGCTCTGATACAATCTTAAAGTCTGAGGTTCCACCTTAAAACCAAATGGTGATAAGGGGAGTGACCCAAGATCTTTATTTATTATAAGCAAAATTCGTGACTTCCTAATGTGAGATAATATCTCAAACATAATCTATTTCAAAAAATTATTTTTTAATTATTTTTGGTTAAGAATTAATATAAATGAATACTCCCTCCGTCTCATTGATAGCTTCACTTTTTGTCAAAATAGGTGTCCCGTTAAAAGCTTCACCTTTCCTAAAATGGTAAAGAATTTTTACTATTTCATCCACTAAGGCTCCGTTTGTTTCACCGTAAAACATTTTCCGGAAAATGTTTTCCGGAAAATATCCTGTTTTACGGTGTTTGGTTAGCCCCCGGAAAATGTTTTCCGGAAAATAACTCGTTTTCCGCTGTTTGGTTGCCTAAGTAAAACGTTTTCCGGAAAACATTTTACGCCCTAAGTAAAGCGGCCTCTGACCTCTGTCAAGTAAAACATTTTAGGAAAATGGAGCCTTAATGTACAACTCATATTACGAGTCTGACCACCCCACCTGCCTATCCCACCCCCAAAAATTTTTTTTTTTTTTAATTTTTTGTAATCGCCCACCCCATGACCTACCCCCAACTGACCCCCCCAAAAAAAATTTTTTTTTTTGTAATCGCCCCCCTACCCCCGGCCTACCCCTCCCCCCACCCCACCCCCCAAAAAAAAATTTTTTTTTTTTTTTTTTTTTTGTAATCGCCCCCCCTTTGCCTACCCACCACCCACCCCCACCCGCCCTGAAATTTTTTTTTTTTTTTTTAATCGCCCCACCCACTTTGCCTACCCCCCACCCCCCAAAAAAATTTTTTTTTTTTTTTTTTTGTAATCGCCCCCCCCCCTTTGACCTACCCCCACCCCCACCCCCCCCCAAAATTTTTTTTTTTTTTTTTTTTTTGTAATCGCCCCCCCTACCCCCTGCCTACCCCCCCACCCACCCCCCCCCCCCCAAAAAAAAATTTTTTTTTTTTTTCTTTTTGTAATCGCCCCTACTGCCCTGCCTTTTCACCCCTGCCCTCCCGCCCCAAAAATTTTTTTTTTTTTTGTAATCGCCCCCTACCCCCCCCACCCTTCCCCCCACCCCACCTTCCCAAAAAAATTTTTTTGGGGGGTGGGGGTGGGCAGTGGGAGCGATTAAAAAAAAAAAAAAAAAATTGGGGGGTGGGGGTGAGAGGTAGGCGAGGGGGGCAATTACAAAAAAAAAAAAAAAAAATTTGGGGGTGGGAGAGGGTAAATAAAGTAAGGGGGTGACATAAAAAAAAAAAAAAAATTTTGGGGTGGGGGAGTGGGGTAGGCAGGGGTAGGGGGCGATTACAAAAAAAAAAAAAGGGGGGGTGGGTGGGTGAAAGTAGGGTGGGGATTACAAAAAAAAAAAAAAAAAAAATTTTTTTTTGGGTAGTGGGTGAGTGTGGGCTAGGGGGTAGGGAGCGATTACAAAAAAAAAAAAAAAAATTTTTTTGGGGGTGGGTGGGTGGGGGGTGGGGTAGGTCACCTTGTGAAATATGAGTCGTTTACCAAACACCCGAAAACATTTTACACCCTTCCTCCGTAAAATATTTTCCTCCGTAAAATATTTTACGCTCTACCTCCGTAAAACATTTTACAGGAAAACATTTTACAGGAAAACATTTTCCAGAAAACGTTTTCCGGAAAACATTTTACGTCGAAACAAACGGAGCCTAATTATCTCTCCTACTTTACTTTTATACTCACAACACTTTTCAAATTTACTATTCCCTCCACTCATTCTCTCTCTTATTTTACTTTTATACTCACAACACTTTCTCCACTATCCTTTTTCCTTAATTTGCGTGCTAAGCTCAAAATGATAAAGTTATCAATGGGACAGAGAGTATTTGTTTTGAGATGTAGAAATGTACTCCCTTCGTCCCATAAAACATTACTCATTTACTGTTGATAACGGAAAATAAGGAATAATGTTATTAAAGTAGGAGTTGTGAGTGGGTATGAGAGAGAATGAGTGGAGATAATAGTAAATTTGAAGAGTGATGTGAGTATGACAAGTGGGACATCCAAAATAGTAAAATGAGTAAAATTTTATGGGACGGAGGGAGTATATACTAACAACTAACTTATAATATTGTAATGTATACAATTGAATATCACCATATACTCCCTCCGACCCATTCAAGTGTGTACCAAATTTTACGCACACCGATTGGAATTAAGGAATAACAATAAAATAAGAAAAAAGTAAGAGAGAGAAAAAAGTAGAGAGAGAATGTTGTGAGTGTAAAAGTAAAATAGGAGAGAGAATGAGTGGAATGAATAGTTAGGAGAGAGAATGTTGTGAGTGTAAAAGTAAAATAGGAGAGAGAGTGAGTGGGATAAATAGTGAAGATTCCCTTTTTATTTTGAGCAGTTCACACTCAGCTGAAACGGACCAAAAGGAAAATAAGTGTACACTCGAATGAAACGTGTACACTCGGCTAAAACTAAGTGAATATACTTCAAATATATTAGAGGTGCAACATAGGAATACACGCTGCTGATAAATTATTGATTTATACTCCATTCTACACAGTGACACAATTTTTTTTTAAAGGAAATAGTGGACGTAGTTTCATGCTGGAATAATTACCAATGCTGGAATAATTACCAAGGAGGGTAACGTACTTAAAATCCATTTTCAAATAAGGTACCGTGCTAACTAGTTACTAACTTAGGTATCGTACTTTCAAAAGTAATTTTAAATAAGATATTCCATCAAATTTTTAGCTAACGTCGTTAAAAAATCTAACGGGCTTGTCAACATCGTTACCCCCTACCCACCCCCTGCCCCCACCCCCGCCCTACCCCCTACCCACCCACCCACCCTAACCCCCACCCCCCACGCCCCAGCCCTACCCCCTACCCCCCCCCACCCCCTACCCCCCCACCCCATCCCCCCCCCACCCCTAAACGAGGCTGACAAGCCCGTTAAATTTTTTAACGACTGAACATACCAAAAGTGTCGAGTTGGGCCATGCGAATAAAGCCCAATCACAGACAGCCTTGACTCTCACATCCTCAATGAGGCTGACCCAACCAAAACAGGGCCCAAAGCCCATCTCAAGGATCAGTCGACTAAGCCCATGGTGTAAGTGCTCCAATTTGAGCTTGTTAGAATTTTCGTTAGAAAATTAACGAAAGTTATAACATTTCTAACAATTCCTAACTATCCTAACATTTCTAACAAAGTGAGGGTAAAATGGGCATTGTTATTTAAGGTTAAACCTTAAAAAGAATCTTAAAAAGAAAAACAAAAGAAGAAAACCATAAATAGAAATGCTGGAAACATAAACTGGCTGTTTAATTTGAATTTCAAAAAGAAATATTCCTCTTGTCCAAAGCTGGAGCTGCATTTAATGAACAGTGCACGCTGAAGGGTCTTGTCCGCGCGGATGAGTTTGTCATTTCAGGAGGGCTATAAATTGAGCCCTCCAGTCACAAAAATAAGGGGAACAACACCAATTGCACCGAACCTCTGGCGAAATATAGAGAGAAAACAGTGAGAATTCTTCAAGAATTGTCACCATTTTCTCTCCAATCTTTCCCAACTCACACTCATCCACTCACTCTCATACTTAAGCCTTAAACACTCATACACTCAAGCCAAAAACTCAAGAACACAAGGAAGATTGGTAAACCCTCCTTCTCCTTACCCTAAACTCCAACCATGCATGCATTTGCAAACTACAAAATGTAGTTCTTTCATCTTCTTGCTCTAGATCTAAGAAGATCACCATGGAAGACCATCTCCATGGATGATCTTCTACAAAGATCAAAATTATTTTCAAGTTCTCTTACTTTCTTGCAAAGAAAACTCATTTTCAAAACCCTAAAAACCATTTTCAAGCATCAAATCTCATTTTCAAAGGATAAAAATCCCCTTCCCAAGCAAATGAAATGCTTAGTCCTAATGTACCCCAAGGATGGTTTGGTATAGTTGATTCACCACTAAAATGTCTAGTGATCACTAATAGGGATATGGGGACAAGCATGGATGCAAAACCCCCTTTAAAATCACATTTTCTCTCTTGAGAAGTTGCTGTCCAGTAGCAATTTTCTCAGACCTCAGTCCATGGTCTTAATTTTTGGACACAGATAAATGTGGAATTTGGTGTTGACTACAAAACACTTTTTGTAGCCAACATCCAGATCTTTCCATAAATATTTTTACTTTATTTTTTGGGTGAGTAATACTCCTCTTTTTCAAATTTTCCTTCAGAGGCTAGTTCATCAGCTTCTGGGAATCCAGATCTCATATCTGAGGTTTCCAGAAGGTTTTGACCCCTCAAATCTTCTCCAAAATGGAAAATTCCTTCGCACAAATCTTATTTAAGGTGTCTAGAACAACTTTCATTCTCTGAGTTTATCCAGATTATGAAGTTTTAAGACCCTTGAATCCATTTCAAAATCAAAGGTCCACTGCCTTTTTCATTATGGCAGAAATGGCTCTCAACTTCAAAAGGTCTTTTGAGTACCAAATCTAAATCCAAAAATCTTCCAAAAATTCATGGGATCAGTTTAAAGTCTTAAAAAGATATTCCAATTTTTACTTTTCTGAGTTTCAACTTATTTTGGCCAAAACACACACACACACACACACACACACACACACACACACACAAATGATTTTCAGCTTGGAAGACTCGTTTTACGAGGCATTTCGGGTGCACACTAACGTCCTTCCCGGCGTGTAACATGACCTCCGAACCTAAATCTCTGATCTCGGGCTTTTTTCAAAGTTTTGGCCCTCAAAATTAAAATGGCGTGGCGACTCCGTTTCGTTGATTTTTTCAAACAAAAAATGGGAAAATTTCCGGACGCACATATCATCACACATGGTCCGGCCCATCAGGCCCCGACTTAACTTAGTCCAACTTCAGAATCCGTATTACAACTCGGGTACGAACCATGCTCTACCCGACAGTCAGGTCGACCATTCCTCGAATGATGACCTCGACCTAAACAACAAGTGACGACTTGATACTTGCCGGCGTATTTGGTTGAACTATTCTCATAACCACATCCCTACAAATCAGGGGCCGTTATAGACACGTTCCCATTACCAATAACCGCCGCTACAATCACGGAGCACATGTCGCCTCCCCAAAAATACACCACTTTTGTCTATAAATACTTCATCACTACCAAACGGTGAAAGGTAACTGCCATTTTGCTATTGGAATTCATTCATTCAATACATTTTGAGCAATATTCAACTGTGATCTTACTCTCACGCCCGAGCGTCTTCGCCGGAGACACATCCGGCTAGTCGTGGGTTCTGATTTCAGGTCAAGGAGCCAGGTGATTCGTCCTGCCACGTGGAGGAAGATTGATAAGCACAATTCCTGCAGCATCAGTTTGGTTCCATTGCCGGGAATCGTGCTTTAGCTTGACCTCGAAAACTCCATCAACCTACAACAATGGTGACTTCAGACGGACATGTATCTGAGGCTTCACTTGGGCACGAAGAAGAAAACAATAACAACACGAACGCAAACGCTGAAAACCTGTACTTGCCTCCTCCCCCACCAAATCGGCCTCATGGTAGAGCCACGCGTTCTACCAGTGTTGTTGATGGCAAGGGATTGCCTGACACAAGGAGAGGGAAAAGGCATATGGAAGGACAAGGAGTACCACCTCCTCCTAAGCGTCCAACTGGACATTTGAACATGGGAAACAGGGCAGGTCCCTCAACTAATCCCATGAGCAAGAAAGAAATGATGCTGGAACGAGCTCAGATTCTTGCTGATTTGATAGCTATGGAGGAAGCAGAGCAGGCCGATATTCGTTCAGAAAGGGTTGCCCCCTCCCAAGTCTCCAACAGACAGCAGGCCAGGAGTGCTAGGCCAAATGAGGGTGTGGGGCAAAATGGCGAGGATAGGATAGTTCAGCGAGCCCCCACTATCGTTCATGTGCCAAGTCACGACCTCAGGGCTAGCCTCACCAGAAATAGGGAGCAAGAGGCTCAGTCTGATTTGAGGACGCAATTAACCGCCAACAGAAACAGACGCATTTCCCCAGCACGGACATGTAAGTGCTCCAATTTGAATTGGTAGCTTTTTCGTTAGAAAGTTAACGAAAGTTTTAACATTTCTAACATTCCTAACAAACCCTAACCTTTCTAACAAAGTGAGGGTAAAGTGGGCATTGCCACTTAAGGTTAAGCCTAGAAAAGAATCTCAAAAAAGCCAAAAAACCAAAGATAGAAACTGCTGGAACAAAAACTGGCTGATTAATTTGAATTTTGAAAAGATTTTTCTTCCTGTCCAAAGCCTGGAGCTGTAATTAATGAACAGTGCACGCTGACGATACCCTCCGCGCGGACATGATTGAGGATTTCAGAGGGCTATAAATTGAACCCTCCTCTCTCAGTTTACACAACACAATTTGATCATAGCAACGAAGTTCCGGCGAAATATAGAGAGAAAACAGTGGGAATCCCTTGATTGCCACCATTTTCTCTTGAATCTTTCCCAATCTCACTCCAAACACAAATCCAAACATCAAACCTTGATACTCCTCAAGCCAAACACCAAATCTTGATACTCCTCAAGTCAAATTCCAAGCCTAGGAAGATAGGGTGTCACCATTGGTAAAGCCCTCCTTCTCAAAACCCTAAAATTCACTTTTGACTTCTTGTTCATCTTGTTCTTCTTACTTGGATCTACTTGATGTTTAGTTTAACTTGAGTTTTGACCCAAGATGGTCATCTTGAAGTTCATCTTCATGAATGACCATCTCAAATGGTCTATATTTTAAATCTCTAAATTGATTTTTTCTCTTTAATTTCATTTCTACAAAATATCCCCTTTCCCTTTGCAAAGGACATGTTTAAACCCCATAAATTCCCCAAGGATGACTTGAATATGATAACCACTCAATAAAAAGTAGTGGTATCAAGTCTAGGGATGAAAATGGGGTGAACATAGATGCAAATCCCCCAAAAATCACATTTTCCCTCAAGAACATCTTGCTGTCCAGTAGCATTGTTCTGAGACCTCAGTCCATTTTCTTATTTTTTGGACCCAGTAAAACTTGGAATTGGGTGTTGACTACAAAACACTTTTTGTAGCCAACATCCAGATCTTTCCAGACATATTTTTATTTTATTTTTTGAGTAAGTAAAACTCCTTTTTTCAATTTTTCTTTTAGAGGCCAGTTCATCAGCTTCTGGAAATCCAGATTTCACATCTGAGATTTCCAGAAGGTTTTGACCCCTCAAATTACTTCCAAAATGGAAAGTTTCTTTTTAGAAACCCTATTTAGGGTGTTTTAAGCAACTTTCATTCTCGGACTTTCCCCAGATTCTGAGGTTTTGAAGCCTTTAAGTCCATTTCAAAGTCAAGGGTCAACTGCCTTCTTTCATTCTGGCAGAATTGCTTTTCAAATCCAAAAATCTTTTGAGTGCCAAAAATCCACCCAAAAATTCTCCAAAAAATCATGGGACCAGTTTAAAGTCTTAAAAAGAGATCCCAATTTTCACTTTTCCCAGTTTCAAATTATTTTGGTCAAAACACACACACACACACACACACACAACAAAAGGATTTCAAATGTTTGGAAGACTCGTTTTTACGAGGCGTTCCGGGTGCACACTAACGTCCTTCCCGGCGCGTAACGTGACCTCCGAACCCAAATCTCTAATCTCGGGCATTTTTCAAAGTTTTGGCCCTTAAAACAAAAATGGCGTGGCGACTCCGTTTGATTTCAAAAAAATCGGGTACATCACAGTGGCGACTCCGCTGGGGAACTAAGCTTTTTTTTTAAAAAAAAAAATGGTATTTGGTATATTGGTGGAAACCACTAAATTTCCCGTTATCGCCTCCTAACACGAGTCGGGGATAAATTGTGGTCTAACAATCCCACGTACCGGTATCACCGTTTTCAAAAAAAAAAGCTTTTGAGGGTCAAGCTTCCGTCCCGGCTTTGAAAATCATTTTTGTGTGTGTGTTGATTTTTGCTGTGAGGACCCCGACCCGGAACCTACACGTGTCCCGAGTTGGAGCGTCCTCAAACTAACCCGAAAACACTAAACTTTTAAAACTTTACTTTGACTTTCAAACATAAACATTAATAATATAACATTTTAAAAGAACTCCACTCAACTCCACATCGGAGGAGGAGATAACTAACTTTGAGAACGATCAACTGTTTAGTTACAAAAGATATTGGTTTTTAACGTAGAAAGATAAAGTTTATAATTACAAACGCCCAAAAGGAATTATGACAAAATAATTTCTACGCCAACCTAACGTACCCCGACAATATCCCAAAATGCTCACAGCCAAACTCTTTTCCGTCCTTACTTGGGCGGTCCTCCTGTCTCGGGATCTAAAACAGTAAAGGGAGAGGGGTGAGAATAAATCTCAGCAAGCTATTATGAATGCAGCAATATGCCAAATAAATGCAACATATAACAAGTCGCACGTAACACATTGGAAAAGCTATAAACACATTCCATTACCTTGGTTTACCTTTTTCCCGTCTGAACAGTAGTCGTACAACATTGGGTATAATAATACTCCAATTATACAGTGAGCTGCTTAAGCAATACTCACGTCTTATAAGACCCGTTTTTCAGGGAACCAAATAAGACAGTAGCAACTCTGTAAGGCTTTTGGCTCAATACAGACGCTATAACCCCAACCTCGCGCCAGGGGAGGGGACGGTCACGAATATAACATAATCCGATCATATTAGGTCACACTTCCATAATTGATCGTATTCTGTTATACCCCCAACGTCAGCTGACTCACACATAATCAAGCACATAATAGATACTTGAATAAAATCCACAAAAGGGATAACAATATATCAACATGGTAAAATATACTCATGTTCAACCAATATCATAGTGCAACATTACATTAACACACTATGCATAATACAACAATGTATATGAACTCAATGTAAGCAAGGAAGTAGCATCAATCCATCCTACATGGTCATTATACAATAATACATAGCCTCTTTAAGGGTCTAAGTTGAATCTACCAAGTTGGGATCATAATTGTCTAGTTACCAAACTAGGTTATCTAACGTTTTCCAAGCAACATTTATAGTACTTCCACTACTCCATTTTGATCACTTAAGATGTCATTGTATAGCCAAAGTATTCTACTTTAATCTAGGTTAAAGATTTTTCATTTTGGTTCTAGTTTGATTGGTTTTAAACAGCTTCAAAATTGATGTGAGAAACCAGTTCAGAGAACGACTCGTGCCCCAGGGCACGACTCGTGCTCAATCCCTTAAGTCACTCAGAACGATTGGACCTCCTAGGTACGACTCGTGCTCACGACTTGGCCAAGGGCACGACTCGTGCCAAGGGGCACGACTCGTGCCTCGGCCCAGAAACTGGTATAACAGCAGCAACAACACTAAAATCCCAAGAAACCCAATTTCCAACCAAATGACTTCTAATTTGTGAACCTAAAGGGCATTTCCAACTTTAGTAACTTCATTCTACTCATTTAACTCCATGGAATCATGTCTTAAACCTAGATCATTATAACTTCCATGAACCATAACATTTCCTCAATCTAAGAAAGTTTTCCCAAGCATCAAAGCAAATAGAACATCCATAACAACATAAATATTCATGAACATTCAAAGAAGGAAAAGGATCATAATAACTCACATTTGCCAATACAAGAGAAGATGAAGTTTTTCTAGGCTTGATAGATTCCTTGAGTTGATCCACACACCAAAGGACACTTGGATTTGAAAAGTGAGCAAGAATGATCTTGGTAATAGCTTGAGAGAAGAAAGCTATTCTTATGTTCTTTCCATGGAGAAATGAAGAGAAAAGAAGAGGAAGAAGAATGATTGAGGAGGGAGAAGTGTGTGGGAGGTGTAAGAGGGAGTAGGGTGAAGGAGTGGGGAGGTTTGACAAGAAGGGCCTAGGTTGAGGGAAGTAAGGGGGAAGGGAATGGCCCCCCCCCTTTCCTCTAGGCTTTCACAATAATTTAGCCAACACCCTAATTAATTAACTACTCCATTTATCCTCCTCCCATTATTTATTTATTTGCTACTATTATAATTTTCTTAGAACATAAATTTATTTTATCATCATTTATCCTATCATATGAAATTAATTATATAAAAATGGACACATAATAATAATAATAATAATAATAATAAAAGCACACAATATAATATTAAAATTTAGTGCCTAGGGTTAGGGTCGTTACACTCACTCCCCCTTAGAGAAAATTCGTCCCGAATTTTAAAAGAAAACTTACTTGGATTTTCAAACAACCACGGGTACTTCGCTCTCATCTCCGACTCTAGCTCCCACGTCGCTTCCTCTACGGTGTGGTTCTTCCAAAGGACCTTCACTATAGGGATACTCTTAGACCTCAACTCTTTAACTTGGAACTCTAGGACTCTCAAGGGTTCCTCAACATAAGACATGTCCGCTTGGACATCATCGGGAGGAGAACTCAAGATGTGGGAAGGATCATGACAATACTTCCTCAACATCGAGACATGGAAAACATCATGAAGTAAGGAAAGAGACGGAGGCAATGCCAACCGGTAAGCCAAATCCCCAACCTTTTCTAAGATCTCAAACGGACCAACGAACCTCGGAGCCAATTTACCCTTATTACCAAACCTTTTGATTCCCGTCCTCGGAGAGACCTTCAAGAACACAAAGTCACCAACCTGAAAAGATAAATCCCGTCTTCTATTGTCGGCGTAGCTTTTCTGTCTACTCTGAGCCGTCTTCAATCTATCCCGAATCACTTTGATCTTCTCCGTAGAATCTCGAACCAAATCCGGGCCCCAAAGTCTCGCTTCACCAACCTCGTCCCAACACATTGGAGATCGACACCTCCTACCATACAATGCTTCATACGGAGCCATCTCAATACTAGACTGATAACTGTTGTTGTAGGCAAACTCCACTAAAGGTAGATGATCCTCCCAAGACAATTGGAAATCCATCACACAAGCCCGTAACATATCCTCAAGTATCTGAATAGTTCTCTCGGACTGACCATCGGTTTGAGGATGAAACGCCGTACTGAAACACAATTTAGAACCCAAGGCTTCATGCAATGCTCTCCAAAATCTAGATGTAAACCTCGGATCTCTGTCAGACACAATACTAACCGGAACCCCGTGAAGTCTCACAATCTCTTTCATGTACAACTGAGCTAACTTTTCTAACGAGAACTTGGTTGATACCGGAAGAAAATGAGCCGACTTCGTCAACCGATCCACAATAACCCATATAGCATCCATCTTCTTCGCGGTAAGAGGTAAACCCGAAACAAAATCCATCGAGATCCCTTCCCATTTCCACTCCGGAATATCCAATGGTTGAAGTAGTCCCGCCGGTCTTTGATGTTCTGCCTTAATCTGTTGACAAGTCAAACACTTAGATACATAATCCGCTATTTCTCTTTTCATTCCATTCCACCAATATCCACGCTTCAAGTCTTGATACATTTTGGTACTCCCCGGATGAATCGCAAACTTGGACTTATGGCCATCCTCTAAGACACGCTTCTTGATTTCCGGCGATGAAGGAACGCAAATTCTCCCTTGGAAAGTTAAAATCCCATCTCTATTCAAAGTAAAATCCCCGACTTTCCCATCTTGCACTTGATCTAATATTTTCTTCAATTCCGGATCACCTTGTTGAGCTTCCTTCAAATCTCCATACAAAGTAGGAACGGCTCTAACATTCGCAATAATTACCTCACTCTTCAACTCTCGAGAACTCAAAGCTGTCACATATGCCTTTCGGCTAATCGCATCCGCCACTACATTGGCCTTCCCCGGGTGATAGGATATGACACAATCAAAATCCTTCAAGAACTCAAGCCATCTTCTTTGTCGGTTGTTCAACTCCTTTTGGGTAAACAAATACTTCAAACTTTTATGGTCGGTAAAAATCTCAAATTTCGCTCCGTAGAGATAATGCTTCCACTTATGCAACGCAAATACAATCGCCGCCAATTCCATATCATGAGTAGGATAATTCTGTTCCGCCGGTGATAACTTCCTAGAGGCATACGCAATAACCTTCCCATTCTGCATGAGAACACAACCCAAACCTGCCTTCGAGGCATCACTATAAATAACAAAATTCTCGCAACCACTCGGAAGGGTAAGAATAGGAGCCGTTGTCAACCTCTTCTTCAATTCATCAAAGCTTGCTTCACACTTGGAATCCCATACAAACGATACATCTTTCCGAGTCAACCTCGTCAACGGAGTCGCTATCCGAGAAAACCCTTCAATGAACCTCCGATAATATCCAGCCAACCCAAGAAAACTACGGACTTCGGTCACAGTCGAAGGTTGCTTCCAATTAACCACTGCTTCAATCTTTGAAGGATCCACGGAAATTCCCGAACTCGACACAACATGCCCCAAGAAAGAAATTTGCTCAAGCCAAAACTCGCACTTACTGAACTTAGCGTACAACTGCTTCTCCCGAAGAACGGACAAAACAATCCTCAAATGATTCTCATGCTCTTTCCGGGACTTAGAATACACAAGAATATCATCAATAAAGACCACCACAAAACTATCAAGATAAGGCTTGAAGACACGGTTCATCATATCCATAAACACGGCTGGAGCATTAGTCAACCCAAACGGCATCACAACAAACTCATAATGACCATATCTAGTACGGAAAGCTGTCTTAGCAATATCATCCGGCCTAATCTTCAACTGATGGTATCCGCTTCTCAAATCAAGCTTTGAGTAGATAACGGAACCTTGGAGTTGGTCAAACAAATCATCTATATGCGGAAGAGGATACTTATTCTTAATGGTGGCTTGGTTCAACAAACGATAGTCAATGCACAATCGTAGGGTACCATCCTTCTTCCTAACAAACAAGGCCCAGGTGCTCCCCACGGAGACACACTAGGACGAATAAAACCTCGGTCTAACAATTCTTGCAATTGGACCTTCAACTCTTTTAACTCGGCCGGAGCCATTCTATAGGGTGCTTTAGAGATAGGAGCGGTACCGGGCACTAAGTCAATACAAAACTCTATCTCACGATCCGGAGGCATAGAGTACTCACTAGAAAACACATCACTAAACTCATTCACTACCGGAACATGAGCTAACTCGGGAGACTTCTTATTGGAATCTACCACGTAAGCCAAGTAACCCGCACACCCCTTAGATAGCATCTTTCTAGCTTTTAAGGCAGAAATAACATGCAAACCGAACATAGATTTATCGGCATCAAATATAAAAGTAGGCACATCAGGCATAGCAAATGAGACTCGTTTTCTACGACAGTCTACCAAGGCATGACACTGACTCAACCAGTCCATCCCAAGGATCACATCAAAATCACGGATTGGTAACTCGACCAAATCCACCGGCAATACATGCCCACATATAGTCACATCACAACCACGATATATCAAAGAAGATTCAAGGCTCTCTCCCATAGGAGTAGAGACCTCCAACACATAAGGCATAGATTCAGGCAAGATATGCAATGAGAATGCAAAATGAGACGCCACAAATGAATGGGAAGACCCGGGATCTATAAGAATGCGGGCCTTAACTCCTGAGACAGGAACTATACCTCTAATGACGGCATTAGGATCGACCTCTCCTCGACCCAAAGCAAACACACGACCTTGGACTTTATCCTTAGGTTTCCCATCAACATCTCTTTTCACACCACTACCTTGTCCTCCAAATCCTGCACCCAAAGCTTGCTTATTCTCAGAACTGGCTTGGGGCAATTCCTCCTAAAATGGCCTCGTCGACCCACACTCCAAACACTTTCCTTGTTTGCTCCAACACTTGTCCTCCGAATGCCCTAGTTTCTTGCAAAACCCACATGTCGTCCCAAACTGACCGGAAGTCGCACGATTTGCCGGAGCCGCCACATGACCTCCTCGATTCGCTCCCGGAGTAAATGTCCCTAGCTGCACCCTATTCTGTCCCGAACCTTGACCTTGGAATCTATTCTTGTTTCCACCTTCATTCTTACCACGATGCTCCTCTATGTCATTCTCAATCCGGTACGCCATATTCACTGCTGCTTGGAAGTTGGCGAAGTTATGCGTCAACAACTGCTTCCGAACTCAACCCTTAAACCTTTCACAAACCGGTAGACTCGCCTCTCTTCATCCAGGCACCAAATGAGGACAATATCGGGCCAATTCTGTGAACTTCGGCCGAATAATGCGCGCTCTTGTCATGGTCCACTTGCTCCGGTTTCAAAAACTCGCCTTCCTTCTTGTCTCTAGTAACCATCGGTACAAAGTGATCCGGAACTTGAGTGTGAAGTTCTCCCAAGTCTCGCGGTGTCAAATCCCGGTCCCAACCATCCTTCACTACTCGCCACCAAAGCAGCTC
Organism: Adenophora triphylla var. japonica; assembly: GCA_022495995.1. Lineage (NCBI taxonomy): Eukaryota > Viridiplantae > Streptophyta > Magnoliopsida > Asterales > Campanulaceae > Adenophora > Adenophora triphylla. The sequence goes on along the minus strand of JAFEMH010001164.1, from coordinate 319,230 downwards.
GCGGTCCTTCCAACTTGAAAACGGCGCATCTCACCTTCTCCGCATCCGTACTCTCCATAGCTGCGAAAATCTTATTCATAGCCTCAAGCCACCTCTCAGCCTTCAGCGGATCCGGATCTCCGTTGAAGCTAGGAGGAGACATCTTCACGAACTTCTCCAACCCATGTTGCCCTTGTCTGCCTAGATTCTGATTCAAATTCTGATTCTGAGTTGCCATATGCTGAAGAAACCCTCGGAACATATCCATCATCTCGGCATTTGGATTACCAACACCACCCAAACCCAGATTCTGATCACCATCATTTCCCGCCATAACAACAAACTCCTGCATTAAACACTCGACGTCAGTTATCACACACTCTCACTCAGCTAGACTCTACCCGAGAATTCTAACCGAGCTCTGATACCAACTGTGAGGACCCCGACCCGGAACCTACACGTGTCCCGAGTTGGAGCGTCCTCAAACTAACCCGAAAACACTAAACTTTTAAAACTTTACTTTGACTTTCAAACATAAACATTAATAATATAACATTTTAAAAGAACTCCACTCAACTCCACATCGGAGGAGGAGATAACTAACTTTGAGAACGATCAACTGTTTAGTTACAAAAGATATTGGTTTTTAACGTAGAAAGATAAAGTTTATAATTACAAACGCCCAAAAGGAATTATGACAAAATAATTTCTACGCCAACCTAACGTACCCCGACAATATCCCAAAATGCTCACAGCCAAACTCTTTTCCGTCCTTACTTGGGCGGTCCTCCTGTCTCGGGATCTAAACCAGTAAAGGGAGAGGGGTGAGAATAAATCTCAAAGAAGCTATTATGAATGCAAAGAATATGCCAAATAAATGCAACATATAACAAGTCGCACGTAACACATTGGAAAAGCTATAAACACATTCCATTACCTTGGTTTACCTTTTCCCGTCTCGAACAAAGAGTCGTACAACATTGGGTATAATAATACTCCAATTATACAAATAGCCGCTTAAGCAATACTCACGTCTTATAAGACCCGTTTTTCAGGGAACCAAATAAGACAGTAGCAACTCTGTAAGGCTTTTGGCTCAATACAGACGCTATAACCCCAACCTGTGGCCACAGGAGGGGACGGTCACAGATATAACATAATCCGATCATATTAGGTCACACTTCCATAATTGATCGTATTCTGTTATACCCCCAACGTCAGCTGACTCACACATAATCAAGCACATAATAGATACTTGAATAAAATCCACAAAAGGGATAACAATATATCAACATGGTAAAATATACTCATGTTCAACCAATATCATAGTGCAACATTAAATTAACACACTATGCATAATACAACAATGTATATGAACTCAATGTAAGCAAGGAAGTAGCATCAATCCATCCTACATGGTCATTATACAATAATACATAGCCTCTTTAAGGGTCTAAGTTGAATCTACCAAGTTGGGATCATAATTGTCTAGTTACCAAACTAGGTTATCTAACGTTTTCCAAGCAACATTTATAGTACTTCCACTACTCCATTTTGATCACTTAAGATGTCATTGTATAGCCAAAGTATTCTACTTTAATCTAGGTTAAAGATTTTTCATTTTGGTTCTAGTTTGATTGGTTTTAAACAGCTTCAAAATTGATGTGAGAAACCAGTTCAGAGAACGACTCGTGCCCCAGGGCACGACTCGTGCTCAATCCCTTAAGTCACTCAGAACGATTGGACCTCCTAGGTACGACTCGTGCTCACGACTTGGCCAAGGGCACGACTCGTGCCTCGGCCCAGAAACTGGTATAACAGCAGCAACAACACTAAAATCCCAAGAAACCCAATTTCCAACCAAATGACTTCTAATTTGTGAACCTAAAGAGCATTTCCAACTTTAGTAACTTCATTCTACTCATTTAACTCCATGGAATCATGTCTTAAACCTAGATCATTATAACTTCCATGAACCATAACATTTCCTCAATCTAAGAAAGTTTTCCCAAGCATCAAAGCAAATAGAACATCCATAACAACATAAATATTCATGAACATTCAAAGAAGGAAAAGGATCATAATAACTCACATTTGCCAATACAAGAGAAGATGAAGTTTTTCTAGGCTTGATAGATTCCTTGAGTTGATCCACACACCAAAGGACACTTGGATTTGAAAAGTGAGCAAGAATGATCTTGGTAATAGCTTGAGAGAAGAAAGCTATTCTTATGTTCTTTCCATGGAGAAATGAAGAGAAAAGAAGAGGAAGAAGAATGATTGAGGAGGGAGAAGTGTGTGGGAGGTGTAAGAGGGAGTAGGGTGAAGGAGTGGGGAGGTTTGACAAGAAGGGCCTAGGTTGAGGGAAGTAAGGGGGAAGGGAATGGCCCCCCCCCTTTCCTCTAGGCTTTCACAATAATTTAGCCAACACCCTAATTAATTAACTACTCCATTTATCCTCCTCCCATTATTTATTTATTTGCTACTATTATAATTTTCTTAGAACATAAATTTATTTTATCATCATTTATCCTATCATATGAAATTAATTATATAAAAATGGACACATAATAATAATAATAATAATAATAATAATAATAAAAGCACACAATATAATATTAAAATTTAGTGCCTAGGGTTAGGGTCGTTACACTTGCACAATTTTCATGTTGTTTTGGCCGCCTCGGAGAAAGTCAAAATTTTGACTGTCGGAATAATGTCCCTAACTGTCGGAATTTTCGTGCTTACGTGCTTATGTGCTCATAAAAAAAAATCAAAAAAAAAAGATTTTCAAAAAAAAAAAAGAAGAAGAAAATTCTCAAAAAAATAAAAATAAATCATGCATCATATTTTTAAGACTCATAAAAAATCTCTATTTTACTCAGAAAAAGAATATAGACATCAAGACACTACGCGCACGTGACCGTACACCGCACACTACGTCCCTTAACCCGGGAAATCCTTGTCGCGGTCCGTTTGGTCTTATTACGCCTCTGGATGAGCACGGGACTACCCAAACATCCCATAGAGCCTCGTGTCGACCATGCACTTGTCCGTGACACACTTTGTCCGAGACCCGGTTGGTTTTTAGTCCGGTCCGTGTCATGCCCCGTCCGTGTATAGACCTTTCCTTTCAAGCCTTTGTCGGCATACCGACTCAATATCTTTCGGGTCCCTAATCGCCGAAGTCATGCCGCTTTTCCGCCGCAGACTTTGACCAAGGTATTGACCGGCGCCTTGACTTCGGCTCGATCGGCACAAATTATACACCGACTCCCAAAGCATGACACCGAGTCATCAAGGATTAACGGTTATTCCATGCCTAATTACGGCTTAACCGACGACAAGTCAAGATCAATTGCGGACATTTATCACCCAAATCATGCCGACCTTTTGTCGAGCTTCTGACACGATCTTGACTTTGACGCGCCTTTGTCCGTAATTTACATCGAATGCTCGTTAAGACTCGATTACACTGCGTGACTTCTAGGATCGTTTTTCTTTCGGTCGGTGGGACCCGCTGCCCTATAGGACCTCGCTGGGGCCGTCCACCCCGGGAGGTCGAAATACAGTGGAATACGAGGGGCTTATAGACGTAGTGACGGAGCCCACCGATCCAGAATCGAGTAGTTCGAAAAAAAAAAAGAGCAATCTTTTCCAACCGATTAGGTTAATAAAACGTGTTTTAAGTAAACATGAACAAATAATCGCATGTTGCATGAGCCTAAGAGCCCAAACACCTACCCTCCTTCAATTTCGCCATCTGAACCCTCGTGTCTTTCCCCCGCAGCCTCCGCGTAAAGCTTGGTTTCTGGACACCGGTCACCGTTTAATCGTTGGGAAGAGTCAAGTGCCTCATCGCCTGGGCCGTTTGTTTCAACTCCGGGTTTCGTAATGTCTCGCATCACCGGTAACGAGGGGACAACGTCACTCCGCCTCCGGGACTCCTCGCATGCAGACAAAGAATGGAATCGCTAGCGTAATGTATGAGAATGCGACAGAAGCATAGCCGAATAGCCTTATCGAGGCTATTAAGAGCCACGGTTTGGCCGCCGCCTCAATCCCGATGGCACCTTCACTGTGGAAGAAGAGGATGACCCCAATCCCACCCTGCCGCCCGATTACTCCAGGATGCCACCACCAACCTCCTTCGGTGCTACCGTAACACATGTTCCTCGATCTTCGGGTCGACCACCGGATCCATGCAGCCCGATGGGACGAATCGGTTCACAGGCTCTCAGCCGGTGGGGGCAAAGTCAAGACGGAATGTCCTCTCATGGTTGGGGATACCTCTAATGCCACGGCAGATTGGAATCCCACCTCGCCCGGAACCGATCAATCCGACCTTCACATCAAGCGGCCACAATTTGGAATGCCGCCACACCGGTTCTCGGGCGCGTCAGAGCCCCACCTCGTAATGGTACTAGCTCACCGCTCCTCACACGCCTCTCACAAATCCATTTCTCACTGGACTTCTATGGGTTATCAAGCCTTCATCCCGGTTTCATCCGAATCACCAGGACCACAAGTATCCTCTCTATGCATCCTCGCCACAACCACCCATGCAATTCAACAACCAGTGGACAAAGAAGCCCGCACTTAAGCCTACTTATGGGCCTCACTCCGAAAATCCAAGCCATATGGCTACCTCGAGATCTGCCTCCATCTTCTCTCGCCGATTGGAAGCCAACAAAGAAGTCGCCGGGTTCTATCCTTTTGCCCCAGCCTCCTACCCACACTCCCTGTGGTAATTTGGGCCAAGGACGAGTTTTCACCTATGCTCCGGATATGATATTCCTTCCACCAATGCACCACCAACAGCCTAGTCCTCTTCCTAGCTCAAATATCGGCCTCAGAATTCCCGCTCCGCCTTTGGATCCCCAATTGGCTTGGTTTATGGAGCAACACAAGGAAATGAAAGCACGTATTCGAATTGACCGCCAAAAAGAACACCGCTCTTCGGCCTACGTATCCCGACTCGATTGTCCCCCGCCTCACAAGTTTGTGATGCCCACTCTGGAATTGTTTGACGGGAGTGCATGCCCTAAAACTCACTTGGACACCTATACTTTGGCAATGAAGGCTAAGGGATGCACAAACCAAAGAATTGGCCGATTACTTTAGTCTCTCTTTGAAGTCGTGGGCTTTGAAATGGTTTTTCCGATTGCAGCCAAGCTAGGGCTACTTGGGAACAAATTACCAAGCATTTCACAGATAAGTATAAAGCCAACTTGGAGTGGGAGACAAACAGAGTTGACACCGCAAAACAACGATGCGGCGCTCTAATGAGAATATTGGGGATTTCTATAAGAGATGGAACTTAAAGCTCAAAGAAATGGCCATTCCTCCCTCTCGACGAGGAGCAAGTTAGACATCTTTCGGTCATGCTTGAAGCCGCATTTGAGAGCTTCCCTCACCCAGCTTCCTACGCCGACTTGCGTGCAATGGTTAATTCCGGGCTAAGTTTGAAAAGGCTTACAATCAGCAGCTCGACCGCTGCACTCCGCCTACGGATATCGGGCTCCTCCCTCCAAAACTACTCTCACTTTCGCTAAAGGCAAAGAGGCGATCGGCTACGCGGGACAGATCAGAACAATGCCACTTCCTTTGTTCCCAAGAAGACCGATGCATCCGGATCCCGGCTCTAAGACTTGAGAAACTTTGGGATGCCTTTGAGTGATATCTTCAGAGGTTTGGTGAGAGAAGGTTTGCTCCGGCCTTTGGAAAATTATCGCCCTAGAAACCCCAACGCTCCTTTGGATACCTCCAAGCATTGTGCCTTTCATCAAGCACTACGGGCACTGACGGATGATTACGTCCCCCGAAAAGGCCATCCAAGGGTTGATTGAGCAAGGGAGGTTAGGAGATGCTGAAGGACCTAATACTATCAATAACCCGCTCCCTAACAACATGAGTGTCAACATGATCGAGTTTGGTGGATCAAGCCTTATGGGCACAATGGAGTTTGACTCGCCCCTTTGCAAGGTCAATGAACCACTATCGCAGGCAATGAAGATGGTTGGATTGAGCAAAAAGTTGCCAAGGAAATCCCGATGGAAAGGTCCGCAATAGCTCCCGCCTCCTGGCGTCGAAGAATAGATGCATGGTTCAACAAAGAAAGAGCGGCTAGACTGGGGGCTACCTATCTTTGAAATAGTCTTTTGAGTCAACCTTCGTAGGTTCTAGTACTTTTCTTTCACCTAAGTCCTTCCTGGACATTTGTCGTTGTAGTCCATTTTGGACATAGTGGTTAAGTGTCTAATTTTTAATATAAGTCTTTTTTCTTTTCTTGCTAGACTCGAGACATCACTTGCGCACCCACGTTACACTTAATTGAAATGGTTTTATCCAAAATGATCACTTGTGCTGCTCAACCACTAATTCTTCGAAAATGATTAATATTTAAACTAATCGGAGTGAGAAAACCAATTGATATCCTTCTCAAATGGGGGCTTACCAACTCCCCATCTTGCATCTCATATGCTCACATCCCTTTCATCATCATCATCTCGTTGCTCGATGAATTTGCATGGATCTTTTCTCATATAAAGTTTAAGCAAGCAATGAAGACTTAAATCTCGTTTAGATCATCCAGTAGGGATTGCGGTTGAAACCTTTCACCCATAGGAAAGCCATTACCTCACCCTCACTAAACACTACCCTTTCATTTCAAGATCGGCGTGTTTTGAAACCCGTTTTAGCCATCATTTTTGCTCCATACTGAGAGAAAGTCCAAGCGAGCCCAAGAGTTTAGCTTCGAGAGTCGGCGATGTGCAAATTATCTCAAGCCATGAAGGAAGGACAAAGATAATCCTCAACTCCTCAGGAAGCTTTCCAAGTCAAAAAAAAAAAAACAAAAAAACAAAAAAAAAAAAAAAAAAAAAAAAAAAAAAAAAAAAAAAAACAAAAAAAGAAACAAAAAAAAAGAAGGATTTTAAAATCCTCACAATCTCGGATATAATTCTAAGCTCCTCAGGAAGCCTTCCAAAAAAAAAAGAAGAAGAACTCAAAAGTCCCCGACATCTCAAGAAGCTCTCCAATGATCAAAAAGGAGCCTGAATTCTCGCAAGATCGCAAAAAGTTGTCAGTAGCTCGGACTTCCTCTTATCATTACCTTAAACCAATCCCAAGCCATCCTCTCAATTTTAGAGGATACTCCCATCACCATTACCCTTGCCCTTGGCCAAGTCAAAATCTGACCTCTCATTCTTGGAGGCAATCAATCTTCCTCGCCATAGATTTCCCAAACACATCCCCACGAGCCAACCTCTCATCTTTAGAGGTTCGCCAATAAAGGCCTAGCCGACCTCTCATCTCAAGAGGTCATAATCTCCCAAATCACCCGATAGCCGATCGAAGCCCGGAAACCCAACTACAGCCCCCTACCGGATAGCGCTTTCATTCTAATATCCTCGATGTCAGGATCAAATTAATGCTTCATTGCTTGCTTAAATTGGAATCTAATCCATTTTGATTCAAAATTACCAATCAAAGATTGTGCAAATTCAACCCTTCCCTTCATGTGAGCATATTTCATTTCTCCTCACAAACACTTGCCGTGGATGTCCCACTGGGCTTCGCATCCGTGTCTTTCATGGACACTCTAAGGGGATATGTTATTCAATCCTCCAAATCCTCAAAATCCCCAAAGGTCCTCGTACCCTCGAATTTCAACATTCATTCTCTTTTCATTCGGGATAGGCCCGAACTACGGCGACCCGAGCTCTTCATAATGGAGGGAACGTAGGCAACCGTAAATGGTCCTGGCCGAAATCACAAACAAATCTCAAAAAAAAAAAAAAATCCGGTCTCATCAAGGATCGTCCCTATACACTTTCCGCCCTTCCAAGCTTGATTTTCGATATCAGTTGGTTTTCTCCTTGTGATTAATCAAAATATTTGTTCATATCAGATTTAGGGATTGAATAACCCGAACATTAACAAAAGGTTTTACGCAGCCTTGTGATCATCATGACTAAGACAAGTTTTCAAGTGTCTCGACAAGTCTTCTCTCTCTCCATCATAGGGAAATAGAGCCAAACACTGTCTTTCTGTCAGCAGGGGCTTCCATACACTTTCCCACACCTTGTGATGCTTATACTCTCTCAAAAGAGTCAAACCTAAAGCGAGAGTGTCATACACAAATTCGGGAAACATTCCCACCTTTCAAAAGATATGCCCCTGCACGTAAACATTTCTGAGTCTGTCCAAGAATCGGTTGACTAAGGTCTCGAAAAGATGGGTGCCCCTCTCGTAAGATCTGCTCGAATTTCTTCACGCGGGGCTCGCTAAGCGGTTCTCCTGCATTCTCCCCGTACGCCTCTTCAAAGTTAGGGCTTCTATAGTCATCTTTGGGTCCACATTGGGTTCTTCACTACGAGATAGACTCGCCAAGTCGCTTCTTCAAAATCTGGACTTTGCCTACTCAGGATCCGGGGGCTTTGTCAAGATGGTCTTTCGGACCCGAATTTTATCAAGCTGCAAGAAAGAATTTCAGCTTCAGAACGTGGTACACGGCAGCTTCCCGTAGCATCGGAATTCAAGATCAGGGTTTCTCCCGGCATTAGCAATTTCATCAAATCATTCTCCGGACAAGGTTTCGGCCAAGGTCACAGCTCACCCAAATGAAAGAAGCTTCACTCGTATCAACGCGCCCTAGAGCCTGTCAGCATCAGCTTCAAATGACCAAGATTGAGAGGGAAACTGTCAACCGAGACCCGGGGTCCGAATCCAATCTCATTGAGGTCCATGTGATACTATTAACAAAACCTCATCAACAACCGCGGTTTAAATCGCGATCGAGGGTTCTCACCCCCACTTGCTCAAAATCTGTTCCAAGCAGTCTCCATACCCATGCATCCCCACAAAATTCTCCCAAGGGTTCATGTAGCATGCACAAAACTTGAGTCAATAGGAACAATCCTAAATCATCGAAGATCATAAATCATAATTTTCCTGCCAGAAGCTTAGGCTAAGTGCATCTTCGAAAGCAAGTAAATGCATCATCCCATAATCATTTTTGGTTCCATGCATACATCTGTCATCATGAATGCCATATATGCGTCTTCCTCTTCACTAACGAATGCAGGAATTCAAACGTGAAATCAAATCCCCCTTTTCGGCAAGGATGATCTTCACCAAAGACAACCTCCAATGTCCACAAATGGATGAAGACGCCCTCCAGCATCTACAGTTTGGCAAAGACAAGCTCCGGCGTCTGCAACTTGCTAAAGACGACCTCCAATGTCCACAAATGGATGAAAATAGCCCCCAATGAAGACCACCTCCAGTGTCTACAATTCGGTCAGAGACGCCAAGTTCTCAAATGCAGTTCGGTCAGAGATGCCAAGTTCTCAAAATGCCAGTCGGTCAGAGACGCCAAGTTCTCAAATACAATGCGGTCAGAGACACCAAGTTCTCAAAAGCAAGAAGTCCCAATGCGAAGACAAGCTTAACCACCTCTACAAGGTTGACGATCACCAGCAAGATGCAGACTCAACCAAACTCCTCCTTCAGGTCAAAATGCCTCCAAAGACAGCAAATCGTCAGCAGAAACCGTCCCACGAACGGCGACCTAACAACTCTTCATCAACATCAGCCGTAGCCTCAGTCCTTCCGGCTAGCCTACAGTAAGCACAAAGACGTGTATGAAAGCATATCTTAGTCAACTACTTTTCTAAAAGAACATTATCATCAAATCTTAGGGCGACTTCCCAAAAATAGTCAAGCCATAAGGCGACTTCCCAAAAATAGTCAAACCATAGGGCGACTTCCCCAAAACAGTCAAAACCTTAGGGCGACTTCCCAAAAATAGTCAAACCATAGGGTGACTTCCCAAAAATAGTCCATCATAGGGTGACTTCCCAAAAATAGTCAGATCTCAGGGCGACTTCCCAAAAATAGTTAAACCATAGGGCGACTTCCCCAAAACAGTCAAAACCTTAGGGTAACTTCCCAAAAATAGTCAAACCATAGGGCGACTTCCCCAAAACAGTCAAAATCTCAGGGCGACTTCCCAAAAATAGTTAAACCATAGGGCGACTTCCCAAAAATAGTCAAACCATAGGGCGACTTCCCAAAAATAGTCAAACCATAGGGCGACTTCCCTAAAATAGTCAATCCTTGGGCGACTTCCCTAAAATAGTCAATCTTCGGGTGACTTCCCTAAGAGCAGTCAATCTTGGGCACAAAGCCCATGGCCTCTCGTTATTGCCATCCCCTTTGACGAACTGTGAGCCTACCATAGGTCCATCCACTTAACCAACATTGGTCACCCTTCTTCCCGATAGTTCTCGCAAGCCCGAATCTTCCCTAGTGAGAACACCTTCAAATAGTCTCCCTCAGATACCGGACTTCAACTTAGGATCATACTCCTGAACTAAGTTCCCATTTAGGTTCATACTCCTGAACCGAACCTCAACTTAGGATCATACTCCTGAACTAAGTTCCCATTTAGGTTCATACTCCTGAACCGAACCTCAACTTAGGATCATACTCCTGAACTAAGTTCCCATTTAGGTTCATACTCCTGAACCGAACCTCAACTTAGGATCATACTCCTGAACTAAGTTCCCATTTAGGTTCATACTCCTGAACCGAACTTCAACTTAGGATCATACTCCCCGAACTAAGTTCCCATTTAGGTTCATACTCCTGAACCGAACTTCAACTTAGGATCATACTCCTGAACTAAGTTCCCATTTAGGTTCATACTCCTGAACCGAACCTCGACTTAGGTTCATACTCCTGAACTAAGTTCCCATTTAGGTTCATACTCCTGAACCGAACCTCGACTTAGGTTCATACTCCTGAACTAAGTTCCCATTTAGGTTCATACTCCTGAACCGAACCTCGACTTAGGTTCATACTCCTTAACTAAGTTCCCATTTAGGTTCATACTCCTGAACCAAACCTCAACTTAGGTTCATACTCCTGAACTCAGTTCCCATTTAGGTTCATATCCCCTCAAAAGAAATTCCCGGCCGTTAAACGTAAGACCAAGTGCCCCGAGAAAGATAACGGAATCCCGTATCTTTCATCAAAATCATCCAAGCTAAATGTAAGACAGTGCTCGAGAAATATAACGGAATCCCGTATCTTTCATCAAAATCATCCCCGGCAGTTAAATGTAAGACCGAGTGCCTCGAGAAATATAACGGAATCCCGTATCTTTCATCAAAATCATTCCCTGGCAAGAAACGTAAGACCGAGTGCCCTGAGAAGATAACGGAATCCCGTATCTTTCATCAAAATCATCTCAGTTAAACGTAAGACCGAGTGCCCCGAGAAAGATAACGGAATCCCGTATCTTTCATCAAAATCATTCCGGCTAAAAACGTAAGACCGATTTCCCGACAAATACGTCTGTTTTCCCAAAAAGGCTATCGAAATCCCAATAAGTTAACGGAATCCCAAAAGCCAACGGAATCTCGAGTAGATTTCGAACTACGACCGCTTGATTCCCACTAGGGATACGTAGGTAGCCTATCATTAGGTCCACCACTCGACCAAAGACGGTCATCCTTCTGCCAGTACATAAGACCGAAGTCCATCTATCCCAAATCATCAAGGTTCGAGGCACCTAAAACGCCATCTCCAAGGTTCGAGGCACCTAAAACGCCATCTTCAAGGCTCGAGGCACCAAAGACGCCATCATCAAGGTTCGAGGCACCTAAGACGCTATCACACACAACACTAGGAAAACGATAAATCGCAATTATCTCAAAGAAGAGCGGATATACAATTTTCAGCCATCGACCAAAAATGGTCACTCCTATCCTCAAAGCAGAAGGATAGCCCTCCGATCAAAATGATCATCTCTTATCCCTAGCAGAAGTTTCTCTCCAAGAACCAACGCTGCAATCCCGCTCAAAGTTCGAGGCACATAAAACGCCATCATCCCTGTGGTCAAAGACCCGAACTACGGCGCTTGATTCCCACTCGGGATACGTAGGTACCCTATTAAATAGGTTCAGCCACTCGATCACTTGATCATCTGTAAAATTTGGAGCCTTACTCTTATCGACGACCCCGCTTCCTTCGAAAGCACCGTCGCGAGGGGCTACTGTAAGTGCTCCAATTTGAATTGGTAGCTTTTCGTTAGAAAGTTAACGAAAGTTTTAACATTTCTAACATTCCTAACAAACCCTAACCTTTCTAACAAAGTGAGGGTAAAGTGGGCATTGCCACTTAAGGTTAAGCCTAGAAAAGAATCTCAAAAAAGCCAAAAAACCAAAGATAGAAACTGCTGGAACAAAAACTGGCTGATTAATTTGAATTTTGAAAAGATTTTTCTTCCTGTCCAAAGCCTGGAGCTGTAATTAATGAACAGTGCACGCTGACGATACCCTCCGCGCGGACATGATTGAGGATTTCAGAGGGCTATAAATTGAACCCTCCTCTCTCAGTTTACACAACACAATTTGATCATAGCAACGAAGTTCTGGCGAATATAGAGAGAAAACAAAGGGGAATCCCTTGATTGCCACCATTTTCTCTTGAATCTTTCCCAATCTCACTCCAAACACAAATCCAAACATCAAACCTTGATACTCCTCAAGCCAAACACCAAATCTTGATACTCCTCAAGTCAAATTCCAAGCCTAGGAAGATAGGGTGTCACCATTGGTAAAGCCCTCCTTCTCAAAACCCTAAAATTCACTTTTGACTTCTTGTTCATCTTGTTCTTCTTACTTGGATCTACTTGATGTTTAGTTTAACTTGAGTTTTGACCCAAGATGGTCATCTTGAAGTTCATCTTCATGAATGACCATCTCAAATGGTCTATATTTTAAATCTCTAAATTGATTTTTTCTCTTTAATTTCATTTCTACAAAATATCCCCTTTCCCTTTGCAAAGGACATGTTTAAACCCCATAAATTCCCCAAGGATGACTTGAATATGATAACCACTCAATAAAAAGTAGTGGTATCAAGTCTAGGGATGAAAATGGGGTGAACATAGATGCAAATCCCCCAAAATCACATTTTCCCTCAAGAACATCTTGCTGTCCAGTAGCATTGTTCTGAGACCTCAGTCCATTTTCTTATTTTTTGGACCCAGTAAAACTTGGAATTGGGTGTTGACTACAAAACACTTTTTGTAGCCAACATCCAGATATTTCCAGACATATTTTTATTTTATTTTTTGAGTAAGTAAAACTCCTTTTTTCAATTTTTCTTTTAGAGGCCAGTTCATCAGCTTCTGGAAATCCAGATTTCACATCTGAGATTTCCAGAAGGTTTTGACCCCTCAAATTACTTCCAAAATGGAAAGTTTCTTTTCAGAAACCCTATTTAGGGTGTTTTAAGCAACTTTCATTCTCGGACTTTCCCCAGATTCTGAGGTTTTGAAGCCTTTAAGTCCATTTCAAAGTCAAGGGTCAACTGCCTTCTTTCATTCTGGCAGAATTGCTTTTCAAATCCAAAAATCTTTTGAGTGCCAAAACTCCACCCAAAAATTCTCCAAAAAATCATGGAACCAGTTTAAAGTCTTAAAAAGAGATCCCAATTTTCACTTTTCCCAGTTTCAAATTATTTTGGTCAAAACACACACACACACACACACACACAACAAAAGGATTTCAAATGTTTGGAAGACTCGTTTTTACGAGGCGTTCCGGGTGCACACTAACGTCCTTCCCGGCGCGTAACGTGACCTCCGAACCCAAATCTCTAATCTCGGGCATTTTTCAAAGTTTTGGCCCTTAAAACAAAAATGGCGTGGCGACTCCGTTTGATTTCAAAAAAATCGGGTACATCACAGGACACAGAGATCAGGGTCTCATAGAGACAGGAACGGGCGCAGGTCGCCTATAAGAGAGGAGAGGCGCAGGTTGCCACTCGGAGATAATAGGCGCAGGTCGCCATCCGGTGCTGATAGGCGCAGTTCGCCACAAAGAAATGACAGGCATAGATCTCCAGTTCGATCAGAGAGGGCTCATTCTCACAGAGACAGGAGGAGTAGGCAGGTAACTCCCCCCAGAAGTGAAGGTCAGAAGTCAAATGCTGTTCCCCCTCCAGGAGATGAAAGACCCGACGCTAGAGAGTGGTTGTTGATGAAAAAGAAATTCGAACAATGGGAGGAGGAGAAGAAAAAGGAGATTGGAAAGGTCGAACGAATTGACTATGCTCTTCGACCTCTATCCAAAGAAATCAGGGACAGTCGACCTCCTCCTACTTTCAGGTTGCCTCTTCTGGAAAAGTATTCGGGGTCGACCAATGCAAAGAGTCATATAGCACATCTGGAAGCCACAATGTGTTTTGTCGCCAATGAGGATGACAATATGTGCAAAGCTCTCCTAAGCACACTCACTGGGGCAGCCTTAACTTGGTTCAATGGTTTAGCCGCTGGTAGCATCACCACTTGGACATGTTTCAGGACAAAATTCTTAGATCGCTTCTCGACTGCCGGAGCTCGGAAGGTGACTGTCACTGATCTGAACAACTTGGTACAGGCCAAAAATGAAAGCTCGATGAGCTACTTCACCAAGTTCAAGGAAATGGTGGATAAGATAGAGGAGGACCTCACTGATAGGGAAGTCATCAATTGCTTCCGAAACGATATTTCCTCGGCAGACATGGATTATGAACTCACAAGCCAGACAAGTAACAACTCGACAGGAGTTGTTTGAGAAGGTGTATAATGTCGCTCTTGCTGAGGAAAGGAAAGAGAAGAAGAATGGAAAGAGTCCCAAGACTGAGGGCGCTGATGATAAGAAGGACCCCAACAAGAATGGAGGAAATAATAAGAATGGAAAGAACAGGGACTAGGGCTAAGAAGGTGCTCGAGGTTTTCACTCCCCTTACGGTGAGTCGAACAGAAATCATGAATGCCGTCGAGTTGGCACCACCTGCCCCAATGAACCCAGGCAACAAGTTCAGAAGGGACAACAGCAAATACTGTGATTACCACAAGGACACGGGTCATCTCACAGAAGATTGCTTGGGTTTGAAGCGTATCATCCAAAGAATGGTCGAGCAGGGGAGACTCGACGCATATGTGAAAAGACCTCAAGCTGGTGGAGGCGAGCAGCCAGCAGGTGGACAACAAGGACCGAGGCAACCCAGACTGAACTTGGGGGTCATCACAGAGCAAGCAAGTAACACTGCTATCAAGCACAAGATCTTTCAACTCAGCAAAGCCCCACATGTGCCTCCAAGGAGAGAAGTCAGGGATGAAGCGATCAGCTTCTACCCCCATGAATTGGCAACTAATATGGCGGCTAGGGAGCAAGTTCTCGTCATCCCAGGTCTCATAGACGGATGTACGACGAGCAGACTCTTAGTCGACACGGGGGCCTGCAAGGATATTTTGTTCTACAAAACTTTCAAAGAGATGGGTCTTAATGACGAGCAGTTGGAAAGGTATGATGGCAGGTTGGAGGGCTTCACCAACCATCGAGTTGATGCAAAAGGCAGGATAGAGCTCGACGTCGACCTAGGCCAACACCCCCTCAGGGTCGTCTCAAAGGTACAATTTATTGTGATTGATGTAAACAGTGACTATGCCGCTATACTTGGTATTCCTGGTCAGGTCGCTCTTGGAATGGTGGCGTCGATACCTCATCAGCGAGTCAAGTTCCCCACACCTGCTGGAGTAGGCTGCGTACAAGGCACAGCTCGAGCTTACCTGGACCATGTTCTTCGGGAAAGAAAGAAGAGAGAGCTTGAGATCGAGACGGCAGACGGTTATCTAAAGCTATCTCAATCAGTCACCAAAACTACTCGGCTGTCTACAATCACCAATGTGGAGGAGTCGACCTATCGCTCAAATGACGAGGTCATGCTTGAGTCGACACGTCACTCTAACACCACAGAGGTCGATCCAGATGTAGTTATGGTCGACCAAGTCCTCATAGGCAACCTATGCCTCCAGCTCGACATTAACTCGGGGGCCACCACCACCACCAGCGAGGTTGCAGATAAGCTGGATGATATGATAGCAGAGGAGGCTCCACACCTGGGGGCCGAGGAAAGGCAAAAAGTAAGGGAGATCATCATCGAAACCTTGCAATTCAGGGATGGTCCAGAACTGGAAGCTGTGGACGAGCTAGAGTCAGTGGTCACCAACCTTCCCTACCCCGACCAAAAAATCCAAATTGGGAAACAGTTGTCAGCTGAAGAAAGGCTGGAAATAATTGAGCTGCTTAAGGAGAGCAATGATGTCTTCGCATGGAGAGTGGAGGACATGAGGGGAATCAAGGAAGAGGTCGCCGTTCATAGACTTGAAGTCAACCCGACCATAAAGGCTAGGCCCCAAAAATTGAGAAGCTTTGCTCGTGACAAGGAGGAGGCTATAAAAATCGAGGTACAAAAACTTTTGAGTGCAGGGATAATCAAAGAGGCCACTCATACAACGTGGTTGGCCAACGTGGTCATGGTGAAAAAATCAAATGGCAAATGGCGGATGTGCGTCGACTTTACCACTCTCAATCTTGCTTGCCCAAAAGACAGCTATCCCCTCCCTAGGATCGACAAGCTAGTTGACTCCATTTCTGGTCACTCCACCCTCAGTTTCCTCGACGCTTACTCAGGTTACCACCAGATTAAGATGCATGAGGATGACATAGTCAAGACGGCATTTCAAGCGGCCGGAGGCATCTACTGCTACAACATGATGCCGTTTGGATTGAAGAATGCAGGGGCGACTTATCAGAGGATGGTGAACAAAGTCTTTGCTTCTCAAATTGGTTGAAACATGGAGGCCTACGTCGACGATATGGTCATCAAAACAAAGACTGGACGTCACGTGGTCGACCTAAAGGAAACGTTCGCCAATTTAAGAGCAAACGACATGAAGCTCAACCACAACGAAGTGTGTATTGGGTGTAGCTGCTGGAAAGTTCCTTGGGTTCATGGTATCTCAACGGGGTATAGAGGCTAATCCAGAGAAAATCAAGGCTTTAATCGACATGAAGGCTCCCACCAAAGGTCAAAGAGATGCAATGACTTAACGGAAGGGTAGCAGCTCTTGGGCGTTTCATATCAAAGTCACAGAGAGGTCTCTCCCCTTCTTCAAAGCATTGAGGGGACGAAAAGTTTTGAATGGACGACCGAATGTCATTCGTCGTTCCAACAACCGAAGGATTACCTCGCTACTCCACCTCTCCCGAGTAGCCCAACCACCGGTGAAACTTTGTTTGTGTATTTATCCGTGGGAGATAAATCGGGCGCGGTTTTGATTAGAGAAGATGAAGGGCTTCAAAAGCCGCATACTACATCGCAAAGCCTTATCGATGTGGAGAAAGGGTATTACAATGCTGAGAAGGTCGCTTATGCTCTAGTCGTGGCTTCAAGGAAGCTGCGAGCTTATTTCTTGGCTCACCCAATTGTGGTTCTTACTAATGCGCCTTTAAGAAAGATATTGCACAAGCCGGGAGAGTTCAGTCGATCGCTCAATTGGTCAATTGCCCTTACCGAATTTGACATCGAGTATCGACCTTGAAAGGCACCGAAGGCTCAAGCTCTAGCAGACTTCTTGGTCGAGCTTACGTTCACCAAAGAAGACAACGAGCGCCGAGCTCCGAAGGAAAAGGCTAAAGGGAAGGAACCAGAGTCCTAGGTCGCCATCAGTCTACCCGACGATTGTTGGAAGGTCTATTCAGACGTATCAGCGACCAAGAATAGCAGTGGAGCTGGATAGTGCTAATTGAACCGTAATGCGGGACAGTGTATGAGGAATCACTAAGGTTCAAGTTTGATGCTTCCAACAGCCAGGCTGAATATGAAGCCTTGATAGCAGCCATAGAGTACGCCAAGTGTTTTGGAGCAACTAAAATCATGGCTTATCGTGATTCACAACTGATAGTTAACTGTGTCGAGGCGAGTACGAGGTACTTAGCTCCACGTTGATTAAATACTGCGACCTGGTGAAGGAGCTGATAAAGGATTTGGAATTCTGGGAGATTCAGAGGATTGGAAGGGAGGACAACGAGCTAGCCGACCTCCTCTCAAAACTAGCTACCTCAGATGAGCCACATGATGAGCCCATCTCTTTTCTTGAAAATCCAGCTTATGAGAGAGTAAAAATTCAATGCGTAGAAGACGCCTCAAGAAATTGGGCTTATGAGAAGTGTTGGATCGAAGAAATGAAGGCATACATAGAAAGTGGCGAGCTGCCAGATGACGAGAAGAAGGCTCGAGCTATCAAAAAGAAAGCTCCAAGGTATGTCATTCAAGGAGGCGATCTGTTCAGAAGATCCTACACCCGACCGTTGCTAAAATGCATCCACCCTCAAGAGGTCACCCTATTGATGGATGAAGTACACAGTGGGATTTGTGGCGGACACCCGGGGGCCAGGACCCTCGCCGACAAGTTAATCACTTTGGGGTACTACTGGCCACACATGAGAGCTGATACTCATAAATTTGTTCAACAATGTGATCAATTCCAAAGATTTGCCAACTTACCTCATATGCCTACAACCGAGCAGACCCCAGTAATTGCAACTTGGCCATTTGACATGTGGGGTGTCGACTTGATTGGACCCTTCCCTCCCGCCCGAGGAAATTGCAAGTATGTGATCGTTGCCATAGATTACTTCACTAAATGGGTTGAGGCCAAACCATTAGCTCGCATCACAGAGGAAAACGCTATCAACTTCATTCACGATTTCATTTGGTGTCGATTTGGGTTTCCTCGAGCCATAGTGCTCGACAACGGACTGCAGCTTCTCGAGCCTTCGGCGTAGATGAATCGGGTTGGAATCAAGCATTGGCAATCTTCGGTTGCCTATCCTCAAGGAAATGGGCAAGCTGAGGCAGCAAATAAACTTGTTCTATCTTCGCTCAAGACAGGACTCGTAGGTCGACGCAATAACTGGTTGGACGAACTCCCACTTGCTCTTTGGGCAGTTCGCACAACCACTCGGGGGCCTACGGGGGAAACCCCATTCGCTCTTACATATGGATCAGAAGCCATGGCACCAGCTGAACTCAGATTCCCTACTGCTAGAGTGACTTTCTTCAATCAAGAGCAGAATGATACCAACAGATTGATCGACCTGGATCTGATCGACGAAAAGCGAGATACAGCCTACCTTCGAATGGTCAACTACAAACAGCGAACTAAAAGTTACCACGACAAGAAGGTCAAAGCAAGATCATTTCAAATAGGAGATCATGTGTTGAGAAAGATCGAAGCAACGGGAAGGAGAACTCAGCAGAATAAACTATCTCCCAACTGGGAAGGGCCCTACATAGTCACTCGAGTCGTCAAAGAAGGAACCTACATGATTGCTCATCCCGACGGTGAAGAGTTGAAACATCCTTGGCACGCCACCCACCTCATCAAATATTACTTCTAGCTTTCAGTTCCCAATTTCAAGCTTGTGTTAATTCTAGTTTCAAATTGATGTAAGCATGTTCCCTACTTCAATGAAAAGCGCAGTTCATTCGATCAAACATAGTGTTTCACTCATTCTAACAAGCTTGACTCTTAGTCAGCTTCGTTCTAACAAGCTCGATTCTTAATCAGCTTTGTCTATTTAACAAGTCCGACTCTTAGTCGACTTCGTTCTAACAAGCTCGACTCTTAGTCAGCTTCGTTCTAATAAGCTCGATTCTTAATCAGCTTTGTCTATTTAACAAGTCCGATTACTAATCGACTTCGATCTAATTAGCTCGACCCTGTGTCAGCTTCAATATTGTGAACAGGTTCGACTCATAGTCAATCTCGTTCGAAAAAAGTTAACCTAGTTTGAGGTCGACCAAATCAATAAAGATCAAGTCGCCTCTAAGCTTAAATTGACTCATTCATCCTATCTATATCTAGCTCGATACTTACTTCAAAAAGCATACTACATGCAATAAAGAGAGGTCGACTACGATTAAATATGAACAAGTCTCCCAAAAACGGGCTAAGACTTGGGAAAATAAGCTTACGAAAGTATCATGCCTCCCAAAAACCGGGCCAAGGCATTCGGATAATGTTAAAGCAAAAAACAAAAATGTTGTTTGGGACTTGTTCATTACAATTCAATTAAACAATTCAAGAGTCTTGGCCGACATCAGTTTGGTCGTCAGTAGCAGCTCGACCCTCCCCATCTCCTTGTTGCTGGGGGCCTATGGGTTTACCCGACTCTGAGTAAACCTGCTCATTTTCTTCTTCCATAGTGGCGGCATCCTCAAGCTCTGAGTAACCACATCAAAATTCCTATCGACAACGGGGGAGCTTCCCACTTCTCACGGCCCATCCTCTCGGTCTTCCCGGGCTATGAAGGCCAAGTCGTTCTCAAGATAAGGAACAAGGGAGTGTCCACCACGAGCTGGCATGTCGTATTGGGCTTCAGAGAACCAACGAGCTAATTGCTCGAGGGTGACCTCAGCGGTTGGATCCACCATAGCCCGACGCGCCATGTGACGTTTACCCACCTCCAGGAAGTCCTGGGCCTTGGTGACAATGGCATTATAGAACTCATCTCCCTCCTTGAACTTCTCCACAGCATCAGGGCCAGCCTTCTCCAGAGCCTCCTTCCATTTAGCTCGAGCTGAGTTGTGCTCCTCGTTAAGCTACTGTCAAAAAGAATCTTTATCTGCGAGAAGTTTGGAGACAGTGGTAAGCTCGACCTTCGTCTTCTCATGAGCAAGGCGCTCAGCATCCCTTTCTGAGGTCACTTCCTTAAGTTTGGATTCTGTAGCTTCAAGGTCGGACAGGGCCTTTGTCTTTTCCATCTCATTGGCTTCATACGAGTTGTCCAGATCGTTATACTTCTCCTTCATATCCGCAAGCTCTTTAGCCTTTTTGGAATAATCTTGAAGGGCTTGCCTCTCCCTCTCAATGGAAGCTCTCCAAGAGCTTTTCACCTGCTCGACCATGGTAAGATTCTACATTTCAAAGAAACCGAAGAAGTGTTAGCTCGTAATTTAAGTGGATCGAGTAAAGGGATAAGCAACTAGAATGAAAGAGAAAGTGAAAAATTACCTCACAATGAGCCATCCCAGAACGAGCTGAAAATTCCTCGGGGGTGATCCCCTTATCAGCGAAATGAGCTAGGAGGTCGACATCTATTGCCCTCCTAACAATAACTTGGCCCAGGCTCATGTCGGGATAGCGGCGGCTCAAGCTGTTGAACCCTTCTAGTGGAGGAACGTCACTTAACCTCCTCATCTTTTCATCCAGAGATTCTTTACTGGGGGAAAAGGAGGCTGGTGGAGGCAATTGACTCGAGGACACAGACTTTCCCTTCTCAGATCGGGACCTCTTCTTCGAACTCAGAGGACGATCGTCCTCATCTTCCTCCATATCATCATCATCAACATTGACAACCTGTAAAGGGCTAGCCCCCGCCATCCTAGCTCCAGAGGTCTCCACATTGGCATCTTGATTTGGGTCGGAGCTCAGACTTGCCCTAACTGACCTGTGGGAATCGTCACCCCCTTCATTAGCATCATTGGATTGGGTGCCGCTTTGCAAAGGGTCTTCCAGCTCGACCTCTTCCATTGGGATCATTCCAGCAACATCCTTCGGGAGCAGATTGTTCCTAGTAGCAGCCTTTCTCTCTCTCGCTCGCCTTAGCATTGGCGGCCCATGAGCCCTCTTGGCTTTCTTCTTATCAGAAACCCCAACAATACGCACCATATTCGCTTCTTGTTCGGGAGTTAAAACTACACGACATCAAAGTAATCAAGTGTTAGCTCGGCAATTCAAAGCAGTTCTATGTACGAGCTAAACAGTTCTACGAGTAAACAATTGGCGAGGTAATTGATACGATTCAAAGCAGTTCTATGTACGAATTAACTAATTCTACATACGAGCAGGCAATTTGATAAGTACAGAGTTGCAATTCGAAATAGTTCTATGTACGAGCTAACTAAGTTCTACATACGAGCAGGCAACGGACGATCTAAGAGTTGTGTATGCAGCTCAAAATAACTCTATGTGCCAATGATAAGTTACTTATGCAAGTTAACAATGGACGAGCTAATGAATGCAGGTCAAGTAAATCCTTACCACCAATATGCTCTCCGTGGTCTTTGCAATAATTTTCGTTCTTCTGACAAAATTGACAATTCTCCTTCCTTCAACATACCCAAGGAATGAGTAACCCAGTCTGGATATACCTGGCCTCTCAACACAGGAACAAGGGGTTCTACCACTCCATCCCCAGGCATCATCCCAGCCTGGATATAGTTTTACTTGGTCGTCCCTAGCACCTCCCGCCTAATGGGCCCTTTCTTGACCAATGCGCAC
This sequence comes from Adenophora triphylla var. japonica, assembly GCA_022495995.1. Lineage (NCBI taxonomy): Eukaryota > Viridiplantae > Streptophyta > Magnoliopsida > Asterales > Campanulaceae > Adenophora > Adenophora triphylla. Next base: position 297,059 of record JAFEMH010001164.1, on the reverse strand, counting down.
GACTTCCTATACAAGGTTTGGTGCCATGGAGGCTCCCGATAGTTTTCCTCGTCAATAGCGTCGACTCATTATTTGGCAAGGGGAACTCCCATCCCAGCCTACTCTCTACAACTACCACATGGGAATTCCAGCTGCTATGCTTATTGGGAAGATTGGCAAACAACTTTGGAGAATTGGGTTTGGAAGGAGTACTAATCCCCCAATCTGCCTTGTCGAGCTTTGGAGCGAAAAATTCCTTGAAGACTCTCATGCAAGGTTCATGGCCTAGAAACCTACATACCATGGCAAAGCACACTAGTACCCTCGCAAGTGTTGGCCCTAAGTGGAGGGGAAGAGCATCCATGCACTCTAGAAATTCGTTGATAAAGGGATCTAAGGGCAGCCTCAACCCCGCCTCAAACTGTCCATAAAAGAAGGCCACCCTAGTGGCATCAGTAGTGAAGCTGGTACGGAACTTGGCCATAAAATCCGCCTTACTAAAGATGGTTACCCTATAATCCGATCTACTTACTCCACAGAAATCATAAACCATGTGATATCGGGACTCCATATTTTTCTTTCCTCGAAGAGGCCTACTGGGTATATATCCTCTCTCATTCTTCCCCGGTACAACAGAGGAGCCAAACGCATCCACTATTCGAGGACTTGAAGAAGTTGAAGCTGCAACTCCACCTTGAGTCGTCATATCTGTACAAACAAAAGAGGAAGCAGGGGAGTCAGTCCTATGATCACATTCAGTCGACCTACCTAAGGGCGACCTAGACTCCCTTGGAAAAACTATTCTACTTCTAAGGAAAGAGGGTTTGTGGACATCCCTAACATAAAACAAGGTTATATGGTCGAGTAGCTCATGGAACAGATGGAAAGTGACAATATTTGAATCATCAACTACTAGGTTTTCAACGTCCCCTACAATGGGCAAACCTATCTCACTGAAATTCAATTCCCACCTAGTCAAGATAGAGGCGCATTCATCCAAGGACATCACTCTCCACTCACCGTTCACGTTCTTATACACCCTACGGTCAACAGTGCACCCATACCAAGCTCCCGGTTCACTATCGAAGGTCCTAGCCGTGGCGGAAATCAAAACAAAGCAGAAATCAAAGCCCTAATGCAAGAGTACAAGATAAATACCTCAATTGATTGCAGAAGGGAGAGTCGTAGACAAAGACGCAAGCTTGAAATTAATCCTGCCGCAATTCCGCAATTATCGCCGGAGAAGGAGAGTTTGGAGACGGTAAGAATTCGTTTCAAAGAGAGATTTTTGGTATTTATATTTTCCCAAATTTGGAATGGGAAAAGAAATTCGAAATTAATTTTCCAAAATTAAACGCCGAAGCGGTTTTCGAGTAAGACTACCAAGCGTCAGAATAGTAATCATTGCTGAAAAGCGGCGCTTCTTCATCTCTGACCGTTCAACGCCGACGTCCGGGATCATGCCACGTCATTTTGGTCAACTAAAGTATCCATATGAGTAGCGACCTGCGAGTAAAGCAATTCTCATCAAAGATTTCCTTAACTTCCAAGCCGACAAAGTCAACTCGAAAGTTGGGGGCCACTGAACATACCAAAAGTGTCGAGTTGGGCCATGCGAATAAAGCCCAATCACAGACAGCCTTGACTCTCACATCCTCAATGAGGCTGACCCAACCAAAACAGGGGCCCAAAGCCCGTCTCGAGATCGATCGACTAAGCCCATGGTCAGGCCCATCGGGCCCCGACTTAACTTAGTCCAACTTCGGGAATCTGTATTACAACTCGGGTACGAACCATGCTCTACCCGACAGTCAGGTCGACCATTCCTCGAATGGTGACCTCGACCTAAACAACAAGTGACGACTTGATACTTGCCGGCGTATTTGGTTGAACTATTCTCATAACCACATCCCTACAAATCAGGGGCCGTTATAGACACGTTCCCATTACCAATAACCGCCGCTACAATCACGGAGCACATGTCGCCTCCCAAAAAATACACCACTTTTGTCTATAAATACTTCATCACTACCAAACGGTGAAAGGTAACTGCCATTTTGCTATTGGAATTCATTCATTCAATACATTTTGAGCAATATTCAACTGTGATCTTACTCTCACGCCCGAGCGTCTTCGCCGGAGACACATCCGGCTAGTCGTGGGTTCTGATTTCAGGTCAAGGAGTCAGGTGATTCGTCCTGCCACGTGAAGGAAGATTGATAAGCACAATTCCTGCTGCATCAACGACGTTAGTTAAAAATTTGGTGGGATACCTTATTTGAAATTACTTTTGAAAGTACGATACCTAAGTTAATAACCAGTTAGTACGTTACCTTATTTGAAAAAAAAACGAAAGTATGTTGCCCTAGTTGTTGGTTGATTGCCCGTTTTATACTCCTAAATAGAAAAAAGGGAAAAATAAAATAAAACACCGGAAGTATCAATCGGTGTAGATAAATTAAAGACGTTATTTCACATTAATAATCGACGAAATTTGCCTATAAAATATAAAGATTATGAGTCACATTTCTTAACATCAATTGGTTTTCAGATGAAACATCAGACATTAAAAGTGATAACAATATATGTCCGTTACATGTGAAGGCTCAACGATACACAATATTGCTATGCACAGGGACAGATCTAATATGTAATTGACGTGAGCTCCAACCCACCTCAGAATTTTGAATTTTTTTTTTTTACCTAAGTCACTGACTATATGTAACTTTTTTATATGTATATATGAAATTATTTTTCACTGTTATTATTGTTTACAATATTTTTTAAATATCAAACTCACGCGATTTCAAAATCCAGCCTCCACCCCTGGCTATGCGCTACCGAATTAATAAAACCTCATACTTTAAAATCTATCTATATATAATAACAAGATCTTGGTAATTGTTTGGACTTCGAGGGGCATTTTGGTCATTTCATGCTGTGGCAAAGAGGCAATTACGGAGGCCAAAATACCATGTGGCAATATGTAAGTGGTGGTTTTTTTTTTTTTTTTTAAAACAAATTTGGACACGTGTCGGTTGGATGGGGAGGGCATGTCGGACATTTCCATGGCGCGTGAAGCACACGCGCTGTGGCAGACCGGGGCACGTTTATGCGGTTTGTTCCTTTTTTTTTTTTTTTTTTTTAATTTTTGCCACGTGGCGACCTTTTATTGGCTGGAAGGAATTCAAATTTTTTAAAAACAATCCTCTTTCTTTTACCTCAATTATTTTATAATACATTAATTTTTTTTAAAAAAAAAATTACACCAAAATTCATAATTTTTTTTTCTCTTTAAATAGAGACTTCTTTCATTTAATTTGGACACAGAAAAAAAATCATCTTTTTTAAATACTCCCTCCGTCCCAATCTAAATGTCCAAAAATGGGTTCGGCGCGGAAATTAAGAAAAGTGAGGTAAGAAAGAAAAAAAGTGAGGTAGGAAAGAGAAAAAGTTTAAATGTTGTGAGTATGAAAAATTAAATAGGAGAGAGAATGAGTGTGAGGAATAGTTAGGAGAGAGAATGTTGTGAGTGTAAAAGTAAAGTAGGAGAGAGAATGAGTGAGTGGAAAAGTGAAAAAAAAATTTCTTTTTTGGAAATGAGACATTTTCAATGGGACGCCCAAAAAGGAAAGTTTGGACATTTAGATTGGGACGGAGGGAGTATAATTTTCTTAATTATCCTTTGTTAATTTTTCTTTCTAATTTTTTTAATATATTTTTAGTGAAAAGTAAGTAAGTGTGAAATATTTTATTTCATTATAAATGATGATAATATTAATAATTTTACTAATCTTGAAAATAAAGAGTATAAAATTAAATAAAACTGGTGGGGTATAGGATGATTAGTTGGATGGGGTAATATGGTTATTGGGTTTATTTTATTTCGATAGATCAAACAATATATTTAATTTTTTTAAAAAAAAAACTTTGAAGCATAGTAAATAAACTATTTATAAATTTCTTGAATATCTATCCGTCTAAAAAATTTGTGTATATATAAAAGAGAATATCGGGAAAGATGGTCATCATTTTTAAAATTTTGATTGAAGTGTAAGTCATTTCATATTGTGGCATAACTAAAAATAGTTGAAGCAAATTTGTCGTGGCATGTCGGGATAAGGTGATAATGACCGGAGGACCAAGCCTCACTTCACTCATACGGAGCCTAACTTGATTGAGTATGGAATTCATTGCATTTGGCGCGTGTCGTATTCGCGTAGACCGATGCACATTTACGCAGAGATATTTTCCTTTTTTTTGTTGGGACACTTGGCGGCGTTTCATTGGCTTCTTGAATTTCGAATTTTTTTATTTTTCCATTTCTTTGACCTCAATTGTTTTATAATAAATTTATTTTTTTACACCAAAATTCATTTAAAAAAATTCTCTATAAATAGAGACTATTTTCATTTGATTTGGACACAGAAAAAAAAAACTTTTTTTTAAATATAAATTTCTTAATTTTCATTTCTAATTTTTCAATATCTTTTTGTGAAAAGTAATTAAGTGTGAAGTATTTTTTTATTATAAATGATAATAATATTAATAATTTTACTAATCATAAAAATAAAGAATATAACATTAAATAAAAGCGGTGGGGTATAGGATGATTAGTTGGATGGGGTAATATGGTTATTTGATTTATTTTAGTTCGATACATCAAACAATTTATTTAAAAAAATTTAAACTTTGAAGCATAGTAAATAAAGTATTAATATATTTGTCGAATTTTCTATCCGTCTCAAAAAATTGTGTATTAATAAAAACGAATATCGAGCAAGATGACCATCATTTTTATAATTTTGATTGAAGTGTATGTCAATATTATAAGAAATAAAGATAATATAAATTGATATTTTAAAAGAGGGATAGGAAGAAGTGATTTTTATAATTATGTTCATAATGAGTTAATGTAAATAAATATGACATGATTTTTTAGATCTACGACCATGAGTTAATGAAAATTTTCCATTTGAAAAATAATGATATTAATTCTTATTAGATAACTGTACTATCCTGTTGGTATGACTATATCTTTTATTTTTATTTCAAAAATTCTCTTTCTTAAAAAGAAATAAAATATCACCTTTTTTTTTACTAGATTTCTAATCTTCACTTTTTCTAACTAATTTCAATAACTTATTTCGTATATGATAAACATGTTCGTCTTTTTTATTTATTTTTTTTAAATGATAAAATACTACATAATTGTATATAGAGAAATGCATAATCCTTATGATTTTTGTTTTATTTCTATTTTATTGATTTCTAATTTTCATATACTGACAATGTAGTCTTTAAAAAAGTATTTTATAATGTATAAACGAATTGAGTTTTTAATTTATTTTAATTAAATTTTTTACATTTTAAATATATAGTAACACCCCGTGCATCGCACGGGAGTCACTCTAGTTTATAGTTTATGTTAATGTAAGTATAGTAAAAAAAAAAAGAGGGTGTTATATGAATCATTGGATAGGGACATTGATAGAAACCTTTCAATTTAAAAGCCTTTTAAAATCATAATCCGAAAATGACACTTTACCAACAACAATACCAATACATGCATTATAACCCTTCCTATCATTTTCGTCAACATCTATTTACATTTCATTTTCATTTTTTTTTCTGTTATCTTCAATTCATTTTTTTTTCTCAAGAACACTCATTTTTTTGTGTGCAAATTGATTTTAATTATTTCTGGTAATTATTAGGGGTAATCAGAAGTTGATTAAGACCTCATTTGTTTTTCATTTTCAGCTTTTATTCAGATTTAAATGGGTGAGTGCATCAGACATAATGCAATTCAGACTGTTTGTTTTTTTTTCTATTCAGATCTGAATGTCTCTTATTTTCCACTTAATTTTCAGATTTAAAACTATCACTTATTTGCCTCTTAATTGATTTTTTCATATATGTCTTTTAGATAAACTCGTAATTTCAAAAATATTCAACCCAAACACTACCATTCATCTTATCTCTCTACTCCATTAAATGTCGTAATATTAATTTCAGATGTGAATTCAGATAAATATTCAAACAGTTTGAGTAATTCAGAAATAGATGTTACATTTTATCAATTCAGTCAAATTCAGACGTGAAATCAGATTTTAACACTTAACACTTATAAAAAATCAAATGTCACTATAGAAAATATATCACCTGACATCTTTCAAGTTCTTTTTTTTTTTTTTTTTTTTTTTTGTTTTCTTCAACGCTTGTCTTACGAGTATTTGTTTTTTTGATACGCATGTCTATACGAGTTTGAATTTTGAATATTTTCGAGTTTCTCGAAAAGAGAATTGGCCCGGCCGCCTGGTGAATTGTGATGATATAGTTGTGGTCATTTGAAAAGAGAATGAATAATAATCAATCAATTGTTTAAATATGAGAAATCAGATATTTCCTCCGTCCCAAAATATTTGTCTCATTTGATTTTTTTGTTGAACTTTGATCACAGATTTATGAGAGATTAATCATGTTCATGAAATTTTAAAAGTTGTTGTTGATAATATTATTAATGGTGAATCAATAGGAATTTTTAAAATTTCATGAAAATAATTAAATTGTCATATATTTGTGGTCAAAGTTCAACAAAAAAGTCAAATGAGACAAACATTTTGGGACGGAGAGAGTATTTGATTATTATTGATTTTAATGGAGAATTGATTAGGCAATGCAGGCCAATGGTGACAATGATTGAAATTAAAATACTTGTTTAAGTCCCTTTCTAAGCCATAATTTATATTTGGCCTAATTATTAATCTTTTGACAATTAGCCACAAAAGTATTTCTATTAATCAATGTCACTCACTTCCTTGTTGATCTTTAAACTTCCCCTTCCCAACTTTTCCTCCATCTAGGCCATGTCAATGTTCCATCTGGTCTGCCATATACTTCTTCCTTTCCCCTACAATTTTTTCGGTTACTGTTTGCACAAAAAACAAGAAAAAATGTAGTGTAATTAATGTTGTGATTATTAAAAGTGTGATAGAAAAGAGAAAATATAATAGAAAATAATAATTAAATTGTTGTTTTGAGTATAACACGTGGTTACCATTAATATAAAAGTATCCTTCAAGATGTTGCCTCACGCATCTTGAAGATGCCGTACATCTGCAGCGAGGCGCTATCGATAAAATATTTTCATTTAAAAAGTGTATAGTTTGTAATGAGACGCTCAATACAAAAAGTATGTAGTTTGTAGTAGGACGAAGAAAGTACAAGTTATTCCTTTTTTCTCTCGCTCTTTTTTTTGTTGTTTTTTTATTTCAAACTAAAAATAAGAAACTAGAACTTATTACTTTTATATAAGAATAAATGAAATAATAAATGCGTACAATGACACAATGACGATTAGTCGAATATATTTTGAAGTTAATTATATATATACATACTCCCTCCGTCCCGGTTTACTTGGTACCAAAGAGGTGGGCACGGTAATTAAGAAAAAATAAGAGAGAATTAATTAAAGAAAATGTTGTGAGTAGAAAAGGTAAAGTAGGAGAGAGAGTGAGTGGAGAGAATAGTGATTTGATTGGTGTTGTGAGTGTAAAAACTTTCCATTTTGGGCAGTGTCAAGTGAGGTGAGACGGACCAAAATGAAAATTAGTGTCAAGTGAAGTGGGACGGAGGGAGTATATAACAAAAATATGGTGGGGGCAAAAAAAAAATTCCACTGCATTTCCGCCGCTGGAGGGGGCGAGTGCCCCCACCTGCCCCCCTGGATCCGCCCCTGATAATAATACTAGATGTCAAAATCTTACTCCCTCCGTCCCAAAATGTTTGTCCCATTTGACTTTTTTGTTAAATTTTGACCACAAATATATGACAATTTAATTATGTTCATGAAATTCTAAAAATTCCTATTGATTCACCATTAATAATATTATCAACAACAACTTTTAGAATTTCATGAACATGATTAATCTCTCATAAATTTGTGGTCAAAGTTTAACAAAAAAGTCAAATGGGACAAACATTTTGGGACGGAGAGAGTACAAAAAATGCTACGTGTTTTGTTTTCCTAAATTAAAAAAAAATGCATTTTTTATAAGACCAACTCATATTAAATTACAATTTTTTTTTTTATTTAGAAATACGAAATTTATTTAGATGATTACACCAACTTTCCTTTTCTCACATCCATCAACTTGCTAAATATGGATTCCCTTTTGCTAAAGCAAAAGCCTTATTTAGATTATCATATAACTACAACTAATACTATTTGAACATTAATTTGTACTTTTAAAAAAAATAACAATTTATAGCTACTTTTAAAGACACATTAGAATTTATAGACATACCCTCACTTGTAAAACGATTGATAGAATATACGTGTGATTTATGCTACCCTCCTTAAATAATTTATTCATCCCAAAATTAATATTATTATTATTTTTTATTTTTTTTAATTATTAATAAATGACTTATTACAAGCGTAACACTTGAAAGTGATAAAAATTGCGTTTAATGTGGTTTGAACCCTTGACTTCCTGTGTATAAGGGAAAATTGAATGCCGATTAGAGCTGTTTGGCAATGAATATCGTTATTCGTTCTTCATCAATAATAAATATGAAAAGTCATTTTAAAATTTATAATACAATACACTTCGAGTTTAACCGTTATAACCGATAAGATAAAAAATGGCTAAAATTGAATCTAAAAAATTGATCTTACATTCTTACGGTCTGAATTAACCCAAATATTTCAAATTCCCACTCACAATTTTATAACTCCCCACCTACTAATCTCAAACCTGTCTTTTGATTCCCCTCCCCCCACACCCTTTTATTTACTACATGATTTTTTTATTAATATTTACTTATCAATCTCATAATCATTAATATCAATAGAGTTTGGATTTATTTTTTATTTTTTATTGTTCATGGTTTTTTTTACTTTTTGTTATAATAATAAATAAAATCTTAATTTAAATTACCTTTTTAGGATATAATATTTTTTTACTAGCACGACAATTTCAATTAAAGAGAAAAAAATTTAATTTAATAAAATTGCGAGTTAGTAGACGTCACTCCGTGAACTTGGCACGCGATTAGTACTAGTGGGATAACAATTTTTAGAGAGTTTAAGCTTGCAACTTACATACTCCCTCCGTCTCATATTAGTGTGGACCAAAATTTTTGACACACAAATTAAGAAAAAATAAGAGAGATAAATAGTGGAAGGGGGTGTTTGTGAGTATGAAAAATTAAATAGGAGAGAGAATGAGTGGGAGGAATAGTAAGTTGATTGGTGTTGTGAGTGTAAAAGTAAAGTAAGAGAGAGAATGAGTTAGTGGAATAGTAAAGATTCTTTATCATTTTTTGCGGTCCACACTAATTTGAAACAGAGCAAAAGGGAAATAAATTCACGCTAACTGGGGACGGAGGGAGTATACTTTTAACATCCACAAGGTTTTGGTGAGACATTAATCAATTTTTTTTTTTTTTTTTTTATAAATCCAACTAATTAAAATGTATACTCCCTCCGTCCCGATCGATTTAGGACTTTTTGCCATTTTGGGCGTCTCACCCGACTTAGGACGACCCAAAATGGAAACCTTAAATCACTATTCTCTCCACTCATTCTCTCTCCTACATTATTTTAATACTCACAACACCATTATAATTTACTATTCTCTCCACTCATTCTCTCTCCTATTTTTAAATTACACTCACAACATTTATCTTTTCCTTAATCCCCGTGTCATTTCAAAAAATTCTAAGTCGGCCGGGACGGAGGGAGTATACTCCCTCCGTCCCAATAATTGCTTCACCCTTTTGGGTGGACATGCAAATTATGAAAATGAGAGGGAAAAAAAATGTTGTGAGTGTAATTTGAAAATAGGAGAGAGAATTAGTGGAGGGAATAGTAAATTATAATGGTGTTGTGAGTATTAAAATAATGTAGGAGAGAGAATGAGTGGAGAAAATAGTAAAGATTCTTTGCCAAAAAAGGAAAGGTGAAGCTTCTAACGGAACGCCCTTTTGAGTAATTAGTGAAGCTTTTATTGGGGCGAAGGGAGTATTCAGTTTGAAGAATATTCAAATGTTTGACATGTGTCCAAATAAAGAATCAACAGGTGTTATTGCAGCTTTACACCTTAGACTCTATATTAGAGCATAATTAACAATGAAACTTCATCCCCGTCCCTCTCTCCTCCACCTCAGCTCCACGTCATCAGTTATTAAAAATACAACTTTAAACAATTTTATCTCCATTCATGACAAAAGTCATCAATTTCTCTCTCCTATTTTTTACTAATAAATTGTATTTTTTTCAATATTCTTGCATTTTTATTATTTTTTATATGTTAATTGTAATTTTTGTAAAAAAAAACAAAAGAAAAAAATCAAAAATATGACACGTGTCGATCAAAATCAAAGGCTTCATTTTTTTTTTCTTTGTGCCGTGAAGCTCGGCAACTGGCAACACAATTTTGCTAAAAGTCATTCATGACTTTTAAGTTGTCATGGTTGGGGGAGTAAAAGGTTCCACGGAGGCTCATGACTTTTGCTAAAGTCATGAGTGGAGATGCTCTTATATACTCACTCTCTCTGTCACCATTCTAGTCAATTACACAATTAAATTTTATTTATGTTAATATTATTTTTAAAATGGTGATATTATTTTTAGTCATTCAACAATAATAGAGTAGATATTGTGAAAAACTAGTTTTTTTAAAATATTAAAATATTATGAAAAAATTAATTTTTAATATTGTTCATTCATCTTATTAGTTAGGCTTAGTGTTTAAAAACTAGTTTTTTCTTATGTTATGAAAAAACTAGTTTTTCACAAGATTTTGACGAATATTAAATAAATATTAATATTTAATCAAAATTCAAACAATTAACTGCTAAAAATAAATTAAAATTATCTTTTCAATTTCAGGATGTGGATAATGTATTATATTATATGATGATAGTATTAAATATTGTTAAATATCTATAGTTGATTGGATCGAAAGATTTAGAGTTCAAGTTCGCGAGGAGATCATTATTTTTATTTTATTTAATAGAGACATTTTTTTATATAATTAATTTACTAAAAACTAAAAAGGACACAAAGCTTATTAAATAAACTAATATAATATGTGAGTGTATTGGGGGGAATTAGCGGCTTGGGACATACTCCCTTCGTCCCATCCGAAAGGAATAAAATTGATAATACACGGAAATTAAAGAGAGTATTTAATTGAGTTAGTATTATGAGTATAATAAGTGGGTCCAATTAATAAAAAAATATTAAAAAAATTATTTATGAAGTATGCATTTTTAAATGAGATATCCAAAATAAAAATATGTATATTTTCAAGTAGGATGAAGGGAGTATTTATTTAGGAATCCAATGAGTCAACTTTAAATAGAGAAATAGACCTCTTGTGTTAATCTAGAAAACTATTGTGGCTCTCTAGTAAAACCTTTTGAGTATATCCATGTGAGGTGTACACTTGGATACTTTATGTTGGTCTAGCTCTAAATGCAACTTTGATTAATTCTATACATGCAATGTTATTTCTTTTAGGAATCCAACAAAATGCATCGATGATCAAGGATCAGAGACGACAATTTGATCAAAAACCTGATGAAAGATCTGAGATGACAATTTGATCAAACCTGATTCAAACTGAAGGTGATTTGATTCAAAAAATTAGAGTTTGGTTTGCAATTCTTAAAATTCAATCAGGTTCGAATCCGCTGCTGATCCGATCAAAACTCGACCCGAACTCTAAATAAAAGGTTAATTTAAGAGATAAATAAAATTTATTTAACATTTTCCAAAATTTATTTCTTTATTTGTGTTTGTAAGTGAGATTTTGAACTATTTTCTATGGAATATTAAACATTGTGCTTAAAAATAAATTTTACTTAATCATATTTGAGCTAAAAAATACTCCCTCCGTCCCAGCCTAGTGTGAACCAAAATAATATATTTAACATTTTCCTAAATTTAATTTGGGTCGAATTGGGTCGGTCACATAATTTTATGTTTTCATGTCCAATCGGCGAAATTAAGATTCGGATCAGGACCGATCCGACTCAACCAGACCCGTTGTCATCCCTATCAATGATGTCTAGAAAAGTTGACCAAATTTAGGCTTAGATTGCAACACAAAATGCTAATAAAGATTTCAATTTTGGTGCTTTATAGTTAATTGAGGGAGGAATTGGCGTCCGTCCATTGATGTTGTGAATGTATACGTACTGAATTCGAATTTTTTATATAAATTTTGAGTATTATATAGTGTATTACTTACTCCCTCCGTCCCAGCGAAAGAGTCGGTAAGTTTGTCCGGCACGCAAAATAAAAAATGTGATGTAGGAAAGAGAAAAAGTTTAAATGTTGTGAGTATGAAAAATTAAATAGGAGAGAGAATGAGTGGGAGGTGATGTAAGAAAGATAATGTTGTGAGTGTAAAAGTAAAGTAGGAGAGAGAATGAGTGGAGAGAATAGTGATTTAAGGTTTCCTTTTTGGGAAAGTGGCTTTTTAAATGGGACGCCCAAAAAGGAAATAAATGGCTCTTTCGCTGGGACGGAGGGAGTATACAGTTATCCAGATTTTTTTTTTACAATCTTATTATAATAAAATTGTTAGAGAAATTATTTTATATTGAGAATTGACAAATTTTGTCTATAATATATAATATAAAGATTCTGAGCCACTCCCCTTAGCACCAATTGGTTTCAAGGTGGAACCTCAGACTTTAAGATGGTATTAGAACATGTTCTTTACACATGCAGGCCCAACGGCCCACGATGTTACCCCGCGCCACCCGATTGATATGTTCACGTTGTAACTTGTAAGCTTTGGCAAAGCCCGCTACACGTGAGGGGGCGTGTTAGAGATATTATTTCACATTGAAAATTGACAAACATTGCCTATAATATATAAAGATCCTGAATTACTTTTCTTAACACCAATTAATTTTAAGGTGAAATCTCATACTTTAAAGAAAAATCAACACTAATACATGGTGGGATATATTTGAGTTCATCTCTATAAAGTTATTAATGATAAATACATGATTGAGATACTTTAGCAAAAAAAAATAATAATAAATTGGATGCAAGTCTCAAAATGGGAAAAGGTGGTGTGGTCCATTTTCGAAAGATGGCTAACGAATTTAGGACCATTACTTAGACCAAAAAGCAAGAACTTTTAAGTCACCAACTATATTAGGGCAGCCTATTGAGGCAGTAGGTGTATGGTGACATCTTATATCTATCTACAAAATAAGGTTAAAATAACAAAAAATTATGTTGTATTAAAAATTATTATCTAATGCTTAAAGTATATTTTTCCGTCCTATAATAAATGTTAATAAAAACTGAATGTGCGAGAATGTATTCGTTTTATACCCCTTACAATATTTATTATTTTTTACCCGGTTGACATTATTGTGAATAGATTGAGTGGGATTGTTGAACAAAATTTTATTTGATAGACTGTGATTTCATTTGTTATTTTTTAGTTTTGATTATTCTGAAATAAAAATGTGAAATTTATTAGTTTTCACATATGTACGAGTTTGATGTTTTGTTTAAAAGGATAAAGGTATGTTGATTGCCGATATGTTTCATGTTACATCCGTGTACACATATACAACTCTATAAAATCCTAATAGTAGTATACCCAAAAATCCCAGAAGATGTGAAAGAAGCATAAATTTTATGTGTGCAATATTTACCTGAAATTGAACTCTTATGAGATGACTTGAATCTTTGTTATGCTTACCATTTTCTTTGCCATTAGAACCCTAATTGCAGCCAGTAAATAATCCCTTTTCACATCTTCCAGTTTATGTTGAAATTGAGAAGCTTTCAGTTCAATTTCAGCTTTAATGGCCATGTAGGAGGCGTTATACGGAGATGAAGATGGCACTGAATGAAGGCAGCAGGAGATGAATCCGTCCGACTGGTGGTTCCGGAATGTTGAAAGGAGAATGATATGAAGTATAAACTGATATTCCTATTAATTTGGAATCGAGAATGAAATCAAGAAATGGGAGTGGATCCGGGAAATGTGACCGAAAATTGTGCGATATACTTCGTCGAATTGGAGAATTGGGAGGGGGTCGGTGGTTGAAAGGGGCTGCTAGTAAGGTGAGTGAAAGAGGAGATGTGAGGATGCGGTAAATTTTAAAAGGACAGTGGTAGTCAAGCCAAATTATTTAGAAGTAAAAAAACTCTGTTGTAGTAGGCAAATCTCACCCACTACAAGTTGATATTGACAAGGAAGATGGTGGTGCCAATGAATAATATTTCTTTTCGAGGACTTCCTATGAACAGTTTGATTTGAAGCCATTTTACAAGAATCCCTTTTCCTGATTTCAATGGGCACTAAACACTCTGTTGTAGTAGGCAAATCTCATCTACTACATGTATTCTCTTATTTGCCTTGCATTATTCATTGAAATATGGGCTTATTATATTACTATCTTTAATTCGTATAAAAATGAATGTTAAAAAATAATTAAAATTTACTTTTGTTAAATTTCAAATTTGAAATATTTTAGGATTTTTATTTTGGGAGGAAGAAAATATATTAATTATTTTTATTGTAGCATACAAAATACTACCATTTGGCATTTCAAGTTTTGAAAATGGAGATAGAAAATCAACTTGAATGTTCCATGTGTTTGCACTTAATGGCTAATTTTTTAGTTATTTCCCCTCATTTTTCTAAGTTATACGTGGGCATAACTTTCGATGATGTATTAGACTTTTTACATGGATTTCACTTGTCAACCATGTCTCACTATCATATTCATAAACTTTTTTCCACTCACAATATTTTTGAGTATTATTATTTACACTTTAATACTTATGCTCAATAATAACTGTGGACATTAAACTGAAACAAAAGATGTAAGTTTGAAGGTGTATTGTGCAACATATATATATATATATATATATATATATATATATATATATATATATATATATATATATATATTATAATAAAGAAAATCAGAAACATATTATATTTTTATATGTGCCATGTGAAATTTTACATGAAATTCTATTTGTAACTCATTGAAAATATTATTTTTGGAATAATACTCAATTAAAAAAATGGGCACAATTAGATATTTTAATCGGGGTTAGTAAACGAGTTAAAAAAAATGAGATTTTCATTTTTAATTCGTCATGTGCATTACACATAATTAATTAAAATTAAGAAAGAGGTTATCAGTCGGATAATTAATCCACTAAAAATTTATTGAAATTACGTAAAACAAGTACACATTTTTAATTCAATATAAACGTTACATATTATTTTATTTATTAACTTAATTGAATTTTGATAAAAAATTTGTGTAATTGAGGGACAATGGCAGGCCAAGAATGAAAGGTAACTTTATACGCCGAAAAGTGAACCGCAAGATTTGGCTCACCGTATTTTGAATGAAAGAAGGACAAAGAAAAATGTATTGAATAATTAGCCTCACTATTCCAGCCCAATTTCGACAGGTTACTCACTAGTTTATTATGAAATAAAGAATATATATAAAAGGTCATATCTTTCTCACCAAGCATTATTATCATTGTCAAATACTTCATTCACATGTTTCGATATTATTTTTCTATTTTATATTTTTTATGTTGTTATGAATGATTTTTTAATAATAATTTTAGATTTACTTAAATATCATTTTTTAAATGTAAACTTTGTTATTGATACATTATGATGATACAAAAAACGTTTGGATCAGACCAAATCTAGCGGCAGGTTGTATACTGGATGTTTGAATAGCCTGAAAAAGATGAACAAACACGTAAATTAAAACGGGACTTCACCGACGAATGTCATCCGACGCAAGAGTAAGTATATGTATGTTATAGAGAACAAATCAATTGACAATAGTTTGGAGTCAAAATATGCGTTCACATGAATTATGTGGATTATGACTTGTATTTATAGGTGTAGGATATAGACTCCATCTTTGAGTAGGATGTTGTGTGAGAGGAGGGTTATAATCATAGTGTGATTATAACTTCCCACAAACCTTGTTTGAGTAGAATTAGAATTGCATTTTGTACGTATTCCTATAAGGCATGCTCCTCGACATATGATGATTGGTCGACATGTATGAATGCCGAGAAAGAGGACAACAAGGATAGGGAAGCCCATTTCCTTGTATTGATGATGACCGAGGAGGCTTTTCGTCGTCCTTTGGTGAGGCCCACGTCGGCCTTTGTAGGTGACTTGTCGGCATACATGAGTGCCTTGATCGGCATAGGTCATTTTTGTGCCTTAGTCATTTTGCTCGATCTGCTATATTTAGGTCGATATAGTGAGAAATGACGAGAAGGCATGACGAGTATAGGTGTAACGATCCTAACCATAGGCACTAGTTTTAGTATAATATTATATGCTTTTAATATTATTGTTAATATTATGTGCTCATTTTACATCCTTGATTTCTTATATTAGGATAAAATGATAAGGAAATAAATAATGTTCTAGGGGGAAAATAATAATTAGAAATAAATAAAGTAATAGAATGGAGTGGTAATAAAATGGGCAAATAAAATGTTGTTGGTGTGGAGAATTATTTTAAAATGATGAAAGAATTTTTGTAGGGAATTATTGGGTGGGGGACCAATTCCCCTAAAACCCTCTCCTTTTTCCCTCATTAGTCAAAGGACCCATACCCTCCCATGTTTTCCCCATACTTTCCCCATACTCCCCTTACTTAATTAACCTCCCCATCCATGCTTCTTCTTCATTCTTTTCTTACTTTCTCCTAGAAACTCCATGGAAGCTCTCCATGGAAGCATCCTTCCCAAGTCCTTAGAGAAGTCCATCCTTCTCCATTTTCAAGTCCAAGAGTACTTTTATGTTCGGGGTGAAGAGAGGAGCACTTCTAGCTAAAAGAATCTCCATTTCATTTCCATGCTTGCTAGGTGAGTTATTATGACCCTTTCCTTCATTAAATGTTCATGAAATCTTTATGATTGTTCTTGTTATGAAGAATAGTTGTTTAAATGCTTGGGAACTCTCTTGAAGATTGGAGAATTGATAAATGAAATAAAATGATGCTCTTGTTCTTAGAAGTTGATTTAGAATGTAAGAAATGGGTTGAGTTAATTTTAGAAAATTTACTTAAAATGAGTTGATAAAATGGGTTGGAAATCTTGTGGAAAATAATCTAGGATTATGTTGTTTTGGGTTTAAAGGATTTAGGATAAGGTTGTAAAATGAGGAAATTCTTTTGGTAATCATAAAAGTTAGGAAGATTTAAAGAAAGGAAAATAACCTAGGTAAACAAGGGTTTGGGAATTTATCTTCTTTGGATAGGAGCCTTGGGCGGTCGCCCAGTGGTGATGAGCGGCCGCCCAAACGTATTTAAATGTGTATGCTTGGAAATCCCTCTTGGGCGGTCGCCAAGAGGATATGTGCGGTCGCCGCGAGGGCGGCAACTTGGGTTGTTTTGGGAAACCACTTGGGGCGGTCGCCCAAGTGGCGTGGGCGGTCGCCCACAGTGCGATCCTCCTTAGCCTCTTTTCTTTTCGATTTACCCAACAACTTTAGTGGCATGACTCATAACCACTATAAATTAATGGAACCTAATCACATTAGGATATGAATCAAACCTTCTCGACTTAGATTAAAGTAGGGCTTGAGCCCTTAAGCATTGTGACTACAACTTAATAGATTTAACTTGAATCTTTATCGGGACCTTATAATATGGATCATTGTCAGGAAAACGGTTGTTAAGCTTGATTAGTACTTCACTGATATGATTCGAACTTGGGAAGTAGATCGTGAACTTTTATGAATGTTATACGAGGTTGTGTAATGACTTTCACTTGGTAAAGTTAACTTGGATCCTTATAGAGATCATTTATTATTGAATATTGTCTAAGTGTGCGTAGCTGTTGATACTTTATTACTTCACCAGTACCTATTCATGGTTGGGTATTATGCTTAGTATATTACATAAATGTTGTACTATGATATTGGTTGAACATGAGGTATATTTTACCATGTGATTATGTTGCTTATCCACTTTGTGGATTATATTTCAAGTAACTATTATGTGCTTGATAATGTGTTAATCGGTGATGTTTGGGGTATAACATAATACGATCAATTATGGAAGTGTGACCTAATGTGATCGGATTATGTTATATCTGTGGCGAATCCCCTCACGGACGCGGGTTGGGGTATAGCATACGTATTGAGCCAAAAGCCTTACGAGTTGCTACTTATCTTATTTGGTTCCACAAAACAGGTCTTATAAGATGTGAGTATTGCTTCGGCTACGGCTGTAAGATTGGAGTATTATTATACCCAATGTTGTACGACTATTGTTCGAGGGCAGGGAAAAAGGTAAACCGAGGTAATATAAGGTGTTTACTGACTTTTCCAATGTGTTATATGCGACTTGTTTATGTGTTGCATTTTATTTGACATATTCTTTGCATTCATAATAGCTTATTTGAGATTTATTCTCACCCCTCTCCCTTTAATGTTTTTAGATCCCGAGACAGGTGGACCGACCAAGTAAGGGCGGAAAGGAGTTTAGAGTGGTAATTTTGGGAATTGTCGGGTTATGTATAGGTTGGTGTAGAAAGTGTATGTTGGTATAATTCTTTTAAAGGGTTGTATTCATAAACTCTAGTTCTATTTTATATTCGACATCTTCTTGTAATTAAAATCGTTTATTACTTTAAAGGTTGGTCAACTCTTCCTCCAATGTGGAAAGGAGTAGAGTTATTTTAAAATGGTTATGTTTATGTTTGAAAGTTAAATAAAAGTTTTAAAAGATTAAGGAAATTTGGGTTAGTTTGAGGACGCTCCATCTCGGGACACGTGTAGGTTCCGGGTCGGGGTTCTCACAATAGGGTAGAAAAATCCACTCCCTATATCCTATTTGAGACTTGTATGAATTTTATATCAAATGAATTAGAGATAATGGTATAAATATAAGCAACAATAAAAGTAAATAAAAAATAAGCAGTGTCAATGTAACTTTGAACTCTGCCTCATAAGTAAAAAAGGAAGCAGACTGATTGCAGTAATGGGTTACTTGTAATATGCATCGGTTGATGAGAAGTTTCAAAAGAAAGCAAATTTGTTGTAGAAAGTAGAGATTTCTATCGTTTATACAAAAGGGTGCTGACCAATTGCTTAGAATCCCGACTGTAATCCTCACATGATATTATCAAGACTCCAAGATCAACAATATGAACGAACATGCACAACCAATTTCCCCAAAATCTGTCAAAACCTAATTAATCTGAAACCTCTTCCAATCTCCCCATTTTTCTGTTAATTTGATGGCGAATTAGGTTTAGGGTTTTGCAAACTGAAGAGAGAAATCAAGTGAAAACAAAACATATTTACAAGCATACATAAAAATCTGGTGAAGATGAAAGGTAAAAAAAACTTGGGATGTATTACCTAGCGCCGGTGAGCTTGAAATAGATTCCGCAGGAAAGGCTCCGATCAGCCGATAGGTTTTTGACAGTGACGAGTAAGGATTAGCCGATAGGTTTTCGACAGTGGCGAGGCGACGCCGGCGAGGCGACGGTAAAGGAATCGGTGTGAGAATGGAGCGCCGTCGTTCTCTTCTCTTCTCAGTTCTCTACTTCTCTCTAGGGTTAGGGTTAAAAATTAAAAGTTAGAAAAATTAGAATTAGAATTAGATTTATATATATATATATATATATATATATATATATATATATATATATATATATATAATTCGAATAATATTCGCGAATACTCGAATCGAATATCGTGATGTCAAAATCTTGTAAAAAATTAGTTTTTTCGTAACATAAGAAAAAAACTAGTTTTAAAACATTAAGTCTAACTAATAAGAGTGATGAACTGTTCTGAAAACTAATTTTTTATAACATTTTGAAAAAAAAATAATTTTTCACAAGAGATACTCTATCGTGATATATTATTCGAATTCGAATAATAATCTAATCAATATAAAAATTTATATTCGAATTTTTCGAATACGAATATCAAATACTCGAATCAAATATCTAATTGAATCAAAAATTTTTTTTGAATCAACTAGTTAGTTGGGACCAGGGAGCATAATTCCCTAGAGAGAACATGTTGTGTTTGGGACAGACAGACGGACACTCCTTTCCATTCCCCGTTCTTCTTGCTGACACATTATCACGTTACTCTCTCCGTTCCAATTTCATATTTTTAATTTAATTTATATTAATATTAAAAAAATTGTAAATATATAAAATTAAAATAAAATAGAAAAGAGTAACTCTTGTGAAAAACTAGTTTTTTTTCAAAATGTTATAAAAAAACTAATTTTCAAAACAGTTCATCACTCTTATTAGTTAGACTTAATGCTTTAAAACTAGTTTTTTTTCTTATGTTACGAAAAAACTAATTTTTTGCAAGATTTTGACAATAGAAAAAGTTGATAATAAATAGTAAATATGTTATTATTGTGAGTGTAGCAAGTGAGTCACATTTGTTAGAAACATTATCTTATATCGGGAATTGACAAACTTTACTTATACCACATACTCCCTCCGTCCCACCTTAGTGTAGACTGGTGATCAAATTGACCAAACTTTGACCAATAATTTAGCACAAAATAATTATCCTAACGAAAATCTAAAAATGGCTATTGTATCACAATTAAGATTATTTTTGATTTCAAGTTTTAGATTTTCATTAGAATAATTATTTTGGGCTAAAATATTGGTCAAAGTTTGGTCAATTTGACCACCAGTCTACACTAAGGTGGGACAGAGGGAGTATATATAAAGATCATGAATAACTCCCATTAACACAAGTTGATTTTAAGGTGAAATATCAAACTTCGATACAATTGTCTTTTTTTTTTTTTTTTTTTTTTTGGAAACAAAGGAACTAACAAACCTATATATATTATATTGAGAATCCTATGTTAACAATGTAACTCAAAATCACCATTTCACCATTTTCTTTTATTTTCTCATCTTCTCTATCTCTCTCTCTCTCTCTCTCCCGCACCGACAAAATTTGCTGTACATTTAACAAATATGATTAAAAAAAAGGGTTGTAAGCACCAAAATAAAATCTTCATCGAACTTCCTCGTGATCAACAACTTAAGACTAAAACGCCCGTTGTTTTTTTTTTCTTACAAAAATAAAATAAAATAAAATGCTGAAATGGTGATTTTGAGTTTACATTGTTAACATAGGATTCTCAATGTTATATATAAGCACACATCGATTATAATCAATGATTAAAATTGGGTAATGTAACCATTATTGGGCCCTCTCATAAAAGCCTTCAGGGTCCAATTAAGCAAATGGCAGACATCATTTCACGCTTTCTTTCTTTTTTAACCCCAAAAGGGAAAAAGGAATGGGCCAAGAAGCTCTCTCTTTTTGGGTAATGGAGCCCAATAAACTCATTACCATTACAACTTACAGCCTTCACAACACCTCAAAAGATTCACAATTACTCACTCCTCCCCTGTCATCGGGGCGGATTCAGTATGGCGCCAGGAAGTGCAAATGATGCACTTGACATTTTGAAAAAAATTATCGAGTATTTATAAAATAATAATAATAAAAAAATATAAGGTGAAAACTGTAATTTTAGAAAAAAGAGGGATGCAAAGTGTAAATATGTGAAAGTTAGATACAACTTTTATCTAACTTTCACATATTTACACTTTGCATCCCTCTTCTTTCTAAAATTACAGTTTGCACCCTATATTTTTTTTCACACCCTCACTCTAAATCCTAGATACGCCACTCCTGTCATACTTTACGTATTGAAATCAAATTATTATTATATATGAATTTTGCTTGTTTGTACATTGCCTGTGCCAAAACAGATTACGAGAAGTCATAGCCATCCGATGAGAGTCAACGTGTTGATCAGAATAAGGTGAGACCAGAAGAGAAGGTTATTCCAGATATGTTTCCCTTCCTTTTGCAATCAGGGAGTGGGACCCAATACCAGTATCTCTTCTCTATATCATAACAAAGCCAAATAAAATCCCACACCCCTTGAAAATTGGACATCAAAACAGCCTTTATTGTCCCTTGTTTATCTTCCAAACAGCCCATCATAACCTTATAGGGCTTTTTAATCTTATCAATTAGCCCATTTGGTACCTTTGATATGAAGGCCCATTGTCCACCATTTGGGCTCAATCCCCACAATTCTACACCCTTGATCACCCTTACACTTTTATCTTGATCATCTATCATGTAGCTCGACCGAACGATTAACATCCTACCATCACCGTAGACATGCATTCTATCGATCATGTTCCCCAAATCAAATCCAACGGCCGAATCTCCCTCCTCGCTCCTTGCTCCATCAAATTTTGGCCGCACAACTATAGGTGTATCCCTGTTTGATCCAATAACTATAATAACACTTGGTATCGACCTATTAGATGCACTTAAGAAAGTGTAACCTTTTCCCTTCTTGTTGCTACTTGGTAGATGCTCACCAATCTCCTTTGCTTCATAGACCTCCACTTGTTAGTTTCGGAATTGTACTCGAATAAAATTGGGATGCTTTTCACCAATTCAGCAAACAAGAACGTGAAACGACTTGAATCAGTTGAATCAGATAGTAATTTTATACCTGATCGTCGCCACGGAAACATACCATGTGGCCCCAAAGGATTACGAGGGATCTTTTTAACAATTTTACTAATGAGATTAACCGAAATAACTTCCTGGGTAGTGCTCAAGACAAAAAGGAAATTGTTACCCGAGGCGGTCAGAAAGTAGAGGTTTTCTCTAGGAGAAACTACGTGTTTCAACATATCCGTGATCATGATCTTGAACCAGGGGCGGACCCAGGGTAAAAATAAAGGGGGTTCACAACATACATTAGTTAAAATTTTCAAAAACTAAATATTTTCTTTATCACTGCCAACAACGATTGCAAATAAAAAACAAACTAATTTTGTTCCTTACGCGTTCATATTATATCATATCATCGTAGTAACGCTACAAAATAATTTATTTTCAGTAAAAGACAAAAGACAATCATTTTAAAATTGATCACCAATTTGATTACGCAATTTATTCTTGATCATTGTTGAAAAACATCTTTCCACGGTTGCAATTGGTATCGGCAAAATCAATGTGAACTTTGAAAGTCGATACACCAAAATGACAAAAAAGAAATATTACATGAGTCGGAGGGAGTAGGGGTTCTACTTTGTGTGGTTGTCTCGTAGGGGTTCTACTTCTGTGTGGTTGTGTGTGTGTGTGTGTTTTTTTTTTTTTTTTTTTGAGTCAATAGGGTTGGTGGGTGTGCTGAAGCTAGAAGGGGGTTCACTTGGTATTAAAATTTCATTTTTTTTACTTTTTTTTTTAGTAATTGTTGACATAAAAAAGGGGGGTTCACCACCACCCCCAAGGACACCCTTGTGTCCGCCTCTGTCTTGAACCACCGGTTACAACTATCGGTGAACCCATCAAGAACTGCATCATGATGCCAACGCTTCTTGTAAATGAATAGCCAAGTGGCGGAGCTAGAGTGGAGGTTATAATTCCGAACAAAGTCTTGATCTGATAAAATAGCCAAAACGGACTTGTTAACGAACTTTAACCGAAGGATATCAGGTAAAGCTAGTTTGAATAAAATATATTCTATGAGATTCGATGGGAGGAGGGAGAATCTGCCGGTGGTGGTGGGCGTGGTGGTAGTTAGGAAATTCCGGTGACTTTCATCCATTTAAGTTCTTATAGCTATCCACCAGTTTGTATAGCAATGACCATTATATTGAGCCAGGGGACTTGGCCTTTGTGAGGACTTCAAAATCAAGGGGCTAATGATAAAATTGGTATAATGCTAGGTGAAAAAAATACAAATTTTTCCGACTATGCATCCGATGCGATCGATGCCATTGACCTAATTATTGGATGTTGTAGATGATACCCATGCAGCAAGCCATTGTTGCAAGAGAGTTGACTATTTTCTATTTCTTCTTTTTAATCTTTTTTTTCTTTCACGATGTCAGGGGTGTAAGTGGTTCGGAACCGAATCAAACAAAACCAGGCGGTTTAGTTTGGTTTTTCAGCAATAGTGCTTTGGTTCGGTTTAAAAAATTGTCAAACTATGTGATTCGGTTTGGTATGCGGTCTGTACCCCTAAATTACGGTTCGAGACCGCGAGACCGAACCACCAAACCGTTCAATATTAACCGTAGATATGCATATCTTTCATCTTCAACTCACGTTTAGATTTGAAAACCCCTAATTCTATTAATGGGTTTTAGTCCATAACATTTTTTTTCTTTTGATTAATCTTTCTGTAATAATGTTAATTCACTATTTAGCAAATACCATTACAATTATTCAAATGACATTTTGTTATCATAAACATTGAAGCATAATTTCAAGTTGTATTTAAATTCTGAATCTATTCTGTATGTTATTTCTGGAAAATTCAAACAAACATGACAATAAATTGTGTATACTGAAATCATGTTCTAATTAATGGTTTAAGTAGTGTTCTATTTCATGTTTTGAATTGTGGTTTAAACCGCGGTTCGAATCGTAAAATCAAACCGCGGTTTGAACCAAACTAAACCAAACCATGACGATTTGGTTCGGTTCAGTTTAGTTTGAATTTTTCATGATTCGGTTCAATTTAAGATTTTTCCAAACCGATAACTAATGGTTCGCTCCATAAATTGGCCCAAACCGAACTACTTACATCCCTACATATAAGAATTCATGTTATCTGACCCTAAATTATTTTGAAACTAATGCTTTGTTGTTGTCGTGTTACTCAAAGAAACAAAGCAGAAAAGCCATAAGATAACAAGAAATATTTTTTAAATGCACATTTTTTCCTTTCTCCGTCCCAAAATCCTAAAATGATTGTCATGTTTTTTATAAAGAAACAATCTTAAAACAATTTCACCAATGTTATAAATAATGCATAAACAAGTACAACACAATCATTAAAGATGTTGAGAAACAACCACATTTATTATGGGACGGTGAGAGTATTTAAGGCTAATATTCTTCCACAAACAAGTAATACAATCATTTTTCCAAGGTAAAAGTAATGTACAAACAAGTTTAGCACATCTTTTTTTAAATGTTATTATGGGACGGAGGGAGTAATTAAGACCAATTTACTTCCATAAACAAGTATGCAATGCGCAAGCAAGCACAACACCACATACTAATATGCAAGTATTTGTGTATCATCAACAAGGGCAATCAAAAGTTGCCAAAGGCATCAATGATAGTGTTTTGGATTACACAGCTAATGGTGATTGGCCAATCCAGATCCCTGTTGATGCAACTGTAAGAACTGCATTACTATGTTTCAGTACAAAAGTATCAACAATATATCTTCAAACCTCATTGTTTTGAGAGAGAAAAGCAAAGAAAACAGAAAGAAAGTTTGGGAGTCAATATAGTGGAACACCACGACAAGTTCTTACCGGATGTTACTGAACAAATCTAAAAAATAGACGATATTGAGATGTGCCACTCACAAAAGGGGATAGAGAGGAGTAAGAAAACAGAATCAGATTTGACTTTATCGTCATGGATATACAGTAAATGCAAGAATAATAGCTTTGCAATGCTCAAGTAAGATTTTCTTGCAACTATGTTCACATTCCCCCTTATTAACTAGGGAGGGGAAGGGAAGCTACATAATACACCCTTCGTCAAGAACAAATTTTTTTTTTTGGACATTCATCTTGGGACGGAGGGAGTACCATATTTGATTTAGTATTTAACACACGGATAAGTCCATTAAGAATCAAATCAGTGCCTCTATAGTAGTCTAAGCCAAGAGCTGCTACAATGGCACTCATTAGATAACCTATAAACCTACCTATAGCAACTGAGCATGGTTCATGAAGATGGATAAGAGGAAAAGAATAGTAGTTGCAAAGTTGGAATCATAATCTCAGATAATCAAATTCTTTCCCATCTAGATGCCCTAGACAAATCATATTACATATACTTGAGGTAGCAATAAACCAGAATGGACAAATGAAACAACCACCAAAATTGAAGCACAACCATTTTTCAAGATTGTGGTAAAAAATCTTATCACTATTATGTTCATTAAAAGAAAATTGAAATACTGTAAGGACACTTCAATACAAGAAAAACTCAAGTAACTAACGATAGTCGTAAAACTATGATAACTAACCTCTTCAGCAGATACAACTGCTCATACCCCA
The DNA here is from genome assembly GCA_022495995.1 of Adenophora triphylla var. japonica. Taxonomy (NCBI): domain Eukaryota; kingdom Viridiplantae; phylum Streptophyta; class Magnoliopsida; order Asterales; family Campanulaceae; genus Adenophora; species Adenophora triphylla. The sequence goes on along the minus strand of JAFEMH010001164.1, from coordinate 270,892 downwards.
GAGATTTTACCTTTGTGTTCATCCTCATCTGAATAATCTTCAGCATCAACTTTATTATCCACCAGTTTAGCTACCGTTGAATCACGCTGTGAAGCTGCATTACTTACTCCGGTAACAGATTGCTGATACAAAACACCTCCAGAAAGAGTTAGGAGAAGGCAAACTAACCCAAAAGGACTAGCATGCTTATCCCAAATTAAAACATTGATTGCAACGGTAAGAAACTTGTTGACCACTCCGGTTACAGTAAAAGCAGTGGCGGAGATTGCTTTTCGGGCAGCGAAACCAAAGAAACTGATCAACAACCCAAACACACAAGATAAAGCTACTGCAGAAAACGCAACAATCTCAAACAAATTCCCACCGTTAGATCCCATAGCTGAAAACACATCAGCATACTCCCCAGTAATAACCCAAAAGAAAGGAGCCATCATCAAAGACAACAAATTGTTGTAATAGACAAAACCCCAAGTATTCAATCCAAGATTCGTTACCATATGCTTAATATACACCATCTCCGTTATAATCGTCACCAAATAAGCAAATGCCCATGAATATGCCTTGATTGTAAACCCTGAATCAGTGGCAACATATCCAACAGCACCAGCCAAAATAATCACCAACGAAAGAAATGTAAGCTTTGATGGAAGAGGCTGCTTTCTGAAAACAGTATCGGCAATTGCCACCAACAACGGGGTCAAAGATCTGAAAACTATGAATGTATCCACATTGGCATGACGAAGCAAATTCGTGTTTGTGAAAATGGCCAAGTAAAAAACAACTGCAGCTGGCAAGAACTTCTTAGCAGTTTCCCATACAAATGCATCGTGATTCAAAAACCCTAACTTTCCCAATACCCAGACACCTAAAGCTGAAGTTAAGTACTGTAATGCAGTCAATAGCCCCGGATAGTTAAACTTGGTAATGGCAAATTTATTAATGACAGCAAGCAAGCTGGAACACAAAGCGTATCCGACAACAAGACTGCTTGTAGCATAGTGTTGCTTTGGGGCATCAAATCGAATCGAAGCCATTGCTTGTTTCTATACTACAGAATAGTAAATCTATATAAAATTCCTATCTAATTTCAAATATATAAGCTGAAAATGAGCTAAACTACAAAATTGAGATGATAAATGACTGCATTATGGAGGGAATAAAATTGATCTAACTGATTTGGGGGGAAAATGGGAGGTGGGGAGTGTAAAAATACGACTGAATCAGCTGAAAATGAATTGATAAGCTAAAATTGGAGATGAATCTATAAGAATAGATCGAAAGAGAAACCCTAGAGATTGATAAATCTATAGATCACCGACAGATTGAAAGGGGGAACGGAGGGAGAACCTTTGCACGTGATTGGTTGGTGGAACTGCGGCGAGCCTCCACGAGCAATGCCGGAATGGGGACAGCGTAGAGTGTGATGAATGCGGTTGATTTTGAAGGTAGATTTTGAGAAATTAAAAATTTTGTTGATGAATTTATTGATTTTATTTTATGGAAACGGAATGAAGAGAAGATGTGGCAAAGTCAACGGTTTTGCGCCGGGCGAAATGGGTCGGGGTTATTATCACGCGGGGTAAGCACGGTAGTATTATATACTCCCTCCTTTCCACGTTCCACTTCATGCTTCACACTTTTGGTTATTCACGCAGATTAAGAAAAAAGGTTAGTAAAAAAAAATATTGTGTGTGTAAAATAAAATAAAAGAGAGAATAAGTGGAGACAATAATAAATTTAAAAAGTGTTGTGAGTATAATAGTGAAATAAGAGAGAGAATTAGTGGGTGAAATAGTAAATATTCTTTGCCATTTTAAAAAAGGTAAAGTTTTTAATGAGACATCTATTTTGACAAAAAGTAAAGCTTGAAATGAGACGGAGGGAGTAGTACTCTCTACCTAGATTTTTAAAATTATTCCTTTTTAAAAATATAATTTCCAAAATAATAACCCTTTCAAACTACTCCCTCCGTCCCATTAATAATTTCACCTTTTGTCATTTTGGGTGTCCCATTTAAAGCTTCACCTTTTCTTTTTTGGCAAAGAATCTTTACTATTTTCTCCACTCATTCTCTCTCCTATTTCACTATTACACTCACAACACTTTTCAAATTGACTATTTCCTCCACTCATTCTCTCTCCTATTTTACTATTACACTCACAATATTTTCTTCACCCTTAATTTGCGTGTCGAGACCAAAATGGTGAACTAAATATTGGGACGGAGGGAGTATTTGCCAAAATGTCAATTATTTTTGAAACTCGCTAAATGGTATAGCGACTTAGCAAGTTTGACCTTTGCACGTTGAAACTCGTCAAATAGAATGGCGAGTTCCTTTTTTTTTTTTTTTGAATTTTTCCATTTTTATTCCTGCAATTATCTAAAAATGATGTCGTAATGGAACTCGCTAAATTATTTGGCGAGTTTATGTTTGGCAAAATAAAAGTTTTTGAAGTTTATGTTTGACAAAATGAAAAGTTTCTGTACATGACAAAATGAAATGAAAGTTATGAAGTTCCTGAAGTTTCTATCTTAAATTTCTGTCCATCTAAACTCGTCATTTCAATTAGCGAGTTCACAAAAACTCGCTAATTCAAATAGCAAGTTTAGGTGAACTGGCTAATTCAAATGACGAATTTGTAGATGGCAGATTTCACTACATCAGATACCAGAAATTGTCCACCTACAATAATAAACCTGAACATATCAAAAATCAACAAAACCCATGTATACAACAACAAATATAGTAACAAACTAAAACTTTCAAATTTTTTTGACCCGATTGGGAATTGTTAAAAATAAATTTAAATTGATTAAATTTTTTTTTGACCCGACCGGGGGGTGGGGCTGGGGCTGGTGAGTGGAGTGGGGTGTGGAGTCGTTAAAATAAATTTAAAATGATTTTTTTTTACCTGATGGGGGGGGGGGGTGGGGGACGGGGGAGGGGGTGGAGGGGCAGGGGGTGATAGTGGTTAGTATGGTGGGGGTGATGGTGGTGAGTGGGGTGGGTAAATTTGTAGTTAACTCAATCGAACTTTTTTTGAAAAACATTTTTCTTACCAAACAGTCGAAAACCTATTTATCTTATTTTTCAAAAAATATTTTCATTTTCAAAAAATATTTTTCAGAAAATTATTTTTCGAAAAATGCTTTACGCTTAACAAACGGAGCCTAATATCCTTCTAATATTCGACTCCTTTAAGTGAGAGTGGTGTGAAAAATACAATTCCACCCTTAAGACCAATCTCCAAAGAATCCGGAGCACTTGCGGTTCAATCGTGTTAATGACATTTTTATTACTCCCTCCGACCCATAAAATATTATCCATTTTGCTATTTTGGGCGTCTCAGTTTAAAATTCCACTTTCCTAAAAAGAAATTTTTTTAATACTTCTTTATTCATGGGACCCACTTGTCATACTCACAACACTTTTCAAATTTACTATTCTCTCCACTCATTTTCTCTCCTCCCACTCACAACACTTACTTTAATAACATTATTCCTTATTTTTCGTTCTCAACAGTAAAACAGTAAAAGGTAATGTTTTGTGGGTCGGAGGGAGTATTTTGCTCCGCACACCTACTCCAACCTACTAGTGTGCAGTTGAGGTGGCAAATCCCAATCGAACCACTAAAAAGCCTACTACACTCGCGTAGCACAGCACCTGGTTGGACCCCTATTTGTCAACCGACCGCTCAATTTCCAGTGAGTTAACGATCACATGACTTTTCTAATCAAATTCCACAACTTACTTTCCCGCGTTTTCCAACCAAGATCAATCCACTCCGCAACAACCCAACGCATTGCAAATCCCACCAAGAAAACGTGCATTCATCTCCTCAAAATCTGCAAATCCATGAACGAGTTGAAAGAAATCCAAACCCAAGTCTTCAGACTCGACCTCCTCTCAAACGAAGACGCCATCAAGAAGCTCATGGCTTTCACCACTGACCCATCGACCGGAAACCTATCTTATGCTCAAAGAATCTTCAATTACATCGAAACACCTTCGTTGTTTGTGTACAATGTAATGATTAAAGCACACACAAAGAATGGTAGCTTTAGCAAAGCAATTTCTTTGTTTGATCAAATGAGGGTTCAGGGTTTGTGGCCGGATAATTATACGTACCCGTTTGTGTTCAAGGCGGTTGGTTGTTTGAGAGAGGGGTTGACTGGAGAGAAGATTCATGGGTTTGTTATGAAATGTGGGGTTGGGTATGATTGTTATGTTTGTAATTCTGTCATGGACATGTATGGTCAGGTGGGTTGTGCTGGGTGTTTGAAAAAGGTGTTTGACGAAATGCCTGAGAGAGATTTGGTGTCTTGGAATGTTTTGTTGTCGGGTTATGTTAGGTGTCGGAAGTTTGAGGATGCTGTAGGGGTTTATTTGCGGATGCGGGAAGAATGTACTGTGAAGCCAGATGAGGCTACAGTTGTGAGCACTCTCTCGGCTTGTACAGCTTTGAAAATTTTGAAGCTTGGGAAGGAGATTCACAGATATGTCATATGTGAATCTGAATTTACTACAATCATTGGCAATGCTTTGTTGGATATGTATTCTAAATGTGGATGTTTAGATGTAGCAAGACAAATATTTAATGATATGCCGAGGAAAAATGTGATTTGCTGGACAAGCATTGTGTCAGGTTATGTGAATTGTGGTCAGTTGGAAGAAGCTAGAGTATTGTTTGACAGAAGTCTTGTTAAGGATGTTGTTCTATGGACGGCTATGATTAATGGGTATGTACAGTTTAATCGCGTGGATGAGGCACTGGCCCTGTTTCGTCAAATGCAACTTGAAGGAGTAAAGCCCGATAAATTTACTGTGGTTTCTCTTCTTACTGGTTGCGCTCAATTGGGAGCCTTGGAACAGGGACAGTGGATCTATGAATTTATTGAGGAAAACCACATACATATTGATGCATTTACTGGTACTGCGCTTATTGAAATGTACGGGAAATGTGGGTGCATAGACAAGTCCATGGAAATATTTTATGCGCTTAAAGAGAAAGATACTGCATCATGGACTTCGATTATCTGTGCACTCTCCATGAATGGGAAGACCAGCAAAGCACTGGAGTTATACTCTGCAATGAAAGGAGCGGGTTTAAAACCTGATGATATTACTTTTATTGGTGTTTTAAATGCGTGCAGTCATGGGGGACTGGTAGAGGAAGGCCGAATGCATTTCAAATCAATAAAAGAGGTGTATGGGATTGAACCAAAGGTAGAACATTATGGATGTCTGATAGACCTTCTTGGGCGTGCTGGACAATTGTCTGAAGCAGAAAAACTGATTGGTAAGATTCGAAATGATGACGATCAAATTATTATCTCACTCTATGGTGCTTTGCTTAGTGCTTGCAGAATATATGGTGATGTTGAAATGGGTGAGCGTTTGGCAAAACGATTTATGGAAATGGAAGAGAATGATTCTAGTGTTCATACACTTCTAGCTAATATTTATGCATCTGCTGGTAGATGGGAAGAAGTAACAAAGGTGAGAAAGACGATGAGAGCTCTCGGAGTTAAAAAGGAGCCTGGATGTAGTTCAATCGAGGTTAATGGCAATGTTCATGAGTTTCTAGTTGGGGATGCATCTCACTCCAAAATGAACGAAGTTTATTCTACTCTAAAGAGCATGCTTAAACCACTGTCGGGTTATGAAGAAAGTGAAACTGTAAGGTTTGTTAATATGCGGTAGGTTTCTCTGTAAGCTATAATAGTTTGTTGATTTAACAGTTCCAAAGTCCCACAGACCACCTAGTTGCTGTTGCTATTACCAATAGATATTGGTTTGTGAACTGCAGAAAAAAAAACTTCTCTATATATGAACTATTTTTGAAAAGAGGTAACATTTTTTTCTGATTGGCCAATGGCTAGATGGGTATTGTAAGATTTCTGAATTGTTTTAGAATTATCAGACAGAAGATAAAGAAAGCTTTAAATCCAGATGAGCAAGCAAGAAATTTGGTGGATGAATGCCAAACAACCTACTGAAACTGAAAGTGGCTTGGCTGACTTGACAAAGCCGGAGAGGTAATAATTTGTAATCCACACTTTCCCCTGTTTCCCTACCCAATCTGTTGACTTTATCCACTGGAAATATAAAATTCAAGGTGTTGTATGATAGAAACAGGTAGTAATTCAATATGCCTCTTGGTATTTATACGAACTCTGTTTTGCAAAAAGTGATTTGTGCAGTGTACTGCAGTTTCTGTGATTTTTGTATTTCGTTCACTAACCTGATTTTCGTATTTCATACACTAACCTAATCTAAATCCCACGAGATTTGTGTTTGCGATATGTGATTTTGGTAGATGATTGTTCACTCATGACCTTGGAAGATTTACATATACTGGAGTATTCACAATCTGGTCAAGACTCACATATGATTGTCGCCCATTCTACCTGATCGCCTGACAAAGACAGCAACGAGCATGCAGATAGATCACTTTGATTAATTTTAGAAGTTGGATGAGGTAAAATCATTTATGTCTTCCTAGCGAATGTACATGATAATCATTTTTTTTCAATTGAACCTCTGGTGTGCACATATATTCCAGCAGAATTGACTTTCCGCATTCATTTTGAATATTGCTCTTGATAATCATTTTTTTTTAATTGAACATATGGAGTGCACACACGGAGTATTATCTGAATGAAAATTTCAAATATAGGTTAACAGCTTTCACAATCAAGAGCATGTATAATTATGGGAGGAGGGAATCTCTTACTCCTTTTCGACATGATAGGGAAGTGATAAGTTCATTTCAAGGTTTTCTTTATTGTGGGAGGAGAGATATATCACATTATTATAAGTAATCCTAACAGTGGCGAATGCCTAGTGAGGAGGGATTATAAATTATTAGAGAATGTGCGCTATTATAGAATCTTGATTATCCTTGTAATCAAAGACAAGACCGTGTTAACAATAACATCTAATTATAAATTATTGCTTGCTTATGATTAGTGCGCATGAGACCACAAGAAGACAACAAAATATTCTCTTCAAAAATCATTGTCTTGGTAAATAATAAATCCCCATTTATCATTATCATTATAGAGTATGTTGCACCATCATGTCACTTATCCCATATAATTATTCTTGAGAAAGAAAATTATATGCCAAGTCGGCATAGTTTCAAGTCAATAAAAAGAAATTCACCATAATTAAAACTTTAATTAGCATTCATAAAATCTTAAATCTTATTCTAAGAGTAACACTAACAAAGTTTTGGAGTCATCCTCATTAGTGTTAATTAAGTAATAGCCTTCCCACCTTCTGACTAAGTCTGTCACCTTGAAGCTACTCTACGATGAATATGTATATTACTATGAATACCATCAGAATATTTTCCTTTCATGCTGCTGGAGCATAATCATAGTCACCATCATCATCGTCATCCCCCTCTAAGGCTGCAGCAGGGGCATAGTTGTAATCTCCATCATCGCCATCACCATATCCTTCAAGACACGCAGCCGGAGCATAATCATATCCATCATCCCCATCATCATCCCCATCAGCATGCTTCTTGAACCATGATCCAATGTTCTTTGAAATGAGAGCCATTCTCTTAGGGAAATTTAGTTTCTTTATCAAATAAAATTAGGGGTATTTTGGGAATTAGGAGTATATGATGAAAGGTTAGGGTTTAAGTGGTGTAGATTGCATTTGAATATGGAGTTAGGAGTGGTATATATATGGTCATGAAAAGGTGCAGAAGCTGTTGTGCTCAGCTTGGCACAAGTCTTTGTAAGACAAAAGTGTGGACTTAAGGGGTTCAGGGTGTGTATAACTTGTTGCAAGTGATGTGGAGCTTTTGTGGTCCGGCCACCTAGGAAATTCTAGTGACAGGTCAGCTTGGTGTGTCTTGGTACAACTAGTGTACAAGTATAGACTGCTAGTTGTAAAGCATCTTTTGGGTGCATGTTTGGGCCAGAGGAAATTGCGTAGGATTTTGGCAAAGTGGTGATAGGAACCCTCAAAAAGTACCATTGATAATTTGACCATGAAACTTAGAATATGATGGAATTTGTTATCGTTTAAGGATTTCATTTGGGCTATTTAGTTGCTCGTACTTAAGACACCTCAGCTAGTATGCACCCTTTTTTCCCCTAGTAAACCTTAATATTTCATGATAGGGTTTATTTTTAATAATGATGTTGCTGACATTGACATAATCTTCTTGCAATTTCATAGAGCAGAGGCATCTGATGACCATGATTTCATGGTGGAATTACGTAGCAATTTTAACAAAGTATTCTGATGACCATGATATGGTCTATTGTTTTGACAATTAGATTTGGCGTTTTTAATAAGCTGATAAGAACCTCCCACTTCTCGTCAAACCAATTGGTGTCAAGGGGAGTGGCCTAGGATCTTTATATGTCATAGGCAAGGTTTGTCAATTCCCAATGTGGGATAATATCTCTAACACAATAACGCATACAGAAACAAACCACTTCAAGAACAAATCTATAGTATAAATGGGAACTCCCCTTGAACAGTTCTATGAACAGTTCCAAGGGGGGAATTCCCCATTTTGCACTAATACATTTGTCCCTTTCCCATTTTGCCCTTAAAAATTTTTTTTTTTTTTTTTGAATTAAAATTTTTTTTTTAAAAAAAAAAAATTACGTGGCCTTGGACACGGGCATGTGCTAGTTCATTATAATTTTGCGCCCACTTGTTTTTATTGTTGCATAGAGAAGCAAACCACTTTAAGAACATAGGAGTATAGACTAAGCATAACCGTCGAAGTGGAAAGTAGTAGCAGATATTGTTATTGCTATAATGTCACATTTTAATGAGATTAGCCTGTGTTATTTTCATTTCTACTAATGATTATTCTTAACACCAAGGTAAACTGATTCAATTCAGATGAAACAATAGGATACTGTCCGTGATCAAGAGAAAATTCAATGCTTTCTATTCCTAGTGAGATGTTCTCAAGACTAGAACTGAACATTTGCTTTTGCAGACCGACGATCCATGACAAATGTCGGGCGTTGATGGTAATATCTACGTTTACCCTGATTGCATCATATTCTGCTTTTCTTGATCTCACTTCAATGTTTCTCTTTTGTTGGTTACCATGCAGATAGAGCATAAATCAGTATTATTTATGAAGATATTGTATCTCGTCAATAATTAGATGATCTCAATAATTAGATGTACATATGGTTGTCACCCATTCTACCTGATTCCTGACAACGACAGCAACATAACATGCAGACAGATTGCTTTGATCAATTTCAGAAGTTGGACGAGGTAACCTCAGTTTATGCTTTCCTAAGGCATGCACATCATCTCTGTTCATTGTTACAGGATTGCAAAGTACCGTCTTTTTATGTTTTAGTTACATATTCACAATCTATATTTTCCATTAGAAAATTTTCACGTTCAATTTTATCATTGCTGTAGTGATAAAAAATTCAATGGAACCTATGGAGCTCACAATCAAATGCATGTAAAACACTGAGGAGGGAATCTCTTTCTCCTTTTCGACATGATGGGGAAGAGGTAAGTTCATTTTAACGTTTTTCTTGAGTGAGGTTAGAGATATGTTCCGATACTATAAATAATGCTAGCAGTGACAAAATGCCTAGTGAGGAGGGATTAAATTTATTGTTGAGAATGTGCACTATTATAGAATCTTGATTATCCTTGTAATCAAACACAAGACCGTGTCAGGATTAACATTTATTTAAAAATAATGCTTTCTTATGATTAAATGCGCACGAGACCACAAGAAGACAACAGAACATTCTTTCAAGAATCACTGTCTTGGTTTATAATGAACCCCTACATATCATTATCATCATAGAATATGCTGCACGATCAGTCACTTATCCCATATAATTATTCTCGAGAAAGAATATTATATGCCAAATCAACATAGTTTAAAGTCAATAAAAAGAAATTACGAAGACACCATCTTAATCCACCATAATCAAAACATTCCATTAGCATTCATATAGTCTCAAATCTTATACCAAAACTAGGACTAGCAGAACATTTAGAGTCATCCTCAATTAGTGTTAATTAAGTAATGTCCTTCCCGCTTTTGACTAAGTCTGACACCTTGAAGCTACTCTATGATGAATATATAAATATTACTATGAAAACCATCAGAATATTTTCCTTTCATGCAGCTGGAGCATAATCATAGCCACCACCATCATCATCATCCCCCTCTAATGCTGCAACAGGGGGACAGTCGTAATTTCCATCATCTCCATCACCATCTCCTTCAAGACACGCAGCTGGAGCATAATCATATCCATCATCTCCGTCATCATCTCCATCTGCATGCTTCTTGAACCATGATACAGCGTTCTTTGAAATGAGAGTCATTTTCTTAGAGAAATTCAGTTTCTCGATCAAAGAAAATAAGTGCTAGTTTGGGAATCAGGAGTGGAAGATGAAAGACTAGGTTTTAAGTGGTGTAGGTTGCATTTGAATATGGGAGTGAGAAGTGGTATATATATGGTCATGAAAAGGTGCAGAAGCTGCTACCCTCATCTTGGCACAAGTCTTTCCATGACAAAAGTGTGGACTTAAGGGGTTCAGGGTGTGTATGACTTGTTTTTACTGATGTGGAACTTTTGTGGTCCGGCCACCTAAGAAAAACAAGTGACATGTCAGCTTGGTCTGCCTTGGTACAACTAGTGTACAAGTGTAGAATGCAAGTTGTTAAGCATCTTTTGGGTGTATGGTTGGGCCAGAGGAAAGTGCATAGGAATTTGGGGGGTTATAGCAGTGATAGGAACCCTCAAAAAGTATCATTGATGGAAAATTTGACCATGAAAGTTAATATACGACGGAGTTTGTTATCGCTTAAGCATCCCATTTTGGCTATTTAGAACGGTGGAATATTGTTATGAAAGCCCTTGAACAACTTGTTCATAATACAATTATACCCTCGGGGGCGGTCGCTATTAGTTATCATTCATAGAAATATACAAATATTCATACAGCATAAATACTCAATTGTTATACTAATAATCAGACAAAAAAGATTTAGTCCTGTTGGATAAATAAAAAATAATATGGGGTGAGAGAGGCTCGAACTCTCGACCTCAGGATAACCAGAAGCTATGAGACCTACGCGCTAGCCAACTGCGCCACCACCCCTTTGTTGTTTAAACATTTCCGACATTTTATTTAGTACCTAAATCAGAAATACTTTAATATTTACTCTCTCCATGTCATAATAAAATAATAAGTGTGGCAATTGACTTGTCAGATTTTTAAATAATGTGCTTCACTTGTTTGTACATTGCTTCTACTATCGAAAAATTTCACTAAGATTATTTTCTTATTTAGAAACGTGACTTTTATTTTTGGCAGATGGAGAGAGTACTATACTGCCTAGTATCCAGTATCCTATCCATTCATGCTGCTGGAGCATAATGATAGATGTCATCTCCATCAGTGTGCCTTTACGACTATGAACCAATGTTCGAGTCATTTTATGCGGAAAAAAAATAGTTAGTTGATGACAGCGGCGGAGGGATTATAATTTCACAATCTGATCAAGACTTGCATATGATCTCCTGACAACGACATCAAAAGAACGTGCAAGACATTTTTCAGAAGTTATTTAAGGTAACCTCTTTTTATTTATGTCCACCCGAGCCAAGGCATATGCGTTATGTATGTTTACTATTGCAAGTTTGTTTAGTAACCAGTGACAAAAATTTGGAGTCACCTCATTAGTGTTAATTAAGTAATAGCCTTCCCACCTTCTTTCTGACTAAGTCTGTCATCTTGAAGCTACTCTACCATGAATATATAAATAGTACGGAGTACTATGAATACCACCAGAATATTTTCCTTTCATGCAGCCGGAGCATAATCATAGCCACCATCATCATCGTCATCCCCCTCTAAGGCTACAGCAGGGGCATAGTCGTAATCTCCATCATCCCCATCACCATCTCCTTCAAGACAAGCAGCCGGGGCATAATCATATCCATCATCTCCGTCATCATCTCCATCAGCATGCTTCTTGAAACATGACCCAATGTTCTTTGAAACGAGAGCCATTTTCTTAGGGAAATTTAGTTTCTTTATCAATGAAAATAAGGGCTAGTTTGGGAATTAGGAGTAGAAGATGAAAAAAAGACTAGGGTTTTTGTGGTGTAGATTGCATTTGAATATAGAGTTATAAGTGTCATATATATGGTCTTGAAAAGGTGCAGAAGCTGTTAATTAGTACTCAGCTTTGCACAAGTCTTTGTATGACAAAAGTGTGGACTTAAAGGGGTTCATGTTGGGATTGGAGTCCTAAACTATGAGGAAAAAAGGAGTCTAAGTCGGAGGAGTTGCTGAGATCAAGAAGAAAAATCGGGGAGGACTTTCTGGAGTGATGGGCGACCGCCCAGGGGGTGTTGGGCGACCGCCCAGGAGGACAGAAAGTTTGGTTCGTGGATTATTCATCTTGGGCGACCGCCCATGTTGTGGTGGGCGACCGCCCATGTGTCGGGTGGAAAATTCTGCAGCAGATTTTGTTTCCTATTTTGATTAGAACTCTTCTTAATATTGATTTAGGGTTTCCTTGTATTACTATATAAGCATAGTGACGGCCTAGAACATATTCGTGAGTTGTAACAACATATTAGAATACATATTGGCTTGGCAATTGCCCCCGGACGTAGTTCACGAGTTGGTGAATGAACCGGGTAAACAACTCTTGTGTTCTTGTGTGTGATTGTTTCTTTCTTGTACGTGTGGGTGTGTTGATTTCTTTGTTTTGATTGCAACGGGGGAGCACCAATTTCACAACAACTGGTATCAGAGCTTTGGTTCGGAGGATTCAAAATCTTTTTCATTAGTTGATTAATTTTGAATCGCGTTCTTGGGGATTTTGGTGAAGCAGTCAAGATGAAGAACTCAATCGAGAAATTCAACGGTGTGAATTTCACGTTTTGGAAGACAAGGATTGAAGACTACCTTTATTGTAAGGATCTTCATGGACCCTCAAGGCGAAGCCCGAAGACATGTCACAAGTGGATTGGGAGACGTTGGATCGGAAGGCGTTAGGAGCGTGAGGAGTGCCACTAACCGACGATGTTGCACGGAACGCCATGGAGGCCAAGACAACGGTGGAGTTGCTACAAACGCTGTCTGACATGTATGAGAAGCCGTCGAATATCAATAAGGTGCATTTGATAAAGAGGTTTGCGAATGCGAAGATGTCGAGGGGCGCATACGGCAAGTCATATCGGCAATTTCAAAGGTATGGTGGACCAATTGAAAAGCGTTGATATTACTTTCTCCGATGAAGTGCTAGCTTGTTTTCTACTAAAGTCATTGCACGATAGTTGGGAGGTTACCGTCACAACGATTAGTACGTCGAAAAACAAAGCATTGGTGTATACGGAGGTTAGAGATCTCATCCTTCAAGAGGAGTTGCGAAGGAAAGAAAAAAGGGGAGAATCTTCCGTAGATGGGGCCGCACTTAGGGTGGAGAGAAAAAGGGAGGACCGAAAAATGGGAAAAAGGTCAAAGTGCTAAGCAATTGTGGTGAATTGGGGCATATCGATTATATTTGTCAGGAAAAGATGGTGGTGCTAAAGTGGTGGATGATGGTGGTGATGTATTAATCCTTGGGGGAGGAGCAAATGGTGAAGATTGGGTGTTGGATTCTGGAGCTTAACGTCATGCTAGTGGGGATGCAGAATCAATGAAGCGGTACAAAACCTGGAGATTTTGGGGTTCTCTATCTTGGTGATGGTCAACCATCAAGATCAAAGGTAAGGGGGATGTAATGATGAAGACACCTAACGGGGTGTTTTACAACTACACGATGTGATGCATGTTCCGAATTTGAGGAGAAGGGTGATTTACGTGGGACAACTTGACAGTGAAGGGTACGGTGTTTCTTTCGTTCGCGGGTCTTGGGAAGTCACAAAAGGGGTTAAGGTGTTGGCTCGTGGGGTTAAGGGGAAGATGTCAGACTCTACCTACAATGTCGATGTTCGTTCCGGTGGGAGCAAGAGGCTAAAGAACCGGCCTGTTGGTTTGAAAAGGGGAGACATCAAGAAACGGTATGTGGCTTGGGAGGACACAAAGTTGATCAACGCGGTGTGCTGATGTCCAAGGCCCTAACAGAGCGGTTTCTGCACCAAGAACAGACGATGCAAGAAACAAGGTGTGTCCAAGTTTCAAGGGGAAGCATTGCGAGGAAGGTGGGTCTGGAGGGAGAAGGCGAAGTTAGACTTGCGGGGAGAAATCAAGGTAGAAGCTGATTTGGGGAGGCAAGAATCATCTAACACGGAGAGGTTGAAACGTCGCTTGGTTTCAACTCGCCTTAGTACTTGAGGAGAGGTGCGGTAGTGTCAAGCCAATATGGATGAGGGGAAATGTGTTCGAAGGTCATTACTCCGTGGTGGGAGTTGATGGGTGTTCTATGCTTGTTAGTTTAGTCTCCGGTGGGAGATTGTTGGGATTTAAGTCCTAAACTATGAGGAAAAGAGGAGTCTAAGTCGGAGGAGTTGCTGATATCAAGAAGGAAAATCGGGGAGGACTTTCTGGAGTGATGGGCGACCGCCCAGGGGGTGTTGGGCGACCGCCCAGGAGGACAGAAAGTTTGGTTCGTGGATTATTCATCTTGGGCGACCGCCCATGTTGTGGTGGGCGACCGCCCATGTGTCGGGTGGAAAATTCTGCAGCAGATTTTGTTTCCTATTTTGATTAGAACACTTCTTAATATTGATTTAGGGTTTCCTTGTATTACTATATAAGCATAGTGACGGCCTAGAACAGATTCGTGAGTTGTAACAACATATTAGAATACATATTGGCTTGGCAATTGCCCCCGGACGTAGTTCACGAGTTGGTGAATGAACCGGGTAAACAACTCTTGTGTTCTTGTGTGTGATTGTTTCTTTTTTGTACGTGTGGGTGTGTTGATTTCTTTGTTTTGATTGCAACGGGGGAGCACCAATTTCACAACAGTTCAGGGTGTGCATAACTTGTTGCAAGTGATGTGAAGCCTTTGTGGTCCGGCCACCTAAGAAATCGTAGTGACAGGTCAGCTTGGTGTGACTTGGTACAACTAGCGTACAAGTATAGACTGCAAGTTGTTAAGCATCTTTTGGGTGCATGGCGGAATGATGTAGTACTTGCAGCAATGTATTTTGGTGACCATGATAATGGATATACTGTCCGTGATGGCGTGATCAAGAGAAATTCACTGCCTTCTATTCCTAGTGAAATATCCTCAAGACTGGAACCGAACATTTGTTTTTGCAGTATGAAGATACTTGACTAACATTAGGCGTATGATGGTAATATCTACATTAATTCCCTTGATTATATCAGACTAGTACATGCCCGTGTCCAAGGCCACGTGATTTTTTTTAATTTATTTTTTTTTAATTTTTTTTTAATTAATTTTTTTTTTAAAGGGCAAAATGGGAAAGGGACAAATGTATGAGGGCAAAATGGGAATTTCGCCGCTTGGTATTGTTCATACCACTGTAGCAAACCCCTCCCTCGTTTATACTATAGATTCTTCCTTAATTTCTTGATCTCGCTTCAATATTGATTTTGTTTGTTACTATGTTCTATCTGTTCCATTTGAAGAGCTCGTTTCCGAAGTCAAAACTTTTTAACGAAAAAAAAAAAAAGAACTGTCGAGAACTTGGATAAATAAAACATATTATGGGGTGAGAGAGGCTCGAACTCTCGACCTCAGGATAACTCAGAAGCTATGAGACCTACGCGCTAGCCAACTGCGCCACCACCCCTTTGTTGTTTAAACACTTCCAATATTCAAATTATTACCTTCACCTAACATATCCCGCTCCATCCCAATGAAACTCCATCATTTGATTATTCACACTTTTAACCAACTGTTTTTATTTCCATCACTAACTTTAATTAGTTTTAATTATTACCCCCTTCGTCTCACTTGACATTCTCATAACAAAAACTCCCTATCCAATTTCTCTCTCCTACTTTACTTTTCACTTACAACATTTAATTTTTCTTAATTTTCGTGTAAAGTCAAACTAGTAATCTTACTCCGGGACGGAGGGAGTACTATGTATACTGCCATTAGTCTACTTATCTAGCTAGTATCCTTTATATTCATGCTGCTAGAGCATAATCATAGCCCATTTGGGGTCATTTTGGCGCAAGGCTTCTCCACGAGGGGTGCATAACATCAACCTGGTTGACATGGTGCCAATTTGGTCCACACATATATAGGAAATTCAAGTGACTAGTTGGCAGGCCGTGTGTTGGTACAACTATTGTACAAGTACAAACAGCAAGTGGTTTGGATTTGGACTGATGTTTACATGGTGTGAATTGAATTGAAGTTCAATATGGGACCTGTCAAGAAAAGGCAAGAGAAGCTGTTGGACTCATTTTAACGCAAGTTTTTCCAAGAGAGAAGTGTGGCGTTATCGCTTAAGGGTGTGCGTGACTTAATATAAATGGTGCATGACACATGTACGTGGTCCAGCCACCTCGGAAAATCAAGTGACAGGTCGATCAGCATGGCCCGGGTACCTTGCTACAACTAGTGTACAAGTAGAAAAACATATTTTGGGGTAGAGAAAAAGTGTGAGATTTTCTGCCTGATGGAGATAACGAAATACTCAAAAAGGGAAATGTGGATGGCTGTCTTTTTTATGTTATAGAACATTATATCCATATCAGGAATAAACGAGACTTATCTATAATATATATAAAGATACTAGACTACTTGTTTAATTTATCTATAATATATAAAGATACTAGACTACTTGTTTAATTTTGTTCATTACAGGGTGAGAGGTCGTATTACTCCCTCCGTCTCAAAAAAAAATTGTTTAATTTTGTTCTTGATTTAAGCAATTATTCCTTGGAAAAAGAAAGACATCATCTCAATTCACCATAATCAAAACTTTGCATGCATTAGCATTCATATAGTCTGAAATCTTGTACTAAAGTAGGACCAACAAAAATGTGGTGTTATCCTTGATTACAATTTTACTATCATATGAACAAATATATAAGAATACTAAATAAGATTTCGGTCGTTTATGCTGCAGGAGCATAATCATAGCCACCATCATCATCGTCATCTCCCTCTAAGGATGCAGCTGGAGCATAGCCATAATCTCCGCCATCACCGTCTCCATCTCCTTCAAGACATGCAGCCGGAGCATAATCATATCCATCATCCCCATCATCATCTCCATCAGCTTGATTCTTGAACCATGACCTTATGTTAGCCGATACGAGGATCATTTTTTCTCGTGCTCAAAGAAAATCTTGACTAGTTTTTTTTTTTTTTTTGAGAATTAGGTCAAGAAGATGAAAGATTAGGGTTGTTTAAGTGGTGTGGATGGCAGAAAAAGGTGGAAAAGCTTTTGGGTTCATCTTGGCACAAGTCTTGCCATGATGAAAGTGTGGACTTATGGGCACAAGGTGTGTATACCTTGTTGTGGGTGATGTGTCACTCTTGTGGTCCAGCCACCTAAGAAATACAAGTGACAGGTCAGCATGCTGGGCCTTGGTACAACTAGTTAAAGTACTGGATCCAAACATTGGTAGACTGGAAATCAAGCTATGTTTCTTTACACATTGGAGGATGTAAATGGCAAAAATTCATCCACGAATTTAAGAACCTTAGTCTGAACTTAATGATAGGAATTCAAATTTTTATAGTGATCATATCCAAAATAACGCGACTTAAGTTATCACCATTTTCCTGGTTGTTATATTCTCTTATTGTTGGTACTGCTGCTCCTGGTTGGTGAAAAGGTTAATGGCTAGCATTTGGTCTTCAAAAAGTCCTCAGGGATTAGAGTCGGAACATCATGATAGTGCAATGTCGGATCTTAACCGTTATGTCTTGCAACTTGAAGATGAGGTAGAACTTGCAAACAGAACCATAACCAGAATTTCCAAGGCCATGCATCTGATGATTGAAGAAGCTACAAAGAAACACCCCAGTAATCTGATGAAGCTACTTGAAAAATCTACAGGATTTGATGGAGTAGCAAAGTTTGACAACAACCAAGTTCCTCCTCTGCATTCATCCCAACTTCCAAATTCCTGGAGCTTAGTTGTGGCAACGTTAACATGTATTGTCATTGCATTACGAGCAGGGAAAAATGGCACGGGTGATTGCTTGTTGAGTGGCATAAATGAAGGTCTGCAATTGGTACGCCTAATTGAGGAAAGTCTAGATCCCAATGAGGAAATTTCGGTAAATGTCAGAAAAGCAGCTAGTTTTGTGTGGTTACAAGTTGAGATTTATAATAAATGGATAGATGAGGACCTCAAAGACAAGGCTCTTGAAGGAAAGACACCGAATGAGATTCTCAGCTGGCTAAGTGATAAAGCACAAAAGATTCTTATGGAGTGCAAGAAAAGCATCTACCTAGGTCCCGGAGATAGCTCTTTCCAAAAGATTGTAGCTGCTAACTCAATGTACAGAATAAGTCAAAGCATATTACTGAATCATGAAGGACGCGAAGGTAAGACAGGCGAGATGTTGTTAGATGAACTATCCGTAATGATTGCAGATATATTGAGTGCTTGTCTATCAAACATTCAACGTGTCATAGCTAACAAGTGCATTGCTACAGACATAGAAAAGAGGGAGGTAAATGTGAAGACTGCTGCTCAACTTGTCGGTCAAACAAAAGAGATCATGAAATTCCTTCAACAACGTGAACTTCCATGCTTGGAACCTAATAAATTGGGGTACATTGATGAGTGGCATGCTTTCTTAAATCCTTCATCCAGTAGGGAGACAGTTTCTTCAAACTCTAGCCAGTTGCTAAGCATTAGCGTCGAGTAAGAGTGAGCTGTTCTCAAGCTGGTAGCTAGTAACTTGAGTATTTCTTGCCTTGCAGGCGTATGTTTGTCTAGATAAATTTTTGCTTGCTTAGCGGTTACCTTATGTTGTATGCTTATGTGTATACTCTGTTGGTGATTGTCAATTTGTGAATTAGCATGCAATGACTCTGTATGTGCTCTCTTTCTCGTTTAGTTACGAAATTTGTACGAGTAATGTCACTACTTTTACTTCTCCGTGCTCATGTTTTCTTTTTTGTTTCGCAATCCTCATGCCCCTAGGTTTTTCTTGCTAAGCCTTTTCGTGCTCAGTTGTTACCTGATGTTGTCTGTTTCTCTGTATACTCTGCTAATTAGTAGCAATTTAAGCCTCAGTTGAAGCTGAAACAATGCACTTTAATGATTCTTCGTAAAATAAAAATTCCGATATTTCCCAGCTTAAAAAATGTAAATTGACAGTTTCTTAACAGTAAACTTACCTAAACACCGAACAAATTCAATCAACTTAACCTGAAACACGTCCACGTAAAGTAGAGGAAGCAGCATATTGTCAATATCCTGACTCCTCAACTCCAATGGCCGGCAGCCGGCTATATGGTTGACTGATACTTTTCTATTTCCTAACAAGCTATAGCAACTACCTCCGTCTCACAATAATAGTCTATTTTTAAGATTTTTTATTTTTCTCATATTAAATGATTGTTCATTATAATATGTTAGTTATATATAGATGGGTACTTATATACTCCCTCAGTCCCAAAATGATCTTCCTACTATTTTATTTTTTTTGTTATTACGAATGAACATTATATTAATTTGATTATCCCGATGAATATCTAAAACTTGTTATCGATACACCGTTACAAATATTATTTGTAACAACTTTTAGATTTTCATTAGCATAATTAAATTCAACCTAAAAGTATTATTCAAAATTCCTTCGCATTAACAATAAAAAAAGTAGGAAGATCGTTTTGGGATGGAGGGAGTACTTACTCTTATAACCTGTGCAGTGCCTTCACCATATGTTACCTTATCCCAATTCCTCAAGTCCTTGTCTGATAAACATTATTAAGCCACAAAGAAAGAGTATTCTAGTGCAGGCATTTACTAATTATTTTACTTTGTTTATATAATTATCTGCAATATAATTAACCAAACCTTCCTATAAATACACGTAGTTTTTTTTTTTTAAAAAAAATTGATCACTGGAGAGAAATTAGAATGGAGCGGAATAATGATTACCAGCAAGAATTGGAGAAAAAATATAGCGCACCAATGCCATGGATTGGCGTGTATGTGGCTGCAGCATCTGTAGTATGCACCCTTGCAATGACAGCTGATGTCTTCCATGGTTTCCGACACAAGAAACTCTGGTTTCCTTGCAAATATTTCACTCTCAATGCTGCTTCTCTAACGGTAATAGCCATAGCAATGAAACTCCCCGTGGATCTCAACAACCCCATGCCACGTGATGTCGATCAGACTACAAAGATAAGTAGCACTGCTTTCATGTGTATCATGATGGCTAATTTTATGCCTTCTCTCGGATCCATGAATAACCGTGAACTTCTCTTGAACATCGTAGCTTTGGGTATCCTCGTAATCACTATTATTGTGAATGTTTCCATTCAACTGTCTACTGGTCTGATAAGTGATATCAAATCCACGTTTCATGCGATTTTCATGTTTTTCATGCTTTATCTCTTTACTCTAATAACTTCCTCAGCTTTAATGATTTCCATTTCGAAGAAGATTTTACGGTATAAATACAATCAGATGCTCAAAATAGCATTTACCGAGGAATCTGATCCTACAAGGAGCTTGTCCACAGTTGAGAAACTGATAAGTGATGTGAGTAAATATTGGATTATGGCAGAAACAAGTAACCCTCAGTTTGTAATGGCTTGTTCTCCAACCTGCTCTGCATCTGGAGCAATCTGTTTTTTTGTTGCCTTCTTCGTCATAGTATTTGTGGTGAGTAATGTTGCCGGTAGTGTAGCTGAATCAGATTACAGATGGTCAGTTATTCCGATTATAGAAGTACAGTCAATTGGGGTGGTAGTGGGTACAATAGCCCCATTCTTTAGATTATATAGGGCATTCAGTTTCAAATTGTCCTTTAATCAGAGCAAGAAGTACCTAAAAGTCTACCATGTAGAAAAGTACTGGATCCAAACATTGGTAGACTGGAAATCAAGCTATGTTTCTTTACACATTGGAGGACGTAAAAGCCAAAAATTCATGCACGAATTTAAGAACCTTAGTCTGAACTTAATGATAGGAATTCAGATTTTTATAGTAATCATATCCAAAACAACGCGACTTATCACCATTTTCCTGGTTGTTATATTCTCTTATTGTTGGTACTGCTGCTCCTGGTTGGTGAAAAGGTTAATGGCTAGCATTTGGTCTTCAAAAAGTCCTCAGGGATTAGAGTCGGAACATCATGATAGTGCAATGTCGGATCTTAACCGTTATGTCTTGCAACTTGAAGATGAGGTAGAACTTGCAAACAGAACCATAACTAGAATTTCCAAGGCCGTGCATCTGATGATTGAAGAAGCTAAAAAGAAACACCCCAGTAATCTGATGAAGCTACTTGAAAAATCTACAGGATTTGATGGAGTAGCAAAGTTTGACAACAACCAAGTTCCTCCTCTGCATTCATCCCAACTTCCAAATTCCTGGAGCTTAGTTGTGGCAACGTTAACATGTATTGTCATTGCATTACGGGCAGGGAAAAATGGCACGGGTGATTGCTTGTTGAGTGGCATAAATGAAGGTCTGCAATTGGTACGCCTAATTGAGGAAAGTCTAGATCCCAATGAGGAAATTTCGGTAAATGTCAGAAAAGCAGCTAGTTTTGTGTGGTTACAAGTTGAGATTTATAATAAATGGATAGATGAGGACCTCAAAGACAAGGCTCTTGAAGGAAAGACACCAAATGAGATTCTCATCTGGCTAAGTAATAAAGCACAAAAGATTCTTATGGAGTGCAAGAAAAGCTTCTACCTAGGTCCTGGAGATAGCTCTTTCCAAAAGATTGTAGTTGCTAACTCAATGTACAGAATAAGTCAAAGCATATTACTGAATCATGAAGGACGCGAAGGTAAGACAGGCGAGATGTTGTTAGATGAACTATCCGTAATGATTGCAGATATATTGAGTGCTTGTCTATCAAACATTCAACGTGTCATAGCTAACAAGTGCATTGCTACAGACATAGAAAAGAGGGAGGCAAATGTGAAGACTGCTGCTCAGCTTGTCGGTCAAACAAAAGAGATCATGAAATTCCTTCAACAACGTGAACTTCCATGCTTGGAACCTAATAAATTGGGGTACATTGATGAGTGGCATGCTTTCTTAAATCCTTCATCCAGTAGGGAGACAGTTTCTTCAAACTCTAGCCAGTTGCTGAGTATTAACGTCGAGTAAGAGTGAGCTGTTCTCAAGCTGGTAGTAACTTGAGTATTTCTTGCCTTGCAGGCGTATGTTTGTCTAGATAAATTTTTGCTTGCTTAGTGGTTACATTATGTTGTATGCTTATGTGTATACTCTGTTGGTGATTGTCAATTTGTGAATTAGCATGCAATGACTCTGTATGTGCTCTCTTTCTCGTTTAGTTACGAAATTTGTACGAGTAATGCCACTACTTTTACTTCTCCGTGCTTATGTTTTCTTTTTTGCTTCGCAATCCTCATGCCCCTAGGTTTTTCTTGCTAAGACTTTTCGTGCTCAGTGTTACCTGATGTTGTCTGTTTCTCTGCTAATGAGTGGCAATTTAAGCCTCAGTTGAAGCTGAAACAATACACTTTAATGATTCTTCGTAAAATAGAAATTCCGATATTTCCCAACTTAAAAAATGTAAATTGTCAATATCCTGACTCCTCAACTCCAATGGCCGGCAGCCGGCTATATGGTTGTGAAATGGTTATCATAAATGGGTTGGGCCTGAACAGTTAGGACAGTCCGATAAAACCGATAGATCAAGTAAGGAGGATAGTAAACTGGAAATTAAGCAATAATTGATACTTTGGCATAGAAGATCAAGATAGCACAATATGCGACAAGCGTGCGGCATATATAGGAAGTCAAGAAAAGGCGAGAAGAGTAACTGGCGGGAATATTAATTCGTCCCCATATTCTCATATACCAAAGGGGATAACTTATGGCGAGCAACCGGGCGTGCTTTATCGCAAAAAGGGTTTGTCGCGGTAAGAGTGTTTGTCGCCTAGCGACAAATATGATTGATGGACCGATCTTTGGGTAAACTGACACGTGGTACCCACCCCCATAATGTAAAACAGTGTAGCATGATGGGAATGTCAGTACTTTTTTACTAACTCTGAGGGTAGTTGACTGACTTAGCATAGATGACTGACACGTGTCCTTCCAAGTATGACCCATGATTACAAGGTGGTATAAATATGTAAAATTCTCCATTATTCAGTAAGTCTATTTTCTCTTTCTAAATCTCTCTCTTTCCCATTACAACAGAGATCCTTTCTTAAATCTAAACAAAAGAACTGATTCTCACGCCGGAGGGGTTTCACCGGAGTCACCCCCGGTTTAGCTTATTGTTGCTTATGTGTGTAGGTCCCATAGCGAACCATCACAAGAAGATTAGCCGGAGTATCCTTGGAAGCAGTTGAAGATTCAACTCCTGATCAACACCATTTTCCATGGCTGCATCAGTTGGTTCCGTTGCCGGGACCTGAGCGTTTCTTCTTGAGGTGGCTAGGTGAAGTTTGGGAGGTTGAGGTGGCTGCCGGAGGTGAGAGAGAAGATGGAGCACTGTTGTTGTTCGTTGGTGGAGCCCAGAAGATTCTAACTGTCAGTTTGGTTAAAGGAGTAAAGGCTAATTGATTAGAAAACCAAGGAGGATTCTCAGATAGTACTTGTTAAAGGTGTTTTTTGGATTGTGATATTTATTCCAGGAAGTCATAAAGTTGTCTTTGGCTGTAAAGGTTGTAAGTTCATTAGTACGTGCATTAAAGGCATTTTGTTTTCAGAAAGTGACTTGTAAAGTTGTCAGAACAGTTGGTTTATGGTAAAAAGGTGTGATTTGTCTTGAAGTGTATGTAAAAGTGTAACAGTTAGTTGGAAGCAAGTTATGGTGGTTGGACAAGAAAAAGCTACTCCTTCTAGGGCGGCCCAGAACATAACGTTGGCAACCCCAAATGCAAAGGATGCTCGTGCGGGAGCTGAAGCAGGATCGGAAAGAGAGGTGGAGGTCCATACGTCTGAGACTAACACCAGTGTGAGGCGGGATAGGGCGGAGGAGGAAAGGGTGAGAGTGGAAAAAGCCAAAGCAGTAGATGAAGGCCAAGTTCCCGCGAAGTCGAAGAATGCAGAAGTAAGAGAAAGGATTGAAAAGTTAAGGGCGGATAATGAGGCGTGGATGCATGTCCTCGCCAATAATCAACAATTGAAGGAGTTACATGTGGAGCCCTCCCACATTCCTGAGAATTTGCTAAATAGGCAAGCGGGAAGGTCCCATGTTGGTGGGCAAAATCGGGAGGATAGCGCTAGCGTGGCTAATAGACCAAGACAGAATGTAGATACGCCACGCCTGTGAGATTAGCAGAAAATCGAAGGCGAGATGATGACTTGGAAGCAAGAAAGAAGAGAAGAAAGAAAATACACCATAAGCCAGGCAATTCCAAAGAAGATTCTTATTACTTTGAATATGACAGCAATGAATCTAGTGGCTCCACACACGACGAGGGACGCGGCAAGGAAAGGACCCAGATATCGCGACGTCATGATGCTAGGCGACATCGGGAGAGGTCACCGCGGGATAGGGAGCGACGGCGACAAGATAGGAAAGATAAAGATTTTGACAAGGAAAGGGAGCGGAGAGCTGCAGAGGCGGCAAGGGCGGCAGAGGCCGAGAAGATCGTAGAAGCCATAAAAGCCGCAGAGTTAGCCAAGGCTAGTGAGGCAGAGAAGGCTAAGAAGGAAGAGGAACAAAGGTTAAGAAATGAGGTGGCTGAGATGGCGAGGAAAATCAAGGATTTAGAGGCGGGAATAAAGAAAGTGGAAGGGAAAAAGCCTTTTTTGGCTCCTTTCACCCAAAACATCAAAGGTGTTGCCCCAGACCCAGGTTTTCGAATGCCAACTTTATCAAGTTATTCAGGAAAGTCTAGAGCAGTAACCCATGTAGGAGGATTTGAAGCAACCATGTCGCTGTTGACCGAGAATGAAGCAATTTTATGTCGAGCATTGGTGAGCACTTTGGCAGATCATGCATTGGATTGGTTCTTGGTACAGCCTGAAGATTCTATAACGGGGTATCAAGATTTCAGGGAGAAATTCTTGGCGAGATTTAGTGCGTCAGGATCACAACCAGTTCAAAAGACGGAGTTGTGCAGTCTTAAGCAAAAGGATGGGGAAGGGATTGCGACTTTCACAGACAGGTTCATGGGAGTGGCCAATCAAGTTCCTGATATCGCACAAGGCGAGATAATCATGTTGTATAACACCAGTTTACAGCCGGGTCACTTCAAGCAGGAGTTAGGGATGAGATTGCCAAAGACTACAGGGGAGTTGTATGAAAGAGTGCGAGGATTTTGTAGTGGAGCTAGAGTTAAGACAAAGGGGGGTACAGTTGCGAGTCAGGCCGTCAAGAAAGTGGCGAGCGAAAGGGTGGAGATAGTGCGAGATGATAAAAGGGGGTTTGGCGGCAATAGAGGGGCAAGTCAAACGGGAGGAAGCGGAGGCCGTGGAGAAGGGCGCACGGGGGATCAGAGAGAGTTTAAGCCAAAGACAGACATCAAGTACAGCCGGTTGAACACTCCTATTAGCGAGATCATGAAGAAAATAAATGCCCGAACCTTTTCCTATTACACCGTGAATCGGTCCGTCTAGAGATCGAATAGTTACTGTGAATTTCACAAAGATAAGGGGCCTGAAGGCCTCACGATTGTTATAATTTGAGAAGATTGATTCAGGGAAGATTGACAGGGGTTTTCTCGCAGGAGTATTTGGAGGAGAATGTTGGGCGGGATGATCAACCAAGGCCTGGAGAGAAATTTGGTAGATGTCATTCACGACCCTTTACCCAATGTGTCTCGCTTGAATACTCAAATCATGACCTTGACGCATACGTTTGATGTTCCTCGCTCCCGCCGCCAAGATAGGGTGATCGCTTTTTCCAGGCGAGAGTTGGCCTGCTACCAAAAGCCATGGAGTCGCCCAATTATCATCACTATGTATCCAGCAATAATATTGTGCAATGAGTCATGGTGGACTCGGGGCAAGTAGGAATGTGCTTTATTATGATGCTTTTAAAAGGATGAATTATACAGAGGCAAATTTGGTGCCTCATAAGGGATATCTTGAGGGATTCACTAATCATTCAGTTAAAGTTAAAGGGACGATTATGTTGGATGTTGAAATTGGTGAAGGAAAGCTGGCGAGATGCGAGAATGTCGAATTCATGGTGATTGATCTTGTGTCTCCTTATAATGCTATAGTGGGAATCCCATTCATGTTGAGTTTTGAAATGGTTCTCACAATTCCCATCGTAGGGTGAAGTATCCTACAAAGAAATGGGATAGGTTGCTTGAAGAGTGAGGCGGTTACCGTGGATAAGAAAACAAAAGGAGATGTTGAAAGCTAAGACAGAGTACAATTTCGATGACTTCCAAAGTAGAATCTAGTCCATTCAAGATAAATATGGTTAAGATTGTAGAGGTGGAGAATGGTGAACCGTATGGGATCATAACGGAGAGTATGAAAAATGGAACCGCTATGGTGGCCGGCGACAAACCAAGTGTCAGGGCGAGTTTCAGGGCGAGAAATGTGTAGGATGGAAGAGCGGGAATCAGGTTGGCGGGATGTAGACTCCGATATGATGGGAAAGGGCGATGATGGTAAAGAAAATTGTTGGGCGATGGAAATAGTGAATGCCACGCCCCATATAAGTTATGCCAGGGTTGTAAGGTTTGTTAGTATGGAGGAGCCAAGGATTGAAGAAGTGGTCGAGGGAAACGTTAAAGTACTAATGAGCGAATCCGATGACGATTATGAAGCCATTGAGGTGGAGGATGCTCAGGGCGGCCATCGGTAATGTCTTTGCCGGTCTTAAGAAGCCCGCCTCCCGGGTATGAGGAAGAGGAAAAGAATAGAGGTAGAGACGCTGCAGGTGCGGGATGAGCCAGATATCAAGGCGGGAGAAGAGTTGGAGGAGGTGGAAATCAATTGTTATTTTCCTGAGCAGAAGGTGAAGATTGGCAAGCAACTATCGCGGGATGAGCGGGAAGCTTTGGTTGATTTTTGAAGGAAAATTTGGATGTATTCGCTTGGAGACCGGGAGGACATGAAGCGGTATTGATGAGAGTGTTGCTTCCGCATTGTTTGAATGTCCGATCCTAAGCGTGGAACCATTTAAGCAAAGCGGTAAGGCATTTGTCGCCGGAGAAAGAGATGGCAAGTGTTGGGAAGAAGTGGAAAAGTTGTTGAAGGCGGAATAATCGAGAAAATTCAATATCCGGTGTGGTTGGCTTGTCCCGTAATGGTTTTGAAGTCAAACAAGAAGTGGAGAATGTGCATTGATTTTACCGATCTGAATACGGCATGTCCCAAGGATTGCTATCCTTTACCCAAGATTGATAAGTTGGTGGATTCTATTTCAGGTCACAGAGTGTTCAGTTTTATTGATGCTTATTCAGGATACCACCAGATCAAGATGGCGGAGGAAGACAAAGCGAAAACAGCGTTTAGGACTCCAAAGGGAAATTTTTGTTACAAAATGATGCCGTTCGGCTTGAAGAATGCGGGGGCAACATATCAAAGGATGGTGAACGAGGTGTTTAAGTCGCAGATTGGGCGGAATATAGAAGCGTACATTGACGACATGGTGATCAAGACCAGAGAGAATAACCACTTGTTGGATCTTGCTGAGACTTTTGAGAACTTAAGAAGGAATTCAATGAAGTTAAACCCTAGTAAGTGCACGTTTGGAGTTACGGCGGGAAAATTTCTGGGATTCTTGGTCAACAGGCGCGGGATTGAGGCCAACCCAGAAAAAATTCAGGCGTTATTAGACATGTCGCCACCTAAGTCTATTCGCGAGATTCAGCGACTAAATGGGAGGATCATTGCCTTGGGAAGATTTATTTCGAAGTCGGCGGAGAGATGTTTGCCGTTCTTCAAAGTTTTGAAGGGCGGAAAGAAATTTGAATGGAGCGAGGAGTGTGGAGCAGCTTTTGAAGAAATGAAAGCTTACTTGGGAAAGCCACCATTGTTGAGCGGCCTGTGGAGGGTGAGGAATTGTTTGTTTATTTGGCAGCCTCTGACTATGCGGTTGCGGCAGTGTTGGTGAGGGAAGACGGAGGAATTCAAAGGCCTGTATACTATGTTTCCAAAGCATTAAGTGAAGTTGAGTCGAGGTATTTTAATGCCGAGAAGTTGGCTTATGACGCTGGTGCCATGTGGCGGCAAGGAAGTTGAGGGCCTACTTTGTTGCTCATACCATTGTAGTGTTGACAGACGCGCCCTTAAGAAAGATTCTGCAGCAACCAGATTCTGCGGGAAGGCTTTTGAAATGGTCAATTGAGTTGACGGAATTCGACATCAGCTATGAATCTCGTCGAGCTATTAAGGCGCAAGCGTTGGCAGACTTTATAGTTGAAACTTCATTTACCAAATCACAGGCTGATGTAGTTGAGGAGCGCGAGAAAAAGAAGATGGCAAAGCGGGCTGAGCCAAGTTTGATTGAAGAAAAGAAGAGGCCGGAGGATTGTTGGATTCTACATGTTGATGGTTCGTCCAAAGCGACAGAGGAGGAGCGGAATGGTTTTGATGTCCCCGATGCGGAATGTGAGTATAGGAAAGCATTCAGTTCAAGTTCCCGCATCTAATAATCAGGCGGAATACGAAGCATTAGTGTCGGGAATTGAATTTGCGCGGGATGTTGGAGTAAAGAGGATTGTGATCCATTCTGACTCTCAGTTGATTGTTAAGCAAGTGAAAGGTGAATATGGCACGGTGAATTCATTTTTAATAAGATATTGTGATTTGGTGAGAAACATTTTGAGTCATTTTGAGTTTTGGGAGTTAGTACAAATCGGGCGAGAAGAGAATTCAAAGGCGGATGCACTGAGTAGGTCGGCGGGAAGTGGGGAAATTGAAGGCCTGGATCCCTGGGTGGAGGATGTGGACACGCCGGCAATTGATAGATCCAGGGTAATGGAGATTGGAGAGACAGAAGCAAATTGGGTTTCCGAAATGAAAGATTTTTTAGAGAAGGGTGAATTGCCGCTTGAAGAAGAAAGGGCTAAACTAGTAAAGGTGACTTCCCCGCGATTTACTGTGCAAGATGGACTCCTATATAGAAGATCTTTTTCAAAGCCGTTGATGAGATGCATAGAGCCAGGAATGGTGGCTAAGGTTTTGTTTGAAATCCATGAGGGTGTTTGCGGTGGGCATCCAGGGGCGAGGTCATTAGCGGAGAAGGTGCTGTTTCCATGGCTATTACCGGCCAAGTTTCGAGAAAGGATGTCAAGAGTATGTGCGGAAATGCGAGAAGTGTCAAAGATTTGGGAATATTCCGCGCCAACCCGCCACTGAGCAGACGCCTATTGTCGCAACGTGGCCTTTTGATATGTGGGGCATAGATTTAATTGGGCCATTCCCAAAGGCCAAGGGAGGATGCCAGCATGTAGTCGTTGCAGTAGATTATTTTACGAAGTGGACTGAAGCGAAAGCCTTGGCGACGATAAGCGAGGATAATGTGATTAAGTTCGTGCAAGAAAACATCTGGTGCAGATATGGGTTACCCAGGGCCATTATTTCTGATCATGGAACACAGTTTGGTAAGAAATTTGCCGCGGAATGTCAAAGGATGAATGTGAAGCATCGATGCTCTGGCGGTATACAGGCCGCAGTGCAATGGTCAGGCGGAGGCGGCAAATAAGCAAATTATTGCCGCATTACGCAAGAATTTGGAAGGAAGGGGCGGAGCATGGTTAGAAGAATTATCTACTGCATTATGGTATGTAAGGACCACAATAAAGGGTTCAACCGGTGAAACAGCATTTGCTTTAACTTATGGGTCTGAAGCCATGGCACCGGCCGAGATGGCCTTGCCGACTTATAGAGTGACTTATTATGATGAGGCGAGAAATGGTCAGAGGCGGTGCAACGACCTTGATTTGGTTGATGAAAGGAGGCTACAAGCGAGAATGAGGATGGTAAATTACAAGCAGAGGATGAAGGCCCAACATGATAAGAGGGTTAACAAGAGGTCTTTCAATGTAGGTGATTGGGTGCTAAGGAGTGCAGAAGCCACGGGACCCAAACCAGGCTTCACCAAGTTGAATGAAAAATGGGAAGGGCCGTTTCAGGTATCACAAATTGTTCGAGAAGGGACCTATCGGCTGAGAAAGCAAGATGGCGAAGAGTTGAAGAATGCCTGGAGTGTCGATCATTTGAAGCGTTTTTATCAATGAAGTTGTAGTAACCTTTTTTAGTTGCATCTTTTGATTTTGGTTCTAGATGACAAAAGATACGTAACTTTTTCTGGGGTCATGTGTTTTTGTGTACATCGCATTGACGGGAAAGTTATGTAAAATTTGCCAATCTAGCATGATGTAACTTGTCGACGTGATGAAGAAGGAAGGAATTATTCAAATGACATATTGTTTTGTGATCACCGCTTTCATTAAAATTTGACAAGTGTTATGTTTTGTGAAACAGCTTATCGAACGGCGGATTAGAAGAACGACGGTGGGTCAAGGAAGCCGTTTAACAAAGGATAAAGAGATTGGATAAAGGAGGCGACGTAGAGGCGCGCAAAGAAACGTGAGAAGCAATAGTCGTCAACACTCACCAAAGTGATGTGGCTCGTTAGAGACCAAGGCACCTGTGGATGTGGCGGCTCGGGTTAGAGACCAAGTCGCCCGGGGTGAGAGACCAAGTTGCGGCGGCTGGGTTAGAGACCAAGTCGCCCAAAAGGGATGTGGTGGCTCGGTTAGAGACCAAGTCACCCAAAAAGTGGACGCGGCGGCTCGGGTTAGAGACCAAGTCGCCCAAAAGGGGATGTGTGGCTTGGTTAGAGACCAAGTCACCCAAAAGGGATGTGGCGGCTCGGGTTAGAGACCAGGTCGCCCAAAAGGGATGTGGTGGCTTGGTTAGAGACCAAGTTACCCAAAAGGGATGTGGCGATTTGGGTTAGAGACCAAGTCCGCCCAAAAGGGATGTGGGCGGCCGGGTTAGAGACCAAGTCACCCAAAAAGGGATGTGGCGGCTTGGTTAGAGGCCAAGAGTCCGCGCAAAGGGATACGGTGGCCGGTCAAGCAGAGACCACAAGTCATACATTGCTGGCTCAAGCTGGGGAGGTGTCGCAGCGTGATGCGTGTCTTGGTTAGAGACCAACGCATCTAGTGGATGTGGCCGATTAGAGACTGCAGAGTCACTAAAGGATGTGGCGGCTTGATTAGAGACCAAGTCGCCCAAAAGGGATGTGGTGTCTTGGTTAGAAACCAAGCCGCCTAAATTGAGATATCTGGATTAGAAACCAAGATACCAAATGGATACGCCGAATGGCTACGCAGAAAATTGTCGCATCAAATAGTTGACAATAATCTACACTTGGGAGTGAGGCTGCCTAAAGACAAGCCTCACTTTTTTGAAGGGAGTAGTATGTATATAGAGATAAGATGGAGAGTACAATCTTCGATGAACTATCGAAGCAAAATCATTATGAATCAAAAGAAAGATACGCGACATGAAAATGTCAATGATAAACAAGTAAAGAATACGCGACATGAAAATGTCAATGATAAACAAGTAAAGATTGGAGATAAGGCATGAGAAACAGAGCATAAGATAAAGGTTGCAAAAGTGCGACAATTAGATAAGTACAAGTTGGGGCACCAAGGCCAATCACCCAAGTTAAAGTTGCGAGAAATGAAATTAAAATGCAGAAAAGAAATATTGTTTGTTACAAACCAGGGGCAAATGAAAAGTTTAGCAACAACCATAAAGTACAAGAATAAAATCACCGGCCATCAGTAGGCAAGATTGAGAGCATCTTTGTTCTTTTGCATAAGGTCAAAAAGGGCGGGAATGATATTGTCGCGCGGGTCTCGTGAATAGGCCAAGTCGCTTTACCAAGAACCGCATCTTCTCGCAAAGCAAGTCGGGCTAGCTCTTCTTCGCCGGGCGGCACCAGTGGGGATGTCCTTTGCGGCTTTTGTCACTAAAAATAGTCTCGCAGCCCCATCTTGCTAACATGGCCGGGGTTATGGCGGGATCTGGCTTCGAAATGGGCAATAGTTCTCAAGGTGTGAAGGATGGCATTATCAAATGCATCCATCTCACTCGGCTTCGCATTTAGACTTTTCTCGATTTCAAATCTTCCCTAAGCTTGCCGACTGGGTCGGCCTCGACAAAATCTTCGTCTCTAAGACGTTGGTTCTCGGCTTCAAGGTCGGCAAGCTTGGCCGCATCGCCTTCAAGTTTTTTGTTCTCGCGACAAGGCCGGGCTAGTTTCTCCTCCGCCTCCTTGTTTCTTCCGCTCCAACTCTTCCAAAAGGGTTTTTCCCGTGGCGACATCAGCATCTGCTTTGTCTTTAAGGTCCTTGAGTTCCTGAATAGAGACATCCCGCCTGGACACTTTTCGCCTATACACATTCCGCTCGCGCTCGCCCTCGCAAGATCTTGTTCAAGTTTGATGCATTTGTTGCTCAAACCCAAGAGAGTACTGCTAGCCTGCGAAAAGTAAGGCGACAATAAAATGTTAGGGAAAATGTAAAGTGAAAAATTCGAAGGAGTAATAGGAGAGATAGTGCGACTTACCAAGGAAAGTTGAATTCCCGCATGGTAGGCTAAGTGAGCGGGATTCTCCTTTTCCACGTAGGCCACTTGTCAAAGATCACTCTGCCCTTTGAGGCGCATAACCCAACAAGCAGAGACAAGATCCAACTCGCTGCTGATTAAGCCCTTCAGCTTAGGGATGGCATTCGCTTCTCAGAGCCACCATGCCCGGTTCATCTTCAGAATACGGAATCCCTCCTCTAACCACCGGCGCGGCGACGGGGAGCAGAGCGAGAGGATGAGGGGTTGGTGGGAGAAGTGTTGGGGCCGCATCGTGCGGTTGAGCCGAGGAAGGCGGAGTGGCAGATCTCGCCGGATATCCGTATGAATCCCTCATTCTCAACCCCCGGATTTTCGAGGGGAGCATCACCTTCCCTTTCGTTAGGAGATCATCTTCTCCTTCTTCTTCCATTTCTTCTTCTTCTCCTTCTTCTTCTTCTTCATCCACCAAGTGGAGTGTCTCTACTTGTTCTTCGGGAGCGGGAACAGAGGCGGCCTTGCGTTGCCTTTGGGGGCGGGAAGTGCTTGGCAGGGGCCCTCTTACGGGATGTTTCACTTGCAATTTTTCATCCTCACCCGTTCTCGCGATCGGGATAGTAAGATCAGCAGCCTTGAGACTTTAAACTCGCATTTCGAGCAAGAGCCGACGCTTGGCTTGTTGTTCGGACATTCCCCGAGCAAGTCTCTTTGGTTCATATCCATCGTTCGTGTACCGCGAAAAGCGGGAAGTATATAAGAGATAATAAAACTTGCAATGAATAAATAAATAAAAACAAAGGAAACCATACGTTGCACTTGTCGTATCAAGGGACACATGTTTTGGCCATTCCCGCAAATGGTGCAATCTGTACCAAACTTATCTCCTGAATGACGTTCCCATCCTGGCCAAGATTCTGGGAAGACGATGGCCACTCGTGGGGGAATTGGCGGGAAGTCAAAGGAAAGTCCCACTTGACTGAGAAGAGATTGATCTGCAAGAATTTGTTGAATGGAGAATAGGGCAGGGGAAGGGTCTGTGGTATTAGCTTCGGCGAGAAGGCGGACCATGTTGGCTTTTAAGCGTTTCTCATCTTCATCTAGGGACCATTTTTTGTCAACCTTAGGATGAATCCCTTTCAAATCTGAGGGAAGAGCCCAACCAATGCGAGAAACTATGAACAAGGGGTCGTTCTGCCAATTATGAACTTTAGAAGGAAGGGGAGTAAGGATCTTGGGTTTTTTGTATTTAAGCGACATGCGAAGCTCTTGGGTTTTGCCGTCTTTTTGTTTGTAGCCGCAAATAGATCCATGAGGAGATGAGTAGTGGGTTCTCGCCGAAGGGCGCGGCAAATAGTGATAAAACAAGTCAGCACCCTAATTGCATTTGGGTGAAGTTCGGCTATTGCCGCCTGGGCTTTGAAAAGGACAAGTGAGATAAAGGGATCTACGGGGATCCTAAGTCCCAAGATCCAGCTTGGGACTAGAAGACCACGACGCCATCTTGTCTATGCCTAATGACAGAAAGGGCCATCTCGCCATCGTAGGCGGCAATATGGTAATCTAGGTGATTGATATTGTATTTGGTATGGTAGGGAGTTATGTGGGGATCTTGAGAAGTGTCAGATCTCGCTCCGGCTGAAGTGGAAGGGTTATTCCTGCTGGTTGAGGTAGAAGCGCCGGGGGCTCCCAAGTTTGACATCTCGCCTGAATCAGAAGAAGAAACAATTTATTTATAACGAGACCTCTTAACTAAAGATCTCGCAGCGAGAAAGTCAGTGTCAGAGCTATCAGAATATGTGGGAGGACCATAGAAGCGACATAGGTGTTCGCAAAGTTCGCGGGAAGTGAAAAATGTCTTGGACATGGGGGCTGAAAAATGAAGAAAACATTTACCCCTAACTTCTACGGCATCAATTATGGCGGGATCTACCCTATTAATTCTTAGACAATTTACTAAGTCATCTCGCGGAATTCTTGCCCAGATCCCTCTAGTCAAGTAGTAAATACCCCCTGACCTTTGACACTGGCCATATCTAATTTGTCTAAGGCAATTCTTAACCCTAGCCATGGCGACTAACAAAATTTAAAGAAAATAAGGAAATAGAAGGGATCCAAGTAATTACCTGGAAAATACGAAGGGTCGTTGAGAAAGTTGAAGATCGAGCGAAGGTTGGCCGGAATTTCCAATGAACTACCGAAAAATTGGTTTTCCAGGTTGATTCAAGAGGGAGATAGGTGTGAAAATAAGTTTTTATGAGTGAAGAGCAAAGGAGGACTAGGTTTCAGTCAGAGGGAGGCTAGAGCACGATGGAAGAAGGGTCGCCGGAAAAGTTCAATGGTTGCCGGAAATCGCTTTAGGGCTTAGAGATGAAGAGGGTGGAAAAAAGTGAATGTAAGAGGAAGGAGGTCATTTATATTAGGAGAATTTGAAACGGTGTTTGAGAAATAGAAACTTTAATTGGCTCCCAAAATTTTGAAATTCCCCCCATTAAATGATTTCAAAATTCAAAAAGTCTTTTCATATGTCATGTCACACCAACCATCAGTCAGTGGAAGGACCTAGGAGTGTGCCACGTGTCCCTTGGATGACGTCATCGGATAAACGCCTTGCGAGATGGTTGCTCGCGGGCGGGATGTGAGAGGCAACGTAAATTTCTCGCCTGGAACATGAATGATCCAGGTCTTGAAATTGGGGGCTACTGAAATGGTTATCATAAATGGGTGGGACCTGAACAGTTAGGACAGTTCGATAAAACCGATAGATCAAGTAAGGAGGATAGTAAACTGGAAATTAAGCAATAATTGATACTTTGGCATAGAAGATCAAGATAGCACAATATGCGACAAGCGTGCGGCATATATAGGAAGTCAAGAGAAGGCGAGAAGAGTAACTGGCGGGAATATTAATTCATCCCCATATTTTTATATACCAAAGGGGATAATTTATGGCGAGTAACCGGGCATGCTTTATCGCAAAAAAGGGTTTGTCGCAATAAAAGTGTTTGTCGCCTAGCGACAAATGTGATTGATGGTCCGATCTTTGGGTAAACTGACACGTGGTACCCACCCCCATAATGTAAAACAGTGTAGCATGATGGGAATGTCAGTACTTTTTTACTAACTATGAGGGTAGTTGACTGACTTAGCATAGATGACTGACACGTGTCCTTCCAAGTATGGTCCATGATTACAAGGTGATATAAATATGTAAAATTCTCCATTATTAAGTAAGTCTACTTTCTCTTTCTAAATCTCTCTCTTTCCCATTACAACAGAGATCCTTTCTTAAATCTAAACAAAAGAACTGATTCTCACGCCGGAGGGGTTTCACCGGAGTCACCCCCGGTTTAGCTTATTGTTGCTTATGTGTGTAGGTCCCATAGCGAGCCGTCCCAAGAAGATTAGCCGGAGTATCCTTTGAAGCAGTTGAAGATTCAACTCCTGATCAACACCATTTTCCATGGCTGCATCAGCCATTTTCCATGGCTGCATCAGGATCCAAATTTATTAAGATCCAAAATTTAGGGAGTGTATATCAATCGGAGTCTATTATTTCAATTTTGTTAATTCAAGGTTAAAAGTTTATAATGTTAGTCAGTTGTGGATTTTGGACAAAAATGTAAAAAAATGTCAATTTAGTGTAAGATTGGGAACAACTTATTTTCTTTATTCACCGACTTGTAAATATATAGTACATGAGATGAGAGAGGGTCCTATTCTAAATACAATATTGAGTTTCCTATTCTAAATACAATAGAATTAGAATATGCACAAGAATATTCTAGAAAGATATCAATCAAATAACTTAAGAAACCTTAGGAGATGTTTCATTAATACGCCCCCGCAAGCTGAGCGATTCTTGGAGAAGACCAAGCTTGGAAATAAGTTGCTGGAAGCGAATACGGGGAAGCGATTTTGTCAGAACATCAGCGAGCTGATCGTTGCCAGAAATGTGTTGCACACGGAGAGAGCCAGACTGAACTTGTTCACGAACAAAGTGGAATGAGAGAGCCACATGTTTCATCCGAGAGTGGAAGACTAGGTTCGCTGAATAAGTTGTAGCACAGAGGTTATCATAATAAATAACTAGTGTAGAAGGTAAAGAAATCCCGAGCTCAGTAAGCAAGCTCCTAACCCAAGTAAGCTCAGCAGTGGTGTCAGCAATGGCACAAAATTCGGCCTCAGTAGTAGACCAGGCAAGGGCACGTTGTTTGCGGAAGGACCAAATAACCGGATTGCGTCCAATATAAACAAAGAACCCAAAGGTGGACACAAAATCATCTTTGTCACCAGCCCAATCCGCATCACAGAAGGCATGAAGGGAAGGTGGAGACGTGGAGAAAATCTGAAGACCCAAGTGCATAGTGCCATGAAGGTAGCGAAGTTGTGAGGACCCCGACCCGGAACCAACACGTGTCCCGAGCTGGAGCGTCCCCAAACTAACTCCAAACTTCCTAAATTTTTAAAACTTTGATTTAACTTACCAACTTAAACATACTTAACATAACCATTTCAAAATAACTCTATTCCTCTCCACATTGGAGGAAGAGTTGAACAACTTTAAAAGTAACAACCTGTTTTAGTTACAAAAGATTTTGGTTATAACGTAGAAACTAAGTTTTTATATACACAAACTCCATAAAGAAATTATACCAAAATACATCTTTCTACGCCAACCTATACATACCCCGACAATCCCAAAATACCACTTCCAAACTCCTTTCCGTCCTTACTTGGCCGGTCCGCCTGTCTCGGGATCTAAAAACATTAAAGGGAGAGGGGTGAGAATAAATCTCAACAAGCTATTATGAATGCAGCAATATGCCAAGTAAGATGCAACACATAACAAGGTGCATATAACACATTGGGAAAGCTGTAAACACCTTACATTACCTCGGTTTACCTTTTCCCGTCTGAACAATAGTCGTACAACATTGGAGATAAAACTCCACTAATTAGTGAACTGCTTGAGCATTATTCACTTCTTATAAGACCCATTTTTCAGGGAACCATATAAGATAGTAGCAACTCTGTAAGGCTTTTGGCTGTCTGAGATGCTATAACCCCAACTCTGCGTGCCAGCCCTGAGAAAGGGGACGATCCGCATTGAGTATAACATAATCCGATCACATTAGGTCACACTTTCCATAATTGATCGTATTACGCTATACCCCCAAACATCAGCTGATTAACACAAGTTCAAGCACATAATAGTTACTTGAAATAAAATCCACAAAAAGGATAAGAAATATAACCACATGATAAATTATACTCATGTTCAACCAATATCATAGTGCAACATTTATTTAATACACTATGCATCGCACAATCAATGAATATGTATTCAAGTAAGGCAACAAGGTATCATCAACCAATCCTACATAGTCAATATACAACAATACATGGCCTCTATAAAGGTCCAAGCTCAATTTACCAAGTTGGAGTCACAATGGTTAAGTTGCCAAACAAGGCTACCAAGCATTTTCTAGTGTCTTTATGAGTACAGGTTAATTAGGTGAAAAATGGTGGATTAAAGTGGAGAAAGGAAGAAAAAGTGGAACGGAATGGAGCGGAGACCTTTTGAGAGTAAAAAGGACTTGCGCGGTATTTTAAGAAATCAAAGGTTCAATTTGCTGGAGGACCTAAAGGGAATTACGGAAGAAAAATGGATCAATGCTGAAAATCAGAGCGGGCGCGCACCCGGTCCTAGTGGGCGCGCACCTGAAAGTGACCAGAGTGAAAGCGGGCGCGCACCCGGTCTCAGTGGGCGTGCGCCCGGTATGTGCGAACAAGGCACCCAGAATTCAGATTTCAGTAGCAGGTTTCAAGCAACAACTTAAGAACCTAAAATCCAAACCAAACTTCCTCTGTTTTGTGAACCTAAAGGGGATTGCTAACTTTGCAAACCTCATTCTAAATCATTTAAACCCAAGGTAGTATAAACCTAGACTACTTACAATTTGGTTTCTTACTCATTTCATCACCACATTTCAAGTTTACCTTCTTATTCTAACTCAAACCATATTATTACACTCTTTATCAACTTCCATGAACAACAACATGATTCTAGGTCATTACTCCATTTCTCAACTCCAAGAAAGTGTTCTAACATCTCAAACAACAATTATAACACAATATCAACATCAAATATTTCATGAACATTTAATTGAAGGAAGGTCATAATAACTCACCTTAACAATATGAGATGGAACAACGATTTCTCTAGCTTGATGCGCTCCCCTCGTCGCCCCGAACAAGAATATGCAAACGGATCGAAAAATGAAGAAGGATTGAATTTACTAGGATTTTTGGAAGGAAAAGATTGGAGGGAGGTCTTCCATGGAAATTTTGGAAAGGAAGAAGAAGATGAGGGAGAAATGGGGAGGTCAATGAGGAAGATGATTGAAAAAGGTAGGAGTATGGCCTCCCCATACTCCATTTAATTGAATCTTTCAACAATAGGCCATTAAGCCCTCCAAGTTCTAAGGTAGTACAACTAACCCCTCTACTCCAATTCTTTACACCACACACCTTGACTACATTTCATATTTTATTTGTTTTCAATTATTATACTTCCCCCAAGATACTTTATCTTATTCCCCATTTAAACCCTAAAGCTCTAAAGTTATCTCCTAACCATCTTAACTTAACATAAACAATCAAAGACATAAAGTAAGCACATAAAGTCAACCAATAACATAAAATGCATATAATAGGATGCTAAAATAGTGCCTAAGTTTAGGGTCGTTACAGAAGTAGCCGCTTGAGGGCAACCCAGTGAGTAGGTTGGGGGTTTTGCATGAACTGAGCAAGCTTGTTTACAGAAAATTCAATATCGGGACGGGTGAAGGACAAGTACTGAAGACCACCAACAATGGCACGAAAGGATGTGGGGTTTACTGCAGGAGTGGTGGTGGATCGAGTGAGAGGCGGTGATGTGACTATAGGAGTGGGAAGTGGTTTACAATCTATCATATTGTGACGGGTGAGGAGATCATGGATGTATTTTGTTTGGGAGAGAAGGAGCCCATTTAAGTTCGGGGCGACTTCAACACCCAAAAAGTAAGATAAAGGACCGAGATCCTTAAGGGAAAATGATTGGACAAGCTGGTGATAAAGGACTAAAGAACAGATGGTGATGGTCCAGTAACAATGATATCATCAACATAAACCAAAAGATAGATTGGGGATGGAGTTTTATTGAGTATGAAAAGAAAGGGATCGGCTAAAGAGGGGTGAAAGCCATATGTGGTGAGAAAGGTTTTGAGTTTCTGGAACCAAGCACGGAGTGCCTGTTTAAGACCATAGATGGCCTTAGAGAGACGACAAACAAAGGAAGGGTTGGAGGAGTCCTCAAACTCGAGAGTACCATGAATAAAGACATTGTTGATATCAAGTTGGCGAAGGGGGAAATGTTTGGTGGTGGCAGGAGAGAGAAGAAGCCTGACAGTAGCGGGTTTGACAACGGGACGGAAGGTTTCGGTGTAGTCAACACCGGGTTGTTGGTGAAAGCTCTTGTCTACAAGTCGAACCTTGTATTTATGAACTATGTTGTCAGGGTTGTACTTGATGAGGAAGACCCCATTTACATCCAACAAAGTTGTGAGCTGTGGCAGGGGGAACCAGGTTTCAGGTATTATTCCGAGTGAGAGCCTGAAATTTTTCAATCATGGCATTACGCCAGTGGGGAATAGATAGAGCTTATTTTGTGGTGGTGGGAAGGCTTGTGGGGGAGGTGAGTAGAGAGAGGTTAGCATATTTGGGGTTAGGTTTAGTGATGCCATGGGATAACCGGGTTATGATAGTACGGGCATGGGGGAATGGCGTTGCTGGATAAAGGGGCGACCGCGCGGTTGAGAGGGCGCGATCGTGCTCATTCTCTGGACAAAGGGGGTGATCGCGCGGTTTAGGGGGGCAATCGCGCGGTTTTAGGGAGCGATCGCGTGAGTCTGCTGTCTGGGAATGGGTTGTTTCAGGCAACGTTGATGGTAATGGTTGGTTGATGAAGGGTTTGGAGGGGGAGAGGAAGGGGTGGGGAGTGGGGGCATGGGGGTTAGGTGGTACGGGGGGTAGTATTTAGAATGGGAAGGAATAGGCTGTGCCAGTCAGAGGGAGGGGGAGCGGAAGGGTGGGAGAAGTGGAGGTGAGGGAGTTGTAGGGGAATATGGTTTCAACGAAACGAACATGGCGGGAGGTGTAGACTCGATGAGAGGTGGGGTCAAGGCAGTAATACACAATTTGCGTGGGTGAGTAACCAACAAAGATGCAGGATATGGACTTTGGGGCTAGTTTGTGGGGAGCATATGGGTGAAGCCAGGGGAGCGAAATAGGCGAAGGTAGTTTGGAGGGGAGCGGAATAGGCGAAGGTAGGGGGAATCATTGTTGAGGGTGGGGGTAGGCATTCTGTTTATTAGGTAGGTAGCAGTGGTAAGGGCATAGGGCCAGAAGGTAAGGGGAAGGTTGGAATGGGAAAGGAGGGTGAGACATGTTTCAACAATGTGACGGTGACGACGTTCGGCATACCCATTGTGTTCAGGAGTGTGAGGGGGGTGGTAAGATGGGTGATGTCATTTTGAGCTAGAGTGGGTGTGAGTTTAAGGTATTCACCCCCGTTGTCAGAGTAGACCTGAATGATGGGACGTTGGAAGTATTTTTCGACTAGTGTTTTGAAACGCATGAAGGTGTTGTAAGTGTCAGATTTGTGTTTTAGGGGGTAAAACCAGATGTATTTGATATTGTGGTTGACAAAAATGACATAGTATTTAAATTTTTCGAGGGAATGAACGGGAGAGGTCCATACATCAGAAAATATGAGATCAAGTGGAGCATGCGACATAAGAGTAAACGATGCAAAAGGCAGTTTGTGACTTTTATTAATAAACAGGAATTACACGGAGATAAACTAGACAAAATAGATAAACGAAACTTGCTACGTAATAAGCTAAGAACAGGGGGAGCGGGATGTCCTAATCTATGATGCCACAACTGCGAAGAAATAATGCTTAAATGAGCTTGAATGGGCGGAGGGTGCCAAATGTAGACGCCATCCTCAAGGTTTCCATGGATAAGAGTTTGACTCGTTGCTTTGTCCTTAATGAGAAAAGAAGAGTGTGAGAATTCAATGATAGCATTATTGTCACGACAGAATTGAGACACAGAGAGAA
Source organism: Adenophora triphylla var. japonica (assembly GCA_022495995.1). Taxonomy (NCBI): domain Eukaryota; kingdom Viridiplantae; phylum Streptophyta; class Magnoliopsida; order Asterales; family Campanulaceae; genus Adenophora; species Adenophora triphylla. The sequence continues at coordinate 229,111 of JAFEMH010001164.1, read as the reverse complement.
TATTACGGGTGATAAGAGGAACATGTAAGACACTATTGAAATTAAAAGAGGAAGAGGATGTGGAGAGACATAACGAACCTATGTGAGATATAGGAAGAGAAAAATCGTCTCCGATAATGACGTCGTCACTGCCATTGTAGGGTGTATGTAAGGCAAGGTTGGAGAGGTCATTGGTGATGTGGTTGGTTGCACCACTGTCGATGAGCCAAGAAGGAGGGGGATTGGGGGTTGTGGTAGGCCGCGGTGTGGGCTTGGGGGTTAGGGTTTCGGTTTTGGTTTTGGTGAGGGAGTGGGGAGAAGTTTACGGTGGGGTAGGCACGTTTAAATTGGCGACATTGGGAGATGACATGATTAATGTTGAGGCGGTATTGGCACTTACCCTTAAAGGGGAGGGGTGGGAATTCGAGCTAGAGGGGGGAGGGATTGATGGTACGTTAGGGGTTGCGGTTGGGTGGTGGGCGAGCTTGGGTGGTGAAGGCGGTGGTGGGGAGAGGGTTGGTGGGGGTGGATTGTTTTAGGGTGAGTTCATGTTGGATAAGTTTTTTGTATAAGGCTTCAAAGAAGATGGGGCGCGGGTTGAGTCTATGATGGGTTTGAAGGTTTTAGTCCAAACTTTTTAGGATGGTATAGACAATGTCTTCGGGATCCATGGGTTTGCCAAGAATGGCAAGCTTGTCGGTGTAGGATTTAACAGCGTTCATGTAGTCCGAGATGGAGAGTTGGTTTTTGGTGAGGTTGGCAAGGTTGTCTTTTATTTGAAGGATGTAACCACAGGAGGGGTTGGCATAGGTGGTTTTGAGGGTGGTCCAAGCTTCATGGGAGGTGGCGGCTTGGTGAACTAAGGGAGCAACGGCGGGATCTAGGGTACCTATGAGAGCCCCAAGGATGAGGCGATCTTGGTGACACCATGTTATGGAGGCCGGGTTAGGGACAGATGTGGTGGTGGCAGGTTTTGCAGGCTCGTCGTCAGTTTCAGCGACAGCTGGGTTGGAGGTTGTGATGTTATCCTCGGGTTTGGGGTGAGTGCCATCGACAAACTTTAGGAGGTCGAGGCCAAAGAGGATAGATGTTATTTGGGATGCCCATGTAAGATAGGTGAGGGTACAACAGTAGGATAAGTTGACCAAGAAGAGGGGTTGGTCGGGTTCGGCGGCGTTAGGGATGGTGGAGGAGGAGCCGGCCATTGCTAGGGTGGGGGGGCTACCGAAAATTTTAGAGGTTTAGGGTTTTTAGGGTTTTGGATTTTACTTGCTCTGATACCATGTAAGATTGGGAAAAACTTGTTTTCTTTATTCACATACTTGTAAATATATAGTACATGAGAGAGAGTTCTATATATTCTAAATACAATATTGAGTTTCCTAATCTAAATACAATATTGATTTTCTATTCTAAATAAAATAGAATATGTACAAGAATATTTTAAAAAGATATCAATCAAATAACTTAGGAAACTTTAGGAGATGTTTCCTTAATAATTAGGAGGAATTGTTAATATAAGATCCAAGTTTAGGGGGTATGTTCTAGAGCTGTCAATTCGAAAATACGGGGCTGTAAGTACCCCAATCTGGATCACACCCTTTCACACACACGGGAAACACCGCAGACTCATCAACACAGTCTCGACGACCCCTCTCACTCAAAACCCTCTCTAAACCCCCAACCAAACCAAGGGAGAAGCCTTTCTGGGATAAAAAGGGACAAAAGGACCTTTCGGGAATTTTCAGGAAATTGGGAAAGCAATATTGTTCCGTACGGACCTCTTTGTTGTCATAATTACTGAATCTCCTTAAAGTCCACAATATTCCCTCAAATCCCGGGAAAATGATTACTCCTCGCAGAGTTGGTCCGTACGGACCTCTTTGCATGCAAGATGGTCCGTACGGACCTTATTGCTCGTGGGACACCATAATTGCAAATATTCCTCCATCATCACGCATTCCCTCAAATCGAGGAAAACCAAAAACCGGATTACTGTGGAGGTCCGTACGGACCTCTTTGCACCAAATCCGCACTATAAATAGAGGGCTCCCCCTCCTCATTTTCACACACCTCCCACTTCTCTCTTCCTCCCTAGGCCTTCCGGCTTCCCTCTAAGTCCTTTCGAGGCATTCCCGCCCCTTTCGGATCCTTCCGAGGCCTTCCGAGCCCCCTCGTGGTGCTCCGAAGCCTCCCCGAGCGCTCCCGAGACGCTCCCGCGCCGCCCCGAGGCACTCTCGAGGTACTCGAGGCCCTCGTGGTACTCCGAGGCCTCGTCGGTCTTTCCACCTGTCCCGGCTCTTTCCGAGTCAAACCGACGATCCCAAACCACGCCGAAACTCGCCCGAGTGACTCCCGCCACCACAACGCACGCCGAACCTCTCGCCCGAGTGATCCCGACGATCCCCACGCACGCCGAACCTCTCGCCCGAACGCAGCCTCGCAACATCAACTCACGCCGAAACTCGTCCGCAGACAACCGGCCCCTCCCGAAGCAATCCCGATCCGTACCGGAACGCTACTCCGACCTCAAACACCATTCCCCAACGGAAGACAGACGCGAACCAACATTGGTAAGGCTTCCTTCCATTACTATTTCAATACATTTTCATACATAGCATCCAATGTAGACATCCGATACAAAGCATGCATTTTTAAAAGCACACACACACACACAAACATTTAAAGGATATTAGGGGTATCCGAAAGACTCGTTTTACGAGGCTACTTCGGTGAGCTCTAATATTCTAATATTCTCTTCCCGGGAGTCATCTCGACCTCCGAACTCAAAATCTCATCACACAAAAACAGCTTTAAAATTATCTTTAAACTGATGCCCTTTTTCAATGTTTTGGGCTTAATAAAAACGGCGTGGCGACTCTACAAAATGCGAAAGCAAAGCGGCGAGGACGAAACCGCTCCAACGCGAAAGATTGCCAGATGCCGGGGCCGCGAGGCCTTTCTGATCCGGGCTATTTCAGCTTGGCGACTCATTGGGATATTTTGTTTTAAAAACTTTTAAACAAAACAAAAGATTTTTAAACGATGATGAGGGTCAAACTTTCATTTTACCCCTTCCTTTAATGTTGTGTGTGTGTGCACGTGCTTCGTTTTTATTTTACAAAAAAAAATAAAAATACAAAAAAATGCATCAATATACATCTCGCGCATACATTTAAAATTCTTCAAAACTTCGTTTTACTCGTAAAAGAATTTTAGAGACCGCACACTACGCGCACCGCCGCCTCGGTTACACCGCACTCTACTCACACCGCCGCCGGTTACACCGCACGCTACGCGCACCGGCCGCCGGATACACCGCACACTACAACCCTCAACCCGGAGTGGTCTCGCTTGCAGTCCGTTAGGTCTTCCTAGGCCTCTTGGACGCGCACGGGATCATTCCAAACATCCCATCCTAGCCAAGCGTCAACCCCGCACGTTTGAGTCTTGAGTCACACTCGTCCGCACTCTGTTGGTTTTTACTCACCGTGTCATACGCTCGGATACATATACCATGCCGGCCATTTTTCGAGTCAAGGCTCTAACTCAAGATCCTCGCAAGCAAAGCGATGAAAGGTCATGCTAAAATCTTGACCCGATCTTGATTTCCGGCTACACCTGCACGATGTTCCGTCCCGATATACATCCATGCTCGCATGACACCATGTCATCACGCTTGATACGTCGCCCATGACGATATGACCCACCCAACGCCTAACGTCACGCATCCCTTGCGCAAGCAAGGTAAAGAGAGGTCATGCCGAACTTCGACCCGATCTTGACTCAGCCGGCCGGCTCGGTTCACTATTCACATGGCTAACGCATCAAAACGAACATGACAAAGCTCGGTCCTTAGGTTCGATTTTTCTTTTAGGCCGGTGGAAACCGCTTGCACTATAGGACCCTCGCCCGGGCCGTCCACCCCGGGATGTCGAAATACAGTGTGCAAAACGAGGGGCTTATAGCCGCACGTATGGTCTCCATCGACCCAGATCTAGCATAGTTGCGAAAAACAAGAGCAATCTTTTCCAACCTACCTAGGATTCTGAGAAAACATGTTTTAAGTAAATTAAAACAACAAACAAATCAAAAATCAAAGCAACGGAAACCGCATGCCACGTGAGCTTTCCCCTTTATCCCGTTAGGCCATTCTTGTGTCTAAACCTTGCCCGTCACCCTCCAAATAACCGAGAGTGGTTGAGAATACCCGGAAGCCGCCTTTCGCATCGAGGTCACAAGGTCCGATAGCCCTTCCAGCTTCAACGGTCCGCACCGTCCGATACTCCCCATGACGGATCAATGTATAACAGGAGGGAAACGGAACCCCGCCACTAAGGAACCTCCGCACAATGGAGGAGGTGCCGCGAGCCTTCGAAACCATCAAGAAGCGCCAAGAGGAACAAAGCAAGCTCGGATCGTCGACACCTTGCGTCTTCGAGGAACAGCTGCAGCTTCCCAACCCGACGGAACCTTTGTTCTCATAGAGGACGAAGATATACCGGCTCCCCGGTTTCTCAAAGCTATCAAGAAGTCCCGCCTCCGCCAAGCTACGAGATCCCAAAGCAACGCAAAGCGCCTTCCGCTCAAAGCTCCTCAGCGCCGGGCCAAGGCCCGACATGCCCGCCAAGACAGCCGGCTTCCGGCCCGCACATCAAGCTTCGCACTAACAAAGACACATACGTGCTCGCTCCGCTGTATCCTAATGCATCTCGGTATCCCCTGTGATTCAATCCTTTGCCTCTATACGAGCCTCGCAACCACAATCAAAAGTCCCCATTCTTACTGTGGGACAGCATCCCGAGCGGATATCCCGACATCTCAAGCTTGCCACCCGCTAGTCCGCCAATTGGGGCTAACGAATCGTTTCCTCCAGCCTCCCAAACACAACCCTTAGCGGACCCGGCAATCACGCCTCAACTTCAACACCCTGTGGTATGGGTTGGTATACACTCAACTACCTCCCCAAGACTCCCGAATGGCGATCCCATCGCCCAATCCACCCCCATCTTCGGTGTCCGTCCCCGAAAACGGTAACCCACCTCGCATACCGATCCCCACATGGCTCGGCTGATTGAACAAATGAAAGACATGCAAGGCAAGCTAGCTAGTTCTCTAAGGACTCCCTCCCGCCTACCGATCCGAACAAAGTGGTCCCTCTCCCTCCAAAGTTCAGATGCCGGAAATGGAAAAGTTTGACGGAATGTAATGCCCAAAACCCACATCGACACCTACGTCCCGGGTATGAGAGCCAAAGGGGCAACCCTCAACAGATGGCAGTATCATTTTCAGCATTCCCTCAAATCCACAAAGACTAAGGTGGTTCCTCAATGTGAAGGCGTAAAACCGCTCCACGTGGGATCGATCGTTGAAATCTTCCCCGGAGAAGTACCGCGCCAATCTTGAATGGGAAACAAACCGTCATGACTCGCAAGCTACCGAACAAAAGGATGACGAACCAAATGGGCGAGTTCTACAAAAGATGGAACCGGAAGCTAAGCGAGATAATGGATCCGCTTTCCAAAGAAGAGCAGATGGACATCTTCCATTCCCGCCTCAAGCCATCTTTGAGAACCTTGATCGCCCACCATTTCTACCCGGATCTCCGTGCTACGGTCAACGCCGGACAAAGTTTGAAAAGACTCGAGTCTTCAAAAGGCAACAAAGAACCCCCGCCTCATCTTACCGCTATCGAACAAACCCGGCAACTTCAACTCCCGCCCGACCAAAGGAAAGGAAGCAAATGAACAAAGGCACTACATTCGTAACTGAGCTCAGTAAACCGCGATCAAGCACCCCCAAAGAATAACAATCCCCTCGCTTCCCACGCCCAAAGATTTAGATAACCCGGAAATGCCCTCGGGTCAAGTATTCAAGCTTTGGTGAAACGAAATCTTCTCAAACCACTCGAGAATTTCCAACCGAAGACTCTCAAACCCAACATGGATATGAGCAAGCACCGCGCCTTCCACAACTACCCCGGCCACACCACCGACAATTGCTTCGTGCTCAAGCAGCGGTCCAGTGGGCTCATCGAGGAGGGAAAATTGGAACGCCCTACGGTCCCAATACCATCGGAAATCCATTCCCCCGAACGACAGTGGTAAACTCAATAGCCTTTGACGAAACTCCAAGCGAGAGCAGCACCCCCGCAATTTCCGAAACCGTCGCATGCCGTCCCGCTACGACCGGGAGCGTGAAACAAGAGTCAAGAGATCTCGTGACCGGGAATTCCGACAAGAACGCCCAAGGGCAACCGTCTCCCTACGATCTTTGCCCCACCAAGGCATACAAATGGATGGATCGAACGTTCCCTTAAGAGACCGAGTCAAACGGTAGCACGGGAAGCGGTTTAGCCTTCACGTACGATGACTTGCCAATATGTGAGAATCGGCACAACGAAGCCCTCCTCATCCTCATAAAAATAGAGATGTTCTTCCTCCCGAACGTCTTGATTGATAACGGCTCCGCAGCCAACATCATCGCTTTAAGCACACCGAAACGACTCCGCATCGACCGTTCTTCGATAAGGCCTTCACCTCGGTAATCCGAGCCTACGATTCCACCGCACGACCAATCGTAGGAGTCATCAACTGAGGATCCACCCGACGTACAACCGGAGCTCGGTAGAGTTCCAAGTCGTGGAAATCAAACCAACCTTCTCTCGCTTTGTTGGGACGGCCTCGATACATCGATGAAAGCAAGATCATCTACTCTTCACCAATGCGTGAAATTCATCAATGCCAACGGAGCGATCGAAGTGATCCGCGGAAGCAAGCAGTAATGGCAAGTGCTTGGCCGCAAGCTATGACCTGTAAGAAGGTCCCGACATGACCGAATACTCTTCTCCTGCATGATTCTCCTACCCCGTCCCGCTACGAAGCGGATCCTTACATCCACGCTCTAAGCCGCGACGAGCCGGAAATCGAAGAACTCATGGGTCGTGATGACAACTCGATATATGCGATCGTGAAGAATGCTTCGAGAGAGGATCAAGAGACGGATGCCCTAATGGAGATTGATCGAGGAGTAGACCCTTACTTCGCCGAAAACCCTCTTGCAACCGGCTCATCACCGATCCCCATACAAGACAACCCTCTAGCCGACACTCGGATCTTACTGGGACAGCCATCACAGCCTTAGTTCAATTCAACATTCCTGTCCGACCCGGACGAACAAAGGGCGCAACCTCCTCCAAGGCTTAATCGTGGAAGGAGATATAGCATGCCCGCTCGAATCGACATTGTAAACGTCGTCCAAGCAAAGATCCTGCATAAAGAAGCGCATTCTATGAAAGTGATCAACACAAGCAAGAATCCACTCCGACCGCCGAATGCTTCGCCCTCCTAGAAGTAGCCTCGCCGACTTCTATCATCAAAAACCCCCAAGGATCGGTGGCAACACTAATGGAGGGACATCATCGTGGGAGCAGCCAAAAACCTCCGCGATCCGGTTTGAAATCGAACCGCATGCAAGCTACTTTCCGGACTCATGCCAAGGGAAGATTGGCCACCCGAACCAAAGACCACTCCCTCTAGAGCTACAAACATCCGAGAGTAATGAAGCTCGGTCCAATCCCTCGTCGCCTATAGTCTAGCTTCGAGTCTTGTTGTCTCGTGTATTCACATCTTTTGAGTCTTTTGACGGCTTTACGCCCGACGATTGTGAATCTTTGATCAACAATGTACGCCTTTCACGCTTTCAATAAAAGGTCCGACCTTCCTAAAAAAAAAAAAAAAATCATTTCATCGCATCTTTAACAAATGATGATATTAACTAATCAAAACAAGTTAATAACAATTCATCTATACAAAAGACAAACACATTAATTAAATAAATGCATCAAGCAAACATTTAAGCATGTTGTCAAACGAGAGAAAACCGGGCCCAAGCCGCCGAGAAGGTTTTAATCACAACGATTTGCAAGATTGCCGAAGAGCCAAAGAGACGCAAGTCCGACGCCATTTCCAAAGACAAACCGATCTTCCAATACCTCAAGAACGGGAAACCACCTTCATGAACAAGGAAGACCCACACACTGAGGGGTCAAAACCAAGAGCATCATGGCCCTAAAACGCCTTGCCTCTCACTTCGTCATCCCTGGGGACATGCTATACAAGAAACGCTACCACGGGCCACTCCTACGCCGTCGCCCAAGAAGAAGCAAGCAAGTTCATGAACGAAGTCCACAATGGGGCTTGCGGTCCCCACATGAACGCCGTGAGCCCCGATGCAAATCATTCTCGTGGATGGGCTACTACCGGATCTCCATGGAGGCAGATTGCATCCACTTTGTCCGAAGCCGCGACAAGTGCCAACGGTTCTCCAACCTCAATCATCTCGCCGCCCCACGATCTCTACCGCATGACTACACCTTCGCCCTTTGCCACTTGGGGAATTGACGTCATCGGGAAAATCGCTCCGCCAGCAAAGAATCTGGCCACGAGTTCATCTTAGTAGCCATCGACTACTTCACCAAATGGGTCGAAGCCAAGTCCTACAAAGTACTCACCTCCAAGAAGGTCGCGCATTTCCTCAAGGAAAACATCATCTCGCCGATACGGCATCCCAAATGAGGTCATATCGTACAATGGTTCACACTTCGAAGGGGAATTCGATGCATCGCCGGCTGAATTCAAGATCACACGCCACAAATCTTCTCCCTACCGGCCACAAACAAACGGCGCCGTGGAAGCAAAGAAACAAAACCCTCGAACGGATCATCCGAAAATGACCACCCGAGGACGAGATTGGCCCGAGAAGCCGCACCTTGCACTTTGGGGCTACCGCACATCGGGCCGAACAGCCCACGGGAGAAACCCCATTTGCCCCGACATACGGATGGAAGCAGCCCTTCCCATCGAGCCGGAAATTCCTCACTCCGAGTGCCGCCGGAAAATGACATCAACGAAGTCGAATGGCTCCGAAGCCGACATGACGAATTGGCTCGCTAGACGAGCGACGACTAAAGGCCATGGAACACGTCCGAGCCTATCAAAGCAGTGATGGCTAGAGCTTTCGACAAGAAAGTCAAATCCCGAGACATCGTGGAAGGTGACTCAGACTCAAAGAAAAGCCTCCCACTCGAACCAACCCACTCGGGAAAATGGGAACCCACATGGATCGGCCCTTTCGTGGTTCAAAAGATCTTCTCCGGAGGCGCCATGAAGCCGATGCACCTAGACGGCAATCCCTTCATGAATCCAAATAACGGAAGCAAACTTCGCAGATACTTCGCCCGAAGAAGAACAACTTGCATCTCTTGGCACTCCATGTAGTGTCGAACTACGCACTGAGCCCTCTAGTCCGGGGAACGTAGGCAACCTTAATTGGTCCGGTCTAAAAATACACAAAAAGTCAAAAGTTTGAATGTCAATCAAGACCTCCATCAAGCTACGCACTTTTCAAGAACACGCCCTGCCAGCCACCTTGACCAAGTCAAACGACGGCGGCAACATCAAAGGACATCCGAGGGTCACTCAAAGATCAAACGATCGACTCATGTCCGCTTCCAAGCCAGGGCTTGTCTTCGCCTCACGCGCTTCAAAAAAAAAAAAAAAGAGAGCTCGAGCAAGGGCTCACAAATAAAAAAAAAAAGAGAGCTCGAGCAAGGGCCCACAAAAAAAAATATAAAAGAAGCTCAAGCGTAAGCCGCAAAAAAGTGGTCAAGAGCCCGACGCCAACAAGAGGCAAGGAAGCTACGAAAAGACCGTCAAAACGACTTGTCAAGGGAGCATTCAACCTCTCACCAAGCACAAAGCCTCAAAGAAAGGGGATTGCCGTCGTGGCCTGCATCGCTTTCCCGCGAATGCAATGTAAAAGTCCAAAGATGGACGCCGACAAAGTGCACAATGTAAGCAAAGGCAAACAAGAGATCTTGCGTCTCGACAAAGCTTTAAAAGTAAATCACAAATCACTAACGGTTACAACATTTCTTGATGAGTTCAAGCACGGTCCTACTCTCAAGTTCACAACATGCTAAAAGACAAATTTTAATACATTTAACTAATAATGTGTTTGCAATGCAATGAATGGATACCTAGGAGGTCATTCCGCGCCATCTCGCGCTTGTCCCTCGCCATTCTTTCCTTTCTTCCTCGTCCCCGGCGAGTCTTCTTTCGCTTCACGTGAACCAACTCGCGTCTCTCGCTCCGAGATCCGGGGTCCTCCCGTAGAGTCAAACAATCCAAGAGCTCTCGTGGCTTCATTCGCCCGTGCTTCGGCTCGATCTCCTCCCCGCGAGTCCGTAAAAGAGGACCTCTCCCCGTCGCCGGTCAACTCTAGTCTCGTAGTCAAACAAAGTGTCTCCCGTCACATCCAAAGGGTCGACTGTGCTTCGAACTCCTAAGGCAATAGCTACTACGGCAACCGGGTCCTGTAATCGCTACACGCCTCGCTTCCAAGACCACTGGGATCGCCCAACACGCCGCTCATACTGTGCCGTATACCGAGTCGTCAACACGACACTCTCCCGACGTCTAAGGAGTACCACAGAGGGAAAGCGGAATACTTCCATACCTCGTAAAATACAAGAAGGCACCCGAAGCCGCCATACAAAGAGGAACTACCTCCGCAAAGAGCAAGGTCATCCCACTAACAAAGGCTCTCGCTTCATCCCAAACCGCCGGAAACAAGCGACGGAATATAGAAGGAGGACCAAGACAAACCCGGAACTCGACAACGTAGGACCCTTCCCGCAAGATCCTCCCGGTCTCAATCCTCCAAAGGCGGAACCCACCAAATGGATCTCGATGCGCACCAAGCCGTGCCATCCATCTCTCCCAGCGTGATCGATCCATATCCAACACAAGAGGTCGCCGAGCAAATGACCACGGGCTAAACGACGTCTGAGCCTCTGGCATGGCCTCGAAGTCTCTCTCGCAGCCCACAAGGTGAGCAAAGCGGGCTTCCCTCTCATAAAACGATCCCCGCCAGACGGCCGATACCATGAAGAGTCTCCCCAAAGACCAACGGGACAATATCCTCTCCAGCCGCAGCGTCCCTACCACATCTAGCAAAGCGCCATCACAAATGCCAAGGGAACCGACTGTAAAAGCTGTCGCCATCACGCACAAGGCAAATACATCCCAAGAGACGTCACTCATCATCAACCATGAACCGCTCCTAAGCCTCGTAAATGTCGATATGACCCGAATCAAGGATCATGCCCCGCACTTCTTCCAACGAAGTACGAAGAAAGTCTCGCAAGCTTCACGCTCACAAAGAACACTCACCAATCAAAGGAAGCGAGATGGCCTCCACCTCCGGCCCTCCAATCAAAGCCCGAAAATCCTCAAAAGTGGGCACCATTTCATTGTAGGAGAAACAAGACACGTGCCTCCTAACATCCTGTAACTTCGCGGCAGCCCGCAACAAATCCCAATCAGAACCAACTCCTTAAAAGACCAAACCGAGCAAAGACGAAACCTTACCTCGAAAGCTCCGTCTCTCGATGCCTCATACGGTGCCGCATCCATGTTTTCAACTGCTCAAGGAAGTGTGCTTGCCTCTCCCGCGAAAGCCTCGGCAAAATTCTAGGGACGTACGAAGAATCCATGGCAAAAATGGAGGTTCCTAGAGAAAATGGGGAAGAAAGCTCGAAAATGGCCGCAAATGGGGAAATGAGGAAGAACTGCATTAATCGGAAAGCATTTATGTCCTTCCCAAAGCAAGGTTGGTCCGTACGGACCTCTTTGCATGCTAAGTATGTCCGTACGGACCTCCTTGCAAACAACCCATTTCCTCAAAGAACAAGCATAAAGCCACTGTCCTCGCCAGACCTTGCTCCAAACCGCCCAAACACCGGACAAAGCCATTCCCGCAAACAAACACTACCCACAAACACACTCTCAAATTTCACGTGGCATGCACAAAATAAAAATAATAATAGCAACAATTTCTAGGACAATTCCCTGAATCACAAAATTGACATTACATCTTAAAATAAAATGCTGTTTGCCGTGCAAATACATGTGTTTTATTACACGTACCCATAAATGTCTGTTGCTAAACAAAAAAAAAAGAGGGATATGAAAAGAGGGAAAGCAAATGAATACTAATCAGACTCCTCAAAGATCATCATCCTCGCCAAGGTCCTCCAGAGAGAAGCTCGGGCATCCCAAATAACTCGCCCGTCACATCCTCGTCGCCGAATACCGAGCACCCGCCGGAGGCTCCCACGAAAAGTACTCGAAGGATCAAATCCGGCGAAAGGATCAAAGAAAGAAGGCTCGAGGAACCCTCACCCCGTGCGCCCATGCGGAGGCATGAATCGATAAAAGGGCTGCTCCTCGAAGGCCCCGCAGCCTCCCGAAGACGCCCCGCATCCATGCTATGCCGCCTCAAAGGTCCCTCCCGCTGCGGCTCCGGCTCGGCTCTAGGCGAGGAACGCCTACAGTAGTGCCTCAAGGCATAGGCTCGTACACCGGCACGCTGTCGCGAAGACCGGCAAGATATCTTCGATGCCATCTTCTTCGCAAACGACCTCATCGCCACGTAACGGCGAGTCAACATATCATAAGCTCTCCCCGGACTCCGCACCAACAAGCGCCCAAGGAAACGCTCAAAGAATACAGCTTATACTCAACAACAAAAAGAGAAAAATACGTAAAAGATGCCAAGATGGAAAAGAGTCGCACACACTCACCGATCTATCTGGGGTCCACTTCGTATGCAAGCAGAGCTCAAGCTCCGAACTGCATGTACACCCTCCTCCTCGATCCGTCCCCCGACATACGTGAAATCCGGTCCCGCATCGGAACCTCCGGGGAGCCTCGCGGCCGCCTCTCTCTCCCGCGCCAAGCACCTACGGCGTCCTCGCCTTCCTCCTCACGAAGGCCCCGTACTCCTCTCCATACAAGATGAACTCCTGCGCCGACACCGCCAAGGTACCTCTCGAAATCGAGCACGCCCATGTCCCGGAATCAAGCATCCCAAAGGGAGGGTCCCTGAGCCACGGAAGCACACCGGCCATGCCGCTGTAAGACCCGCTCTCCCGCATACATGACATCACAAGTCAAGCCCCGCAAAGCATCTTCCGCCGCGCCGTCACCTCTGGAGCCCTCAAACTCATCCCCTCATACCGAGCCCACGGGAACAAGACGAACCCCTCCGGCTACCCTCTCCAGACGCTCCCCGCACATCCCCGTAGGCGATGGTGAGCTTCCCCCGCCGGTCCTCCTCTTCCTCGCCAGTACGAGCCCAAATTTCAAAGATAGCAGTGGTACGCAAAGAATCGCCCCCAGATCTCTATCCCACGGGAAACACCGGAAAACCTCATAAAACCACACTCGTGACAAAAACAGAGAAGGCTCAAGCAAAAGAAAACGGAGAAAAGACAAGTTGCTAAATCAAAAACGGCAATAAACTCATACCTCCAAAGCAAAGTCAAAACAGCCAACGAATCGGCCACACCCCGCTAAACCGGTCCAAGGAGAAGTAGAGCTCGCCAAGCCTCGCTCGCCCCAAGCAATATCACTGCACTTATCCAGTCAATCAAACTCTCCAAAGAGAGCAAAGGAGCCGCGGTCGCGTGGTTCGAGAACAAAGTCTCTGACAGTGCATACCACAAAAGGAGCGCGCCAACCGCTCCGCCGTCACCTGGCCGGTACCCCGGATGTAGGCCCCACATCCGGCCGTGATCTTCAGCTCCACGTCGCTATACAACATGCCTGTGCCCCGCGAGGACGAGGCTCAAAGCCCAGCAGCTCTGGCCAACACCACATCGAGATCATGTCTCTCCACCGCACCGCCCTCAAGGAAAGCTCCGCTGATCGCAGCAAAGTCTGGTCTGGCGCCACCGTCACCTCTCCCCCTCATGGAAGGTGTGAGTGGTATCCCACCGCACTCAGAAAGGCCAAGGAAGACGCTCTTGTTCTTCCTCGTATCGAAACTCCGCCTGTTCTCGACGAACACCCCAGCCGTGCGTAGACTGCCTCTCCGGGACTCCTACTACCATCCACAGTAAATATCGGGCATCCGCCGCCACAGCCAACAATGCCTCGAGCGACCCCCGAGTCTTCATCCTCTTGGCCTTCCCGGCCATAAGCTCCCGCATCCCGCAGTAAACACACAAAGGTACGTCAATCACAGTACTTAATATAAAACAAAGGCACATATAACCCGTCACAAAACACGGCACATATTGCACATAATTTTCACATACATTATACATATAATTTTTTCCATGCAGTCCGTCACAAAACACGGCACACACTGTACACAATTTTCTCAAAAGAAAAAAAGGGGGGGGGATTAAACCCTACACGACACATTTTCAAAAAAAAGATCCGTCCCAACACGGCAAAGGCACATATAACCCGTCACAAAAACACGGCACATATTGCACATATTTTCCCCACAAAGTCCGTCACCCAAAAACATGGCACACACGGCACGACACATATGCATAACACATTTTTCAAAAAACCCGTCCCTACACGGCACACACTTTCAGACAAAACCCGTCACAAAACACGACACATGTCACATTTTTCACAAAAATTATCACTACACAATAATTTTTCTCATAATGTACATACATAAATAGCATACGGTACAAAACACCAAAGCATGCATTTCATTAGAGAGGCACTTTATTTTCACAAGTAAGAGCTAATCTACACATTTCTGCACAAAATAAACATACCCACAATTTTTACATGTCCATTTTCAACAATTCATCAAGAATTTCACAAAAAGGCATAAAAAAAAAAATAATAACAAAAAATTCAAAAATGCGAAAACTAAAACCTAGTTCTAGCATTCAAAAATTCGAGCAGGGAATCAAAACGGAACGGATTTCTTACCTCCCCAACGTTCATAGAGCGACGATTGTGCACCTCCGGATTCGGATACAAGACATCCGGGTTCTTCGAAGATGGAACGAACGAAATCCAATTCCTTTGGAGCTCCATCCGTTGCTCGACCACCTCTTGACTGCGTTGACGACGACTCCTTCGAGATCCTTCCGCCATGGCAAGCAATTCAAGCGAAAAATGGGGGATTTTGGTTAACAATGGAGGTTTTTTCCTCTCTCTCTCTCTCGCCTGGTTCACGAACTGAGGAAGAAGAAGTGGGGGAGCCTCGGCATTTAAACCCAGTCAAAACCTGGGAACTGTAAAAAACAAAGGTGGTCCGTACGGACCTCTTTGCATCCAGGTTGGTCCGTACGGACCTCTTTGCAAGGGTGGCCAAATTACTTTCCCGCCCTTATAATCTTTGCCCCCGGCCGTCCTAAGGCCTTTTCCAAAGAAATCCAAGTGCAGTAATGGTCCCTAACCCTTCAATTCCAACCACGGCCGTCGCCGTAAGACCTGGTCCTCGCCCACTTCAACGGTAATTCAACCACCGGCCGTCGCCGTAAGACCGGTCCTCGCCACTTCAACGGCAATTCAACCACGGCCGTCGGCCGTAAGACCGGTCCTCGCCACTTCAACGGCAATTCAACCACGGCCGTCGGCGTAAGACCGGTCCTCGCCCACTTCAACGGCAATTCCAACCACGGCCGTCGCCGTAAGACCGGTCTCGCCACTTCAACGGCAATTCCAACCACTGGCCGTCGCCGTAAGACCGGTCCTCGCCACTTCAACGGCACCCAACCACCGGCCGCCGGGCCGTAAGACCGGTCCTCGCCACTTCAACGGCAATTCCAACCACCGGCCGCCGCCGTAAGACCGGTCCTCGCCACTCAACGGCAATTCAAGAAGGAGCCAACACCTCCCAAAGACGAATATCAAGGCACAAGACGCCTCCAAACGCTCAACGACAATCTCAACCACTGGCCCTCTAAAGAGGTCCGAAGTCATCTTCCCAACAGAAAAGGGCCCCTACAGGTCATGCATCCTCAAAGCAATTCAAGCACCGGCCATCAACGTAAGACCGGTCCTCGCCCACTTCAACGGCAGCGCAAGCACCGGCCATCAAAGTAAGCCCGAGCTCCTCCCCAACAAGTCAAAGGGAAGTCATGCAAGACCGCATATCCTCAAAGACCGACCATCATCCTTGCCCACTCAAACGGCAAAACAAGCACCAAAAGGAGCCAACACCTCCGAGTACAAGTCCCAAGGTACGAAGCGCCTCCAAAACGCCAAATGGGGAAGCAATCACCGTCCGTCATCCTTGCCCACTTCAACGGCAATAAGCAAGCACCGGCATAGCCATCGTAAGTCCAACCTTTCTACTCAACATGCAAAAACACAAAGGCATCTACGCCTCTCGAAGCACAAGGCAGTCACGCCTCCACAAATGCGGCTAGAAGACGATTCAAAGTCCTCGCGCATTACATCAAACTGCGGCTAGAAGCCGATTCAAAGTCCTCGCGCATTACATCAACTGCGGCTAGAAGACGATTCAAAGTCCTCGCGCATTACATCAACCGCCGCCAGAAGACGATTCAAAGTCCTCCAGCGTGGCACCAACCGCCGCCGCATGACGATTCAAAGTCCTCTGGCCGTGGCACCACCGCCGCCGTAAGACGATTCAAAGTCCTCCAGCGTGGCACCAACCGCAATCAGAAGACGATTCAAGTCCTCACTCTATCTCCGGCCCGGAAGGCCTTAAACCACCCGATTAGGAAAATCGTAAAATTTCCATCCCAGGACACCACCACGTCCTCACAATTGACCTCGGCGGTCACACAACACTTCAGGGCACCACCACGCCCGCACTCACAAATTCACGACCTCTGAACTACGACCCGGCTTGATTCCCGCCAGGGATACGTAGGAATCCTATCACAGGGTCCAGCCATCGACCTATACGGTCACCTAGGACACCACCACGTCCTTCCCATCGACCTATACGGTCACCCAGGACACCACCACGTCCTCACCACTGACCTCGGCGGTCACGCGACACTTCAGGGCACCACCACGCCCACATTCACAAAACACTCACCCCACACCCGAACTACGACCAGGCTTGATTCCCGCCAGGGATACGTAGGAATCCTATCACAGGGTCCAGCCTACTGACCTATGCGGTCACACAAAAGGACACCACCGCGTCCTCACACTGACCTCCACGGTCACTTCCTCTCCCTGCACGCGATCCAGATTAGGACCCTTATCTTATCGGCGACCCCACTTCTTTCATAAGTGACGTCGTCGAGGGGCTTCTGTAAGTACCCCAATCTGGATCACACCCTTTCACACACACGGGAAACACCGCAGACTCATCAACACAGTCTCGACGACCCCTCTCACTCAAAACCCTCTCTAAACCCCCAACCAAACCAAGGGAGGAGCCTTTCTGGGATAAAAAGGGACAAAAGGACCTTTCGGGAATTTTCAGGAAATTGGGAAAGCAATATTGGTCCGTACGGACCTCTTTGTTGTCATAATTACTGAATCTCCTTAAAGTCCACAATATTCCCTCAAATCCCGGGGAAAATGATTACTCCCCTGCAGAGTTGGTCCGTACGGACCTCTTTGCATGCAAGATGGTCCGTACGGACCTTATTGCTCAGGGGACACCATAATTGCAAATATTCCTCCATCATCACAGATTCCCTCAAATCGAGGAAAACCAAAAAACTGGATTACCAGGGAGGTCCGTACGGACCTCTTTGCACCAAATCTGGCACTATAAATAGAGGGCTCCCCCTCCTCATTTTCACACACCTCCCACTTCTCTCTTCCTCCTTAGGCCTTCTGGCTTCCCCTCTAAGTCCTTTCGAGGCATTCCCGGCCCCTTTCGGATCCTTCCGAGGCCTTTCGAGCCCCCTCGTGGTGCTCCAAAGCCTCCCCGAGCGCTCCCGAGACGCTCCCGCGCTGCCCCGAGGCACTCTCGAGGTACTTTGAGGCCCCTCGTGGTACTCCGAGGCCTTGCCTGGTCTTTCCACGGTGTCCCGGCTCTTTCCGAGTCAAACCGACGATCCCAACCCACGCCGAAACTCTGCCCGAGTGACTCCTGCCACCACAACGCACGCCGAACCTCTGCCCGAGTGATCCCGACGATCCCCACGCACGCCGAACCTCTGCCCGAACGCAGCCTGCAACATCAACTCACGCCGAAACTCTGTCCGCAGACAACCGGCCCCTCCCGAAGCAATCCCGATCCGTACCGGAACGCTACTCCGACCTCAAACACCATTCCCCAGCGGAAGACAGACGCGAACCGACATTGGTAAGGCTTCCTTCCATTACTATTTCAATACATTTCCATACATAGCATACAATGTAGACATCCGATACAGCATACATTTTTAAAAGCACACACACACAACATTTAAAGGATATTAGGGGTATCCGAAAGACTCGTTTTACGAGGCTACTCGGGTGAGCTCTAATATTCTAATATTCTCTTCCCGGGAGTCATCTGACCTCCGAACTCAAAATCTCATCACACAAAAAACAGTTTAAAATTATCTTTAAACTGATGCCCTTTTTCAATGTTTTGGGCTTAATAAAAACGGCGTGGCGACTCTACAAAATGCGAAAGCAAAGCGGCGAGAACGAAGCCGCTCCAACGCGAAAGACTGCCAGATGCCGGGGCCGCGAGGCCTTTCTCGGATCCGGGCTATTTCAGGGGCGGGACGAAATTATGTTGTCCCACGACGGGAACGGAACGGGACTAAAATACTCTGTCCCATCCCGTTTCATTTGCGGGCGAGATCCCGCGGGACAATGCGGGACCCGTTGATTAGAAGGAATTAGGCGTTGACTATGCGCCAAGACCACGGCCACTTCCATTGACTAGAAAAAAATTAAAACTTGCTACTGTTTTTTTTTATTAGAAAATACAGCATGTTTGCAATCTTGGCCACATTAATGAAAGGAAAAAAATATACTGAATTCTTTGGCCCCCTTTTAAAATATGAAAGGGGTTTAGTTGTTACAAAAATTTTGCGACCCTTTACGTGATGATACGTGATGATTCAGTAAGGCTAGACATGAACATGATCATTGTTCAGTTGCTTATTTCTTTATCGATCTTTTTGGCCGGGAGAAAATTGGTGCCAATTTGCTGGAATGTGTTTATTGATGTTATGAAGCCATCGTTTATAGATGTTATTGTTTTTTTACTATGTCCGTCTCAGGAAAGCATACTCGAAGACAATACACCCGGATCCAGTTAAGACCCTTTGGAAGGAGATGGGTGTGGGGACATCATCACAGGGGGGGTGAAGATAGCAGTGTGGACGAAATTGTCATTAATCCACCAAAGTCGCTTATACACGGGACAGGACGGGATGGGTGGGATCGCACTAGGTTGTCCCGCGACGAAAACGGAAAGAGACGGGACGGGACTAAAATATTCCGTCTCATTTGTATGGCGGGACGGGACGTCCCGGTCCCAACTTGACGGCTTTAGTATGTTCCAATGGGGTCCGAGTTAAGAATTTTTCTAATGATTTCGTAAAAAAAAAAAATTGACAGACTAACGTTGTTAACTTTGAATGCTTTTGACCCAACTTAATGATGAAAGTATCAAAATTGTCCTTATTAATTATTATCTCTCTCTTAAGTTATTTTACACAACAAATCAATTAATAAAGCAAAATAAATTCCAATGTGAGAATAAAATAGGAATATAAATGCTTTTGAATTAAAAGAGATAATTATTTTGAACTGAATATTTTATCTAATAAAAAGTGACAGTTATTTTCAACGAGAAGAAATATCTGTGATTAGGCTTTGAGATTTTTGTATGTGGGCCCATGTGGCCGTGAATGCTTCTAAATATAATCACGTCGAATAGTATAAATTAGGGTCGAATAGTATAAATTAGGGATGTCCACCTCAGCATGAACAGTTCTATATGAATAGTTTCAATCGCCGAAATTCCCATTTTGCCCTCACTATTTTGTTCCTTTTCCATTTTGCCCTTAAAAAAAATTAAATTAAAAAAAAAAAAACGTGTCCTCGGATATGGGTTTAGAAAAAAAAAATAACGTGTTATCGAATACAGGCTTATTTTAGTTTCAGATATGGTGAAAAAAAATAAATAATGGAATTCAGAGAGTAGAAACTATAAGTCTATAAGCCCATATCTCTTATAGGGTCCAATAATGCGAATACCGAGGATCAAATTAAAAGGCCTATCCTACCAATTTGCTGAAACCATACAGCCCATCAGGAATGCTAAAAATGGAATGGACAATAATCATTACAAAAAAATACAAACAAAAAATTAAACAACACAACTCTAAATCCAAAATAGGGATACTTGATACTCCCTTTCTGTCGGTCGAAGTGTCTCAACTTTTTCTTTTGGGTGTCCTATTTAAGATGTTTTAACTCAAAAAAGGAATTTTTTTTATTACTTTTCTATTTGTGGGACCCACTTGTCATACTCACAATAAATATCCACTAACTATTCCCTACCCCATTTTCTCTTTCCTACATCACTTTTCATACTCACAACATTTAAACTTTTTCTCTTTTCTACGTCACTTTTCTTAATTCCCGTGCATGAACCATTTTAGGACATTTGGACCGGGACGAAGGGAGTAGTAAATATGGTTAATGGGCTACATTCCCCGTTCAGAAATTTAAGCTTCTTCCTATATCTCATTATAACTTAGATCAATTGATTATTTGATTTCATAAATAATAAATAGATTTGACAATCATGAAAAGAAAAGATTATTGAGAAAACTAAAATTGTAATCTTAGAACAACTATTATAATGGGAAATTTTCATTGTGGTTCTTGTTTGAACAAGCATGCATACATGTTCCAAGGTCACACAACACATTAATTTGTTCACTAAATATGAATTTCATGAGGCCAAACCACAGTGGTTGTGCATGACACCTTTACTGAGATGTCAAAATGCAGTCACCCTCCTCTTTTCCTACGGGATATTCATGTCTTTTCAATGGGAGAAAACATGAATATTTTGCCTATTTATCGTTAGAGATATTATCCCATACACGAAATCGATAAACTGACGCAGCACGGAAGCCGGATAAATTTCGTGATTAGCGCACTAATCACAAGAACTCTTCAAGCGAAGAATCCTCAAACGCGAAGAACTGGAATCCACCAGAAAAGAGAAGAAATTCTCTGAAATTTAATTAATCCAAAAACTGAATAAAACAAGTATCTCACAATGTTTTAATACTTCCGAAACCCTAAGCAGCAATTAATACGCAAAAGACCAAAATACCCAAGTTTAATTCGAACTACTCAGTAATTGGAAAATAAAAGAACGTAAATAAGGAAATAGAAACGACGCGAGGCGGGCGCACCATCATTCCCAGGCGTCCGCATGAATCACGTGAACTTCATCCGTTGTTGACAAAGCTCGAGGCGGGCGCACGGAACTGCTTGAGGCGGCCGCTCGCCGCCGAGAGAAACTCCCGGTTGCACCATTATGAGGCGGGCGCTTGACCACGGACGAGGCGTACGCCCGGCCAACGTAAGATTGCCTCACCTTAGAGTTAGATTGAGGCGCCGCAAGGTCGGGAATGGGGCGGCCGCACGGTGCCCCGTCTCTAAATCGTCTCCGCATCGGTCTCTCCCACCTCCAAAGAACTCGACCCCGAGTTCACATCTGGATAAAGAACTCCATCCGCATGGTACTCATAGATATCCGCAACGTTAAACGTGTTGGAGATGTTCAAATCATTGGGAAGAGCTACCACGTACGCATTGTCATTGATCTTCCGAGTCACCTTGAACGGTCCATATTTGCGGGGCTGCAACTTCTTGTACGTACCCACGGGAAAACGCTCCTTCCGCAAGAACACCATAACTTCGTCCCCCACAGCAAAAACCTTGACTCGCTTCTTTTTATCCGCAGTCGTCTTATTCTTCAACCCCGTAGCCTCTAACTTAGCTTTGACCGCTTCCTTGACAAACAGCACATCCTTAGCCATATTCTCGCAGCTCGACTCACTCCATGACCGCTAGGCAATGGAACCAAATCAACCACGTGTCTAGGGGAAGATGTGTACACCAAAGAAAAAGGAGACTTCCTCGTCGCCGAGTGTATGGCACTTGTTGTAGGCAAACTCCACTTCGCGGTAAGTGCGCAAGATCCCACTGTTTTGGTTTGTCCCCACAAACACTCCTAATCATGTTCCCCAAGGTCCGATTAGTGACCTCCGTCTGTCCGTCTGTCTGTGGATGTGCTGTAGAGCTCCGATTCAGTGAAGTGCCAAACATGCGCCACAAAGTAAGCCAGAAATGGCTCAAAAACTTGGTGTCCCTGTCCGAAGTAATGGACTTAGGAACCCCATGTAGTCTCACAATCTCCCTGAAAAATAGCTTCGCAATGTTGGAGGCATCCGCCGTCTTCTTGCAAGCAATAAAGTGGGACATCTTGGAGAACCGATCAACCACAACAAATACTGAATCTACACCCCGCTGTGTCCGAGGCAAGCCCAAGACAAAATCCATGGACAAGTCTAGCCAAATATCATCAGGAACAGGTAGGGGTAAATAAAGACCAGTGTTTTGAGACTGACCTTTAGAAACCTGGCACACATAACACCTCCGAACAATAGAACTCGCGTCCTTCCTCAGATGAGGCCAGAAATAACGCTCCTCCAAACTCGCAATAGTCTTGTCTCGTCCCAGATGTCCACTAAGGCCTCCGCCATGCAAGTCACGAATCAGCTTCTCCCGCAGGGAAGAAATAGGAATGCACAACCGATCTCCCTTGAACAGAAAACCATCTCGGACATGAAAATCTGCACTAGGGTGCTTGCCCACACACTTCGACCATATCTCCATAAAATCTGCATCCTTCTCGTACAAGTCCTTCAATACGTCAAAGCCAACAATCTCCTGCGATAAAGTGATCAACAAAGAAGCCCTCCCCGCCAGAAAGCATCTCGCGACCTTGTTACGAACTCCCGACTTGTGTTGAATAATGAACAGGGAACTTCGCAAGTAACTAACCCAGCGTGCATGCATCTTATTTATCACCTTCTGACTATGCAGGAATTTCAAGGCAAGATGATCGGAAAACAGAACAAACTCCCTCTGAACTAGATAATGCTCCCACTGTCGTAAAGCTCGATAGACAGCATAGAACTCCCGATCATACGTGCTCCACTTCGATGAGCCTCACTCAACTTCTCACCGAAGAAAGCCACCGGACGCTTTTCTTGTGAGAGAAACGTTCTCCCAATTCCCACGCCACTAGCATCACACTCCACCGAAAGATCTTGTCAAAATGCTGGAAGGGCAAGAACCGGTGCGGTGCATAACTTCTCCTCGATGATGGCAAAACTCGATCTTGTTCCAAGCCCCACCGAAATTTCCCCTTCGTACACTCTAATAGGTGCGGTAATAGTGCCGAGAAATCGCGCACAAAACCTCCTGTAAAATGTAGCCAAGCCATGAAAACTGCGCACCTCTGTGACTGACTGTGGAACCGGCCAATCCCGTATTGCCTTCACCTTCTCCTCATCAACATGAACACCGTCCTCACCAACAACAAACCCCAAGAAAAGTAACTTGTTGGTGCAGAATATACACTTCTTAAGATTGATATACAATCTCGATTATCTTTCAACACCTGCATCACTTGGTTAAGATGTTCCAAATGCGCAGTTCTATCTCTACTATAAATCAGGATATCATCAAAGTAAACTACTACAAAGGAGCCAATAAAAGGTCGGAATACCTGATTCATCAACCTCATGAATGTACTAGGGGCATTCGACAACCCGAATGGCATGACTAGCCACTCGTAAAGACCATCCTTGCTTTTGAAAGCGGAGTCTTCCACTCGTCCAGGCCTAATCCGAATCTGATGATACCCACTGCGCAAATCCAACTTTGTAAAGAATTTAGACCCGGATAATTCATCAAGCATGTCCTCCAGACGAGGAATGGGAAACCTGTACTTGATGGTGATCTTGTTGATGGCCCGGCTATCAACACACATACGCCACTGATTCCCTTTCTTCGGCACAAGAAGGACAGGCACTGCACATGGGCTCATACTCTCTCTGATAAAACCCTTCTGCAACAAGTCTTCAATCTGCTCCCTCAGTATCTCGTTCTCCTTAGGGCTCATGCGGTAATGTGGGAGGTTTGGCAGACTAGCTCCCGGAATCAAATCAATCTGATGTTGAATGTCCCTCATAGGAGGGAGCTCATTGGGCAACTTGTCACCAAGTAACTCCTGAAATCCTGATAAAAGCTCTGCAATATCCCGTGGCATCCCGATCTCCACACTAACAGAACCCAACAGCCCTTTAACAACTATCGGACAAAATATATGGTAACTAAATAGGACTCAAAAACTAGTAAATCTTCTCAAAATCTACTCTAAAATCATCCCTAATCAACCTATTAAAATTAATGACGAAAATAAGCAATAAAATATAAATTAAAACAAATTAAGTCCTAAGATAGTAATTAAAATTCAAAATTAATTGATATATTTGACTTCGTCAAATATCCTTTCTTGGTGCAGATTCCTTCCTCGGTTCCTCCTACATCAGTCACCCATTCTTCAAAAGAACTCGACCCCGAGTTCACATCCGATGTTTGAAATGAGCCATTCCATCGAAATAAATACTTGGAATAAATTCGCCCCTTTTGCAAGATTTGATGTAAACCAATCTTGTCCGGATAAAAATTAAAACTATCAATCCCATCCATCCGTTGATCGTTCGTCCCATCTTCCTCAGAGTCAACAATGAATGAAAAATTAGCGTCCTCCATGAACTCTCCCACAATCTCCCCATGATCAATAATAAAATTATCATCGTATTTAAATTCTTCTGTCCAATCAATAACACCCACAACAATATCAAAAGTTGATGGTGCAGACCAAGTAATACCACCCGCATCGTCATTTATGGGCTCAACTAGGGCATGATCATGGACCATAATACTTGAAGGAATAATTTCACTACATACCTGAATAATTTCGTATTTTGCACTTAAATCTTCCCTTTCCTCAACCTTCTCTTGATTCGCATGCGGAACTGCCTGGAAGGATGTATTTGTCAACTTCGAATTTAATTCTCCTCCGTTTGAATTTGATCCTTTCTTTTCAATCGTCTCAACGCGGTGGAGGCTTTCTTCGCAACTTTCTTCTTGAGCACAATTTTTGTTATTCTCGCAACAAGACCTCGAATCTGCTCCGACGTTCTTCTTCGACGTTCATAGATTGCGATCTACGCGCTTTCGCTCGAATCTTGGCGGTGTAGTGATCGGCTTTGTCGGCATAAAAATTGGCTTCCATCCTATGTTCTTGCCTAAGCACTCGCTCCCGATGCTCGATTCGGATCTCGATTGATTTATATTTCTGCACAAGTCGATCATGCTTGTCCGCTTCGTCGAGTTCTTCTTCCTCTAACTCTAGAAAATATTGTTCCTGTTGTCGAGCACGATCCAATCGACGATCAATTTCGTGAATAACCTTGTCATCAGATCTTGTTACTTGAACCCCCATAACGAATCAGCGATGAAAAGACAGGATATGGCCTGCTTTGATACCAACTGACGCAGCACGGAAGCCGGATAAATTTCGTGATTAGCGCACTAATCACAAGAACTCTTCAAGCGAAGAATCCTCAAACGCGAAGAACTGGAATCCACCAGAAAAGAGAAGAAATTCTCTGAAATTTAATTAATCCAAAAACTGAATAAAACAAGTATCTCACAATGTTTTAATACTTCCGAAACCCTAAGCAGCAATTAATACGCAAAAGACCAAAATACCCAAGTTTAATTCGAACTACTCAGTAATTGGAAAATAAAAGAACGTAAATAAGGAAATAGAAACGACGCGAGGCGGGCGCACCATCATTCCCAGGCGTCCGCATGAATCACAGGAACTTCATCTGTTGTTGACAAAGCTTGAGGCGGGCGCACGGAATTGCTTGAGGCGGCCGCCTCGCCGGCCGAGAGAAACTCCCTGGTTGCACCATTATGAGGCGGGCGCTTGACCACGGACGAGGCGTACGCCTGGCCAACAGAAGATTGCCTCACCTTAGAGTTAGATTGAGGCGCTCGCAAGGTTGGGGATGGGGCGGCCGCCTGGTGCCCTGTCTCTAAATCGTCTCCTGCATCATAAATCTAGCCTGTAACATATAAAGATTTTGGGTCACTCTCGTTAACAACAATTGATTTTAAAGTGAAACCTATGTTTATTACACATGAAGCCCCAACGGCTCACAATGTTGCTACGCGCCACCCGATTAATAAGTTCACGTTTTAAGCCTTTGACAAAGTTCGGCTACATGTAAAGGGGCGTGTTAGATATATTATCACATATCGTGAATTGACAAACCTTGCCTATAAACCTTGCCTATAATATATAAAGATCATGGACCACTACCATTACCAACTATTGGTTTTAAGGTGAAAACTCAAACTTTAAATTTATTAATAATGTTTTGTATTTATTTTGTCCCAAATAAGCATTTTTTTTAATTAAGACACCATTTCAAAATGTTTAATTCTTATAAAATTTAATGGCAAGAGTATAACTATTCTCGTTATTCATTTTCTAAATAAAAACTTTTCATTATATAATAAATTATAAACATTTAGATATTTTTTTTAAAAAAATAGAAATTTATTTTGGAATTGAATATGTATTTGTTACTAAAAGGTGTTATTTGTTCTCTCGCAATTTCTAAGAGAAAAGCAAGAAAACAAAGAAAGTTGGAGAAGCAGTTTTGAACTTGAAAAAGAAACACACACACTAAAACGGGATTTGTTCTCATGCAAATTCTGAACTTGAAGCCAAGTTAATTCAAATCATTTTATCGTCATAAAACTAAATATTTAAAAAGTGAATAACAAAAATATTTATAAATTTTTAGTATTACAATATATAAAAAACACATATTTTTATAGTATTTCTTAAAATGAAATAGGGATCTTCATTTAGGAACTTTAGGAACGGATGTAATATCATTTTTTTTTTCTAAATCTAAGGGGGTAAAAATTGACAAAATTATATTTTAATGGTAAAAGGATATTTTCTAAATTTAAAATGGTAAAATTGCGTAGCTATTTTTTGGTACATAAAATTGCATAGCTATAAAAATGTGATTCGAGTGGCTTCGCCAACTGTGTACAACCATTCCGACGCGAGTCAAAATCACATTTTTTGTATATCACATTGTGTATCATGTTTAATTTAACAGCTATAAGCTATTAGGGCAACATCATAATTATGTCATTAATGACTCAGGACCGTTGAATTACCAATGATTCACAATACGATACCCAGAAGTAATATACTCCATGCATCCCATTACAAACTACACTTTTTTCATTGAACGTTTTATTACAAACTGCACACTTTATAAAATGAAAATGTTTTATTATTTTTTAATGAGACTCGCATATCTATCTATATATTAAAGCAGGTCATCCGATGAACAGTAGTAGCGCCAAAAATTTCGCCAAAACTTGTGTGGCACTTTTGTAATTACTCTCTTAAGTTGTGGCAAATTTGAATCAGGACATTAATTTCTTTTATATATATAGAGAATGTATGAAGATATATAGAGAGAGATAGCGATGTGGGATTAAATCAACCAATGTCCTTACGTTTTGTTACAAAAGGAATTAATCCCACATCGCTATCTCTCTCTATATATCTCTATACACATTCTCTATATATATAAAATTTGAAAATGTATCAACATGTTATCAACCGATCACAAGGATTGGTTGTGCAAAGATCGGTAAATTAAGAGTCGGTAAATCATTAACATGGTGACCGATCAATAATAAGTGGATGATCAATGAGAAAGCTTGACCGATGCTTTGCTTGACCGATGCTTTGATGTTTGCTTAACCGATGCTTTTTGATGGGTAAACAATTTCTAAGCTTGCCTGATGCTTTACTTGAAAAATTAAACTATTAATTCCCCTTGAGCCTTGCCTTGCCTTTTAGCCTTACCGATCATGTCTTGCCTTTTTGTCTAACCTGTACAAACAAACCATAATTCCCTGTCTTGAGCCTTGCCTTGCCTTTTAGCCTTACCGATCATGCCTTGCCTTTTTGCCTAACCGGTACAAACAAAATAATAATTATTATTTTGTAATTTAAACTGAGACGAAAGTTTGTACTTTTGATTTAGTTTGATTTAATTTGGATCGATTGTTTGACTGTGTTTGATTTGAATCGGTCGTGGCCGATTTAGATCGGTCACGCACACAATATTTAATCGATTTTAAGAATCGGTAAGAAAAAGACATACAGAACCGGTAATAAAATCGGTAAGAAAAAGGCATACAGAACCAGTAATAAAATCGGTAAGAAAAAGGCATACAGAACCGGTAGGGCAGGCATTAAGAATCGGCAAAGTCTGTGGCATTATTACACACACAGGTCACACACACACATACAATATTTTCCTTCTCATTCATTCATTCTTTCTTTATTTTCTCTTTCTTTCTTTTCGTTCTTTCTTTTTCTTTTTTATTTTGATTATATTTTTTGATTTATTATTAATATTAAAAACTAATTTTTTAATCATTTATAAATTTAATATATTTAAATTTACATTTTTTTATTTATTAATTTATATATAAAGTTAATTACTTTTAAAAAAAATTGATTATTCTTTTCATACAATAAAATTTTCTTTGCTTGATCATGAATAAGAAAAATTCATCTATCTATCTACTCCCTCCGTCCCATTAGTATTAGCACAAACACTGTTTGCGCGGGAATTAAGGAATATGATATTTTAATAGAATGTTGTGAGTGTAAAAGAATGAGTGGAGAGAGAATGAGTGGAGGGTGTAATAAATTATAATAGTGTTGTGAGTATTAAAATAATGTAGGAGAGAGAATGAGTGGGGTTGAGTGAATATTTTATTAATATAAAGTTTCCTTTTTGGGAGTGTGCGGATATTAGCGGGACGCCCAAAAAGGAAAGTGTGCTAATATTAGCGGGACGGAGGGAGTATATATTAAAGCAGGTCATCCGATGAACAGTCTAAGCGTCAAAAATTTTGCCAACATTTGAGTGGCACTTTTGTAATTACTCTGTTAAATTGTGGCAAATTTGAATCAGGACATTAATTCCTTTTATATACTCCCTTCGTCCCGTCCGACTTAGGATTTATTTCCATTTTGGGCGTCCCACCCGACTTAGGACGGCCCAAAATGGAAACCTTAAATCACTATTCTCTCAACTCATTCTCTCTCCTACATTATTTTAATACTCACAACACCATTATAATTTACTATTCCCTCCACTCATTCTCTCTCCTATTTTTAAATTACACTCACAACATTTACCTTTTCCTTAATCTCCGTGTCGGCCCAAAAAATCCTAAGTCGGCCGGGACGGAGGGAGTATATAGAGAATGTATAGAGATATAGAGAGAGAGATAGCGATGTGGGATTAAATCAACAAATATCCTTACGTTTTGTTACAAAAGGAATTAATCCCACATCGCTATCTCTCTCTATATATCTCTATATATTCTCTATATATATAAAATTTTGGCAAACCAACTCAATTGGTTGACCGATCCAAAGCATGCCTCTTGACAGATCCAAATCAAGTAAATTGGTTGACCGATCCAAAGCATGTGACTTGGTTGACCCATCCAAAGCATGTGACTTGGGATACCATGTTGCGAAATTAACCGGATACAAAAATCGGTAAATCAAGGATCGATAAATCATTAATATGGTGACCGGTCAATAATAAGTGGATGACCGATTCAAACCAACCAGGTTGTAGATGACCGATTCAAATCAACCAGGTTGTAGCTGACCGATCCAAACCAACAATTGTAGCTGACCGATTCAAACCCAACAATTGTAGCTGACCAATCCAATGTATTTGGATCGATCCAACGATGTAGTTGACTCATCCAAACCAAAAAGCCCACAAGCTGACCGATCTAATGATCCAATGTAGTTGACCGATCCCAACAAAAAGCCTACAAGCTGACCGATCCAATGTTCACACTAATCGATCCAAACCAAAAAGCCTACAACCGATTCAAACCAAATGGTACAAACTTCGTCTCACTTTAAATTACAAAATAATAATTATTAATAAAAAAAATAAATAGAGATATTATTTTTTCATCTCAAATAAATACTTTAAAAAATACTCCCACCATCCCACCAAAACTGAGACCAAATTTCCGGGCACGCGGATTAAGGAAAAGTAAGAGAGAGAAAAAGTGAAAGAAAATGTTGTGAGTATGAAGAATTAAATAGGAGAGAGAATGAGTGGGAGGAATAGTTAGGAGAGAGAATGTTATGAGTGTAAAAGTGAAATAGAAGAGAGAATGAGTGGGGTAAATAGTGAAGATTCCTTTGCCATTTTGGGCAGTATCAGTTTTGGTGGGACGGACCAAAAAGGAAATAAGTATCAGTTTTGGTGGGACGGAGGGAGTATATTTTTATAAAAAATTATGGGTTAATCGAATACTTTAAAAAATTATGTGAATACAATCAACAATTAAATCTCACATGTTAATCACGTGAGAGCTTGGTGAGATATTTTGAGGTCATAAACATTGACCTGTTATTGACTATAGCAGAGGAATTTCAACCGCGACTATGAAGGTAACGTTAAAGACGACAGAGCCGGCGATTGCAATGCGATTGAAGGTAGTTTAATTCGACGATTCCAAGGAGATTTGGACCTGCTTTTATTTCAACAACTGCAAGGATATTGAAGACGATTATTGACAGGTTTGCAACTAGGGTTTCATAAATTGAAAAAGTTAGGGTTTAATTGTTTGGGGCTTTTGTTTGAATCGAAGGAGAAGCGAATTTTAGAATTTTGGGGATTTAGGGCTTGAATCCCGTTCTTCATCTATGATAATGTATACAGAGAGCAGAAACCGGTCATGTGAAGGTTTTGGTGGTTGGTTTTGTGAGAGATTGAAGAGTGAGCATTTAGAGATGAGGATAGGAGAGAGTGAGAAAGGGGAGTGGACGCCATTGGAGATGCAGAGGCGGAGACAGAATGAGAAGAGGTTGAGGAGTATTTGAAGAATGGAAAGGGGCAAGAGTAACGAGGTGAAGGTTTTGGTGGTTGGTTTGCAAGTGAGGGAGTGATGGCGGAGATTCCCACCAATTGCCTGTTTTGGCTACTTCACTGTCCAATTTACCGTCTTCATTTCATCGGTCAGCCAAAACAATGGTAAGGCAACATGCAAGGCAACAAACAATCGGTAAGGCAATAAGGCCACATGTCAAGGCAATATATATCGGTAAGGCAACAAACAATTGGTCAACAAGAGGCTACTATTACACTCCAAACAAATTATATACTCACTCCGTCTCACTTTAAATTACAAAATAATAATTATTAATAAAAAAAACTAAATAAAAATATTATTTTTTTCTATCTCAAATAAATACTTTAAAAAAATTTACTTTTATAAAAAATTATAATCTTCATTTCAAAAATAAATATTACTTTTGACTCAAAATGAATAACCAAAAAATAATACTATATTTTTTGTTCAAAAAAATGAACATTACTTTTTTCATCCCAATAAATATTTTATAAAATATTACTTTATTTGTTTAAAAAATTAATGTCATATGTTGAAACGAAGGCACTAACCTTACAAACATTAATTTTTGGCCTTTACCACCGATTTGGTCAACCGATTACTTACTGATTTGTGCTTTACCTATTTGGTCTTTGGTCAACCGGTTAGTTACTGATTTGTGTTTTACCGATTTGGTCAACGGTTACTCGGTCAACCGGTTACTTACTGATTTGTGCTTTACCTATTTGGTCTTTGGTCAACCGGTTAGTTACTGATTTGTGTTTTACCGATTTGGTCAACGGTTACTGATTTGTGCATTGGGATTTAAATAACTCGCTATACGGTGTAGCGGCCAAAGTCAAACTCGCTACACGGTGTAGCGAGTTTCAAAAAAAGGGATTTTAGGCAAAACTTTGAACAGTAAGTCATTTTTGGAATTAAAAAAGTAAAAAGGTATTATTTGAGAAAAAATTCGAGAGAGAGGGGTAAAAATATATTTTAAAGGTGAATATAATTTATTTATTTATTTCTAGAACTAAAATTTGTTAAAATATTATTAATACATTGTTTATTGTTAGATCCACATCGGTAGACTCACTTTCGAACAACAGACTGATGGCAAGGGCAACTTGAAGGTTTAAATCATCCTTAGTAACAAGTGAGGTGGCAACATCGGTCACAACAAGTCTATCTATATATTAAAGCAGGTCATCCAAGGAACAGTAATAGCGCCAAAAATTTCGCCAAAAATTCAAGGACAATTTTGTTTGTGTGATTAACAAATGATCATCACTTTTCTCTTGACCGGTTGATGTCTTGACTTAACCGGTTGATCAAATCGGTAAAGGGTAAGATTCACAAAAAAAATACAAACTCCGTCCCACTTTAAATTAAAAAATAATAATTATTAATAAAGAACACTAAATAGAAATATTATTTTTTTCATCTCAAATTAATACTTTAAAAAATATACTTCTATTATTATTATTATTATTATTATTTGGAAATGGAATTATTTGAGAAAATTTTTCATAATTTTGCCGTACATCGCATGAAAGTACTGCTATTTTTTTTCATACTTTAAATAGAAATATTAATTGTCCAAAAAATAATATTATTTAGTTGGTCACAACCTATCCAAACACAATCAAGGCCATCGGTCAGCCCCTCAAAAAACACAAGCCAAGGCCATCGGTCAGCCATTGTTTTCCAAACAATGAAATCATCCAAAAATACAAACCATGTCATCGATCAGCCATTGTTTTCCAAACAAACAATGAAATCAATAAAATCAAAAATCAAAATACAAACTTCGTCTCACTTTAAATTATAAAATAATAATTATTAATAAAGAAAACTAAATAAAAATATTATTTTTTTCATTTCAAATAAATACTTTTAAAAAATATACTTTTATAAAAAATTATAATCTTCATTTCAGAAATAAATATTACTTTCGACTCAAAATGAATAACCAAAAAACAAAAAATAATACTACATGTAGAGAAGGAGGGATATCTCAATTCCCACATCGATAGAAAAAGAAATTGAAATGGCCTTGCCTTAGTATATAATGAGGCCTTGGCCAATGTTAGCATAATCATTCGGCCGTGACATTGCTAGAATTGGCCGACTTGACCGTGGCCTTGAATTTTTTCAAAAAATAATTTTGTTACAAATTTATTTTAAAAACCTAATTTAAAAAAGAAAAAAATTTAAAAAAGGTTAAATCATCCAAATAAATCATACCAAATAAATCATAGCCACAATCTGTTAGACACTAACACACAATCGGTTAGCCGCTAATAACAAAGGCCAAATCGGTTAGCCTAACAAATGCCAAATCTGTCAGTCACTAACAATTCCAAATAGGTCAGCAACTAACAAAGGCAAAAGGCAACAATCGGTCAACTCCAAACAAATCAAGGTACAAATTTCTCTGTCTCAATTTAAATTATAAAATAATAATTATTAACAAAGAAAATTAAATAAAAATATTATTTTTTATATCTCAAATAAATATTTTAACAAATATACTTCCATAAAAAATTATAATCTTCATTTTATACTTATAATAATAACAATTTAAATTACCGGTTTACCGGTACAACCGGTAAACCGTAATCGATTAAAAAAGAAAAACTAAACTACTACTCCCTCCGTCCCAGACCAAGGGTATATGGGGGGATTTCACGCTTCTTAAGAAATTTTTTAAAAAATGATAAAAGTTAAATGTGAGATAGGAAATAGTAATTAAATGTGTGGTAGGAAATATGAGAGATAATGTAAAAGTTAAATGTGTGGTAGGGAATAGGAGAGAGAATGTAAAAGTTAAAAATATTTAATAGGAGAGAGAATGAGTGGGAGGAATAGTAGTTAAATGTGTGGTAGAAAATAGGAGAGAGAATGTATAAGGATATAATGAATGGTTTTTTTGTAAATATATGAAGATGATAAGGGTATTAATATATTCAAAAACTTGCCTTTTTTGGAAATGAACTCTTGGTCTGGGACGTCCCAAAAGGGAAAGATGAACCCAGTGCAACGGAGGGAGTATTTTTTTTTGTTGACCGATAAGTTTGGTTGACCGATTTGTTTGGTACTTTGGTTCAACCATAGGACTAGCTTTTAAATGTTTATCGGTCATGATTTTTTTATCAATGTAAGCAAATAGGGCGGGTCCAAATTTAAATTAGGTTGACCGATGAACAAATGATTTCAGTAACCGGTTCAATTATGGCCTTACCTGTTAAATTAGGTTGACCGGTCATGAATTTAAATTAGGTTGACCAGTCATGAATTCTTGCAATTTTTTCTTAATTTTTTTGCAAAAATACAAATAAAATACTTATGCTGAACAAAGGAAGTATATATATATATTTATGTTTTTTTTTCGATGTCTCAAGCCAATACACAGATGAGAGAACAAATCATTTACCTCACAACTAAAACACGTCTTTACCGATGAACCACTCTTTTGATTTTACATAGTTTTAGAAACAAGCATTTTATACTTATAATAATAACAATTTAGTTATTTATTGTTTCCTATTACATATGTTTTCTTTATATCCTAATTAAAATTTATTTAATAAAAAATTATATCTATATCTATATATAAGCAAAGAAGCCAAGGTTTTTCCCCCAAAAGACAAGGGTATTTTCGTAATTTCACGTCATGACAAAATTGAAGATATAACATCAACCGTTGACGTGGCAGGCTCTGATTGGAAGAATATTAGGCGCATGTTGTCTTTAAGAATGTTTTTCATAATGTATAAATATAATACATGATTATTGAAATTTGAATTTTGTTTAATATTGTTTGTAATATTGGTCTTTAAATTTACTATTTCATGTTTAGTTTATTGCCATTATTTCTTAATATAAACTTTTTTAATAATATTTTGAATGAGAAAATATTGTATGAAAAACAAGTGGAGAAAAATAATCTTTAATATATTAAATTTTAATTATTAAATACAATAACATGATTTTGTCGTGCATCGCACGGGAGTAATGCTAGTTATATTTACAACAACAATTCAATTAGGTGACGTTTTGTTCGGTGGAAAAAAAGTGAAGGAATGGAATTGTCAATGGAATTGAATTCCTTAAGAAATTGGAATGGAAAAAAACTGGTCAACCCCCTCCGTTTGGTTGGCACGGAATGGAATGGAATTGTCATTCAATTTCTTGACAAATCATGTTTGAGTTGAAAATACAAATTATAGGAATGGAATAAAAGCATATAAATGACCAATTTACCCTTTAAAAAAAAATTGGGAGGGGGGGTGGGGGGGTAGGTAGGGGGTATGCAAAATGAGTAAAAAAAATTTCGTGGGGGGTGGGATTGGGGGTGGGGGTGGGGGTAGGGGTGGATGGGGGAGGGTAGGCAGAAAAAAAAATAAAAAAAAAAAAAATTGTGGGGGTGGGGTGGGGTAGGGGCTGGGTAGGGGATAGGGGTGGGTAGGGTTTGGGGGTATTTTGGTAAAAAAAAAAAATTCTATTGTCAGAGGAATTCAACATTCCATCAATTTTATGATGGAATGATAAATTCCTTTATTTGAAGGAATTCAACATTTCAAGGGAAAGGAAATTTTAAAAAGAATGAACCAAACATGGGAATGAAATTGAAAAAAGGGAATTTTTCATTCCTTTCCCTCACTTTCCTATGAACCAAACGCCCCCTTTATTTTCTACTCCATTTTCTCTCTCCTTTCTAATTTTTTATACTCGAATCACCTATTTTACTATATTTTTTATTTTTATTTTTGTGCAAATAATAATTGAAAAATTGGAAAGATTGCAGTGGGACAAAGATAATAGTATTTGATTTCGTTTCTTTCGAAACACTGGAGAGTACACAACTATATTACGTCGTTAGCGTAAAGTAGAGTGGTGGGGGCCGGGCCGCCGGGGGGCAAATATCCAATTTGGGACGAAGCGGAGAAGGCAAAAACTAGTGGCTTGAACTAGGCTATAACTTCACCAACATTCTGACCGTTAATTTCTCATCACACAAAAACTTCTTCAGATCAGAGAGGACTGAGCAGGGGCAGTAAGGCCCAACAATTGAATGGCCCTTAGAGCTTCAGCCACCGTCAGGCTTCCCCTCCCCTCTCCTTCCTCCGCCACTTCATCACCCAGAACCACCTCCTTTTCTCCAGTTAAATCTCCTCCCCGTGGCTATAGACCTCAACTGAGACATGATTCCGCCGTCTTGCTCCTCCCTACTACAACCGCCTTCTCTCTCCCGACCCTCTTCACCATCGCTCCCAATGAAGCCAAAGCTCTCACCCTCTACAAAGAACATATTGTCTCCTCTCTCACTCAAGTAAGAAAAATCCCCATTTTCTATTTCAATTCCTTGATCAATTACTACCCATTTCTCTAATTTGACACAATCAAACACTTTTAAGATGATTTTGTAACGTTTATTGTCCAATTTGAGCAATACCCTTTTTAAATTGATTGTTTTGGAGTAATTTTGTAGGTGGAGGAGACAGTTGGTCAAGTCCAAGAAGTGGGTTCAAATGTTATTGATATTGCAGGGAAGGTATTTCAAACCGTTATTGATACCGTGAAGCCTGGTGTTGATGTCGCAATGCCCATTTTAAAGCAGGCTGGAGGTGAGGCTGTCAAAATTGCTTCCCCGGCGATTACAGAGGTCTCGAAGAAAGCCCAAGAAGCTATGCAGGGCTCTGGTCTGGACACTGAGCCTGTTTTTAGTGCTGCCAAGGTTTTGATTGCAACAACTTTAAATTTTCAGCCTATGCAGTTTCATAGATGCCTTACAATAACTCTAATCTAGAAATGGACTTATTTTGAGACGGACCAAGAAGGAAAATGCCACATTCAGTATGGGATGGAGGGAGTATATGATTTAAATTAATACTTCGTTCAGCTCAACGAGTCCCATGTTCTATTGTTCAAAACTTGCTAGTCATGTTTTAAACACTAAAGTTTTGTATGTTTTTTCTGGTTTTTTACTTGCTACATTAGATTTAGAACATTAGAATTAGCAGTAATAGTTTCATCCTTGAAAGGAATGGTTTCTCTTTACATGTTTCAAATGACAACTCTATGAGGGGAACAAAGAAAGTAAATGACCATTAGGTGATGATTCATTTTCCACTTTTTCTTGAGGATTATGTTATAGTTCTAGCTTCTAAATAATGGGACTGTTAAAAGTTCAAACTGTGATTATCTTGTCGTTTTCCTTGTTGCTCGTGTTTGTATAACATGTATGATTCAAACTGAAGTGCTGAGCTGTTTAGAAAAACCTTAAAACAAGACTTGTCTGCATTCGTTTCTGCAAAAAATTGTGTCTCAAATCATTAAGCTTTTACAAGTCAATTGATGCTTCAACATTCAAATAATATTTACTTTGTCTTTGTACGTTTCTGTGTCACTTTAAAGGGTGCTTTTCATGTAATTTAGGCGAAACTCAAGACAATCTTATTAGTTGTAATGGCTCAACAATGATTTTGAACTTGAAAAATAGCAATTGTACTAGTAGATGATAGGAACCTACTGTCTCATGTATATTTCAAT
The DNA here is from genome assembly GCA_022495995.1 of Adenophora triphylla var. japonica. Lineage (NCBI taxonomy): Eukaryota > Viridiplantae > Streptophyta > Magnoliopsida > Asterales > Campanulaceae > Adenophora > Adenophora triphylla. Next base: position 191,657 of record JAFEMH010001164.1, on the reverse strand, counting down.
TTTAACATGTCAGCATTGAAGTAAAGCTAAGTTCTTAGGTTATAGCTCCCTTGTGTTATTATAAGATTTGCTTCGAATTCTTCACCTTATGGTTCTTCTACCTTGCAGACAGTTGCAGATGCAGCACAACAAACAACCAATGTGATTGAAGGAGCCAAACCTTTGGCCTTGTCTACTGTTGAAGCCATCTCATCTAGTCCCATTACAATTGCTGCCACTGGTGGTGCATTATTCCTTGCATATCTCCTATTTCCTCCCGTCTTGTCTGCCATTTCTTTCAACTTTCGTGGTTACAAAGGTAATTAGCAGCTTTCCCTCCTCCCCTCGTCCCAATTCTCGTTCTTCCATTTGTTTTGAAGTTCATTTTGAGAGATGAAGGCATAAAAGGTACAAAAATAAATTTAAAATAAAGAACTTTTGAGTACTTTGAAGCAGATTAATTCTGCTTTATGTTAAAAATTTAAATACTTATCAAACTATATCCGTTTTAAGAAAAGTGCATACTTAATGAGGATTTTGATTGGATTGTTTGTTCAGGCGACCTCAGTCCGGCTCAAACTCTTGATCTTGTATCTTCAACAAATTACGTTTTAATTGATATCAGATCGGAGAAGGAGAAGGACAAGGCTGGAGTTCCACGCCTTCCCTCAAGTGCTAAGAACAAAATGTTTGCAATTCCGTAAGTTGACTCCTTGACAATTTTGTTCAAATGGTGTCAATTTTCATCATGGGTCATCCGGAAACGGTCTTTGTACTTTAATATAGGGTCAAGGCTACCTAAATTGACCCCCCTTGCCCCACCGTAGGTGGAAGCCTTTGCGGCATAATGTTGTGGTGTTATATCTTGACTGAACCCACCCCTCCGTATTTTCAGTTTGGAAGAATTACCCAGCAAGCTAAAAAGCCTAGTCAGAAATACAAAGAAAGTAGAGGCTGAAATTGCAGCTTTGAAGATTTCTTATCTCAAGAAAGTCAACAAAGGCTCCAACATTGTGATAATGGACACGTAAGATCTTTAACACTTCATCTATACTATTACTGCATAATCAAAGCCTTGGCTATCGATGCAATTCTTGCAAAGTTAAGATAGTTGTATGTTTATATTAGGGCTTGTTGTACAATGCAACGGAAGCAAATAGACAAGAACCAAGAACACAATTGAGAAATCGAAAGAGAAAAGAGATGTAATTTGGGGTTATGAATTTCGCCTCTTTGTATTATGTGCAATGATCCTTATGTTTACATAGGTTTACATAACATATACTCCCTCCGTCCCAGTTCAATAGATACCAACTTTTTGGGTGTGGGAATTAAGGAAAGTGAGGTAAGAAAGAGAAAAAGGTTAAATGTTGTGAGTATGAAGAATTAAATAGGAGAGAAAATGAGTGGGAGGAATAGTTAGGAGAGAGAATGTTGTGAGTGAAAAAGTAAAATAGGAGAGAGAATGAGTGGGGTAAATAGTGAAGATTCCTTTTCATTTTGGGTAAGTATCAATTGATGTGGGACGGACCAAAAAGGAAATAAGTATCAATTGAACTGGGACGGAGGGAGTATATATTAACCAAAACCCTAGCCAAACTTAGACCAAAATACAAAAAGGCCCGTCAGCCCAACACAGAGAAACGACGCCAGGCGCCCGCCCCAGGAATCACCAGGCGCCCGCCTGGAATTTCTCCAAGCCACGCCCAACCTACGGCCCTCCATGCGGCCGCCTCAGATGTCCCATGCGGCCGCCTCAATGAAGGTCCAACCCAGACCATGTTACTGACATTGAGGCGTGCGCCTCAAGCCTCTCCAGGCGGCCGCCTCAAACTGCTGAAGCTCCTCGGTTGTGCTGATGATGTATAATCCATACCGCGGGGGGGCGTAGCCCCCCGCACCCCCCTTTGAGGTTCATTGCCAAGACATCGAGCCATAACATCCAACAGGGCTAATTCAACTACCCACCTTTTAAGGTTTGGGCTAGTATCACTGCCCTCCCTGATGCTTGGTTTCGCCTCACTTTTTCCCTTCTATCACCTTTATTTTAACAAAATGACTATTTTACCCTTAAATCTTCTCAATGCAAAGTCCAAATACTAAATTAGCCACTTTGAAGATTTAAGGATAAAATAGTCATTTTATTTCACAAGAGGTGGGCAGTGGAATTACCGTTTATATTATTCAAACTTGTTCAGGTACACGGATTCAGCAAAGATGGTTGCTAAGACACTAACAAGTCTGGGCTTCAAGAATTGCTGGATTATGGCGGATGGATTCTCGGGAGGCAAGGGATGGTTACAGAGCCGGTTAGGAACCGATTCATATAATCTATCATTTGCAAAGGTTATTTCACCATCCCGAATCATACCTGCAGCAGTTCGAAGTTTTGGGACTACAAGCTCAACAAAGTTGCTTCAGTGAAGATCTGATTGAGTTTTAAGTGTTTTTATTCACTGTTGTTGGTTCTTTGGTTGTCTGAAAGGTATTCTTGTGCAGTACTGGTTTGAAGATACAACATAAACTCATGATCCACTGTAATTTATTTGCAGAAATGAATAGTTTCTGATAATTGATACATAAAATTAGATAATATTCTTGTACATTTATTATCCTTCATCATATAAAAAGGTTGTCCATATGACAAGGATTTTTTCTTTAAAAAGGACAAACTAGTTATAAGCCAAAAAGGGAGTATTACTTAATTGGATTTTACTTCTATATATTTATTTCACTACTATTGATAATGTTCTTATTTGTAACTCTCATGCCCATTCAAAAATTAATTATTGCCAAATTTGGTTTTTGAAAGAATAGTTTTAAACAAAAAAAAAAAAAAATAGTTTTTCATAAGATATTTTAAAGAGTTAGTATCTCCATCATGTGAGTAATTTATACTCCCTCCATCCCTTACGTGAGTGGAGACTGTCCAAAATGACAAAGTTTTACACTATTTCTCTCACTCATTATCTCTCCTACTTTAATTTTATACTCACAACACCAATCTATTTACTATTACTCTCAATCACTCTCTCTCCTATTTTAATTTTCATATTGACAAACACATTCTCTCACTAATTATCTCTCTTGCTTTTTCTTAATTCTCTCCTATTTTAATTTTCATATTGACAAACACATTCTCTCACTAATTTTCTCTCCTGCTTTTCCTTAATTCTTTTACCCAATTTTTTGGCATTCACTCATATGGGACGGATGATTCATAAAAAAAATTATTTTTTTGTTAGAAAAACATTTTTTAAAACACAATGGAAATATTGGTTTTTATATGGTAAGATGGGGTTTTAACTAGTCAGTTAGAATTTTTAACTTGTAATTTGAAAGTTTTAAAACTCTTAAATTCAGAATAACAAAGGATAATCGTGTTGAATTGTATTTTCTTGAACTCAATTATGTCAAGTTATTGTTTTTAAAAGAGTGATCAAGTGATAAACAAGTCTTACTCTCGATAAATGCTAAATTGGTAAATACTAAATACAGGAAACGAAAAATATAGGGAATGAAAAATTTCAATCCTGCCCTTGCCTGTTTGCAGCTCTAATTACAGGCTTACAGCCGCCACCGCCACCTCCACCACCACACCGTCATCTCACTATCACCACCACCACACTAAACACAACACCATTACAGACGCCACAATCACCACCAAACATCATTGCTTTAGCTACTGCATTTCATGGATGGAGTAGATTATCTCAGCACACAATGAGATTACTTAAAGTTCACAGCCAAACATCCCCAATCAAAACTTAATTAAAGAATGGGTACTGGATATTCTTTTGAGGATCATAATCATTGTGAAGGCTTTATATTCTGAAATCTATTATGTGAAATCAGATCTGATTTCAAAATCAGATTTGGTTCAAGAAAAATAATCAAATCTAAACTTACAGTTTACTAGTAGGAAAAACACAGACAGTATAAGTTTGTTTGAACCGTCGTCGACGGTGACCGATGACTCATCTGAGAAGAAAACAGCGGTGAGTGAGACTTGCCGGAGGCGAAGACAGATCCGGCGAGGGGAGGAAGTTGGATCCGACGGCTAGGATTAGTCGAAGAAGAAAGCAAAATCCGGCAACTTGGGCGTGGATCTGGAGGAGGAATTGGGAAAAGATGAGAGAGAGAAATAGAGGAGAAGGGTAAATCTGAGGGAAGGAAGAAGGGATGGGGGCTTCATTGCCGGAGTTTGGCCGAGAAAAGGAAAGAGAGAGAAGATGATGGTGTGGGTGTGGGTGAATGGGTGGCTAGGGTGGGAAAGGTAGATGAGGAATCGGTGGGGAGGAAGAGAGAGAGAGAGCGAGGGAGAGGAAGAGGGAGAGTGTTTTGAATATGAAATGAAAATATATATATATATATATATATATATATATATATATATATATATATATATATATATATATATATATATATTTATATATATATATATATGTATATATATAAATATATGTATATATATATAAATGGGTATTTTAGTAATTTTGTTGGTTTCCTGTATTTTTTGTTCCCTGTATTTAACCATATCCTGCTAAATTCGATCTTTCTCCTCGAGCCCGTCTTAATAATTATTGGAGTCCTGTGCGAAATGTGAATATTGAGCCCCTAATACTTAAAAATTAATACAAAAAATATAATATGTATTATAAGTGCTCTTATATAAATATTAAAATTTTACAAAATTAAGCAATAAAATTCAAAAATAATTTATTACATTGATCATTACTTTTCGCACAACATAAATATTTTATTTAAAAATTGAGATCCTTCGAGCGCTTTGAAGCAAAATCATCAATCAAGTCTTCATATTTTACGCTTTCTAAGAGTTCATTCTCAATAGCTATCATCGCTAATCCATTAAGCCTGTCTTGTAACATTATAGAACGCATATACGACTTCAACAACTTCAATTTTGAAAAGCTTCTTTCTGCAGATGCAACAGTTACAGGAATAGTCAACAAAATTCTGTAAGCAATAAATACATTGGAAAAACAATCCATGCCTTTCAAAAACTTCAAAATATCAATAGCTCCCGCTATATCTCCGGGCAAAACCTCCCTAAGCAACTTCAATTCCACACATAATTCATTCCCATCAATATCAGATAACTCAATATGTTTAAGTGCATTTTCAAATTGAATACAAGAATTCTTCAAACTCATGTCATCTAATGACTTAAACTTGTTAGAAGTAAACAGGAAACCAAAAATGTTTTCATAATTTTTAAATTGCTCAAATCTTCTATTAAGAAAACTAATTGCTTGATAAACTATGTAAAGAAAATAATTAACTCTAAATGATTCATCGACAGACAATGGAGCATTTAATGATGTACTTGAATTTTCATCAAAGTGTTTATTTCTTCGAATTTCACGTCTACGAGAAAAGATTGGATCAATTTCCATTTCAATGGCAAATTTTTTTAGCACTCTCTAAGACATTATTAAAATCAGTTTCTCTATAGGCCTCAAAGAAAGAAATCAAGTCCTTTATTTTTTTCAATAGCTACATCAATAACCATATTCTTTGATTGCAAAATTTTACTCACAAAATTAATAGCACATATTATTTCATACCAAATAATTATTGCAACCAAAAACTCAAAATCACCCAACTCATTGGTCGCTAAAGATTTAACTTCACTCTTTACTTTGGAATCATTATCAATATCCGCTACTTGAAACAAAACTTTTCATATTTCTAACATTTGAAATCTTATAGCTTTTACACTATCATAATGGATATGCTTAAAAAATACTTCCTCCGTCTCATTTCAATTGATCCCGGGGTGAATTTCACGATTTTTAAGAAAAATGAATAAAGTGGGTAGAAATTAGAGGAGAGAGAATGTAAAAGTTAAATGTGTGGTAGGGAATAAGAGAGAGAATGTAAAAGTTAAAAATATTTAATAGGAGAGAGAATGAGTGGGAGGAATATTAAGTTAATGATTGGTTTTTTTGTAAATATGTGGAGATGATAAGGGTATAAATATATGGAAAACTTTCCATTTATGGAATGGATCAATTGAAGTGGGACGTCCCAAAAAGAAAAGTGGACCAATTGAAGTGGGACGGAGAGAGTAGTGTATAAGTAAAAAATATTGACTATAGAAAAAAATATACTCCCTCCGTCCCGCCCGAAAAGCCACAAATTTTCATTTTGGGCGTCCCATTTAAAAAGACACTTTCCCAAAAAGGAAAGTTTTTATTACTATTCCACCCACTCATTCTCTCTTCTACTTTACTTTTACACTCACAACATTTTCTCTCCTAATTATTCCTCCCACTCATTCTCTCTCCTATTTAATTTTTCATACTCACAACATTTAAACTTTTTCTCTTTCCTACATCATTTTCCTTAATTTGCGTGCGAGGTTTGGTTTGGGCATTTTCGGGCGGGACGGAGGGAGTAATAAGTTGCTACTTGCTAAATTATACTCCCTCCGTCCCAGTCGAGTGTACACTTATTTTTCTTTTGGTCCGTCTCAGCCGAGTGTGAACTATCAAAAATGGAAAAAGTTTTAATATTTTATATTTTCCATATCCCACACACTCATTAACTCCACTCATTCTCCACCATATAATTTATTCAACCAACCACTCATTAACTCCACTCATTCTCTCTTTTCATTTTCTACCACATATTTTCGTTATTTTAATAATATTTTTTAATTATTGTGTCCAAAACCTTAAAACCTTGGTTCACAATTGGGTGGGACGGAGGGAGTAGATTTTAATTTGGATAGGAGGCACCAAACGTACACGGAACAAACGTCAACCAAATGCTCCTTAGTACAAGTTCCATTTTATTGTCCCTGTTTCGGAGTGTTCGACTGAGCTCTCAAACCAAAAATTGACTCCGACCGCCGGAAAAAATGGCTTACAAAGCCCTAGACTGTATCACCTCATCCGATATCTCAAATCTCGGTATACCTTCGGAAGTAGCATCCCAACTTCACCAGAATCTCACCGATATCATCCGTATTTACGGCGATGCAACTCCGGCGACATGGCAGCGAATCTCCACTCACCTTCTTAATCCGGACCTTCCTTTCTCCTTCCACCAGATGATGTACTATGGTTGCTACAAGGACTTCGGACCCGACCCTCCTGCCTGGTTACCCGACCCGTAAGCTCAATCCTTCCATTTTTTTACTGTCCCTCCTTTTTTTATCAATCATTTATTTTAGAGTTTAAACAATTTGTGATTCTGATCATAGTTAGCTTTTTTGTTTTAATGGTTTCAAATGTTTTTTTTTTTCGTACCAAAATAGAAACTGAAATTAGGTGGAAAAAAAGTAATAAGAGTTACAAATTACTTAAGATAGAAAATGATACTCATCCGGCTTAAAAACATGGTCCCATTTGGGCTGTTTGTTTTGTGTAAAACTACTTTCGGAAAATGATTTCCCATAAAATATTTTCCGGAAAATAACATAAACATGTTTTCGGTTGTTTGGAGAAAATGCTTTCCGAAAAATATTTCCATGTGCTTGATAAATTAAAGAAAAATATTTTTGCCGTTTTGCACAATCTAAAATAAGTTGGAAAAGATAGGGTGGGGTTGGGTGATGGAGGAGGGGTGGGTAGGGTAGGGGGTGGGGATTAGTAGGGGTGAGGTGGGTGGGGGGTAGGGTAGGGGTAGAGTAGGATGGTGGTAAAATAGGGTGGTGATAGGGTAGGGTGGGTAGCGGACAGTGGGGAGGGGGGTAGGGTAGGGTAGGGTGGGTGTCCTGTTAATAGCTTCCACTTTCCTTTTTTGGCAAAGGAATCTTCACTATTCCCTCCACTCATTCTCTCTCCTCCATTATTTTAATACTCACAACACCATTATAATTTACTATTCTCTCCACTCATTCTCTCTCCTATTTTCAAATTACACTCACATCATTTTTACTTCCCCCCCAATTCCTTAATTTGCGTGCTGCCCAAAAAATGGGCAGCTCTTATTGGGACGGAGTAGTATAGTTTAATTATGAATAAAAAAATGTTTGACCACGGGAGGGGGTTGGTGGTGGGTGTGTGAGTGAGGGTGGAGAGTTGTAAAAAATAATTTTAATACAAGTAAATTTTTTATGAGGGGGGTGGGGTAGGGGTGGATAACGAGGGGGCGTATGGAAAGTTAGGTGTGTGAGTAAGGGTGTTAATATTTTCCGGAAAATGAAATACGGAGGAAAAATCCGTTAGTCATTTTACTTAGAAAAGTGGGGAAAACATTTTCCGGAAAAGATTTTCTCCATTTTCCGGTGCTTACCAAACGTCGGAAAATGAGGAAAACATTTTTCGGAAAACATTTTCCCCAAAACAAATGGAGCCTTGATTTAAAATTTTTATATAATTGCATTTAATTGTTTGTTCTTTTTTAAAAATTGCACTAAAGTTCTGTTGTCCATATAAAGAGTGGCTCAAGCCAAACCTCACAATGCGTGAGGTCTGTTTATCCAGTCTCATAACAATCATCACACTTTTTTTTTCCCAAAATATGTCACATTTTTAAATTAGGAAATACGGAGTAGTTAGTGTAATTTTATCATGATACAAACCAGTGAAGCACATTTGTTAAAAAAGAGTATGACAAGTCAATTGCGACACTTGTTATGGGTGAGTGGGAGTAGTAGTTTTTTTTCAGAAATGGGAGCATTTCTTCTGGAGAAACAAATTGCGCAGTGTGAGTAATTTTTTTGAGCAGAGGAGTATAGTTTTCCGATTTATTTGGACTGATGCTTAGATGCCTTGCCGGACAAAACGGAATGCATTAAAGTGTAGTAAAATACAACCCGAAGCAGTATTCTAAAAGACCCCGCCTAAGGGCGCCTAGGCCCCTCTCCAACGCCTAGTTCTAAGCCCCGCCTAGGTCCCGACTAATCCCGAGTAGTCTCCGCCTTGGCGCTAGGCCCGGCTCCGCCGCCTAGCATCCGCCTAGCGCTTTTTAGAACCTTGACCCGAAGTATAACACTAATGGAGTAACGAGTTAGTATGTTTTTTCTACATTCAGTTTTCCTGTAAAATGTTCCTTTCACTTTTTTGCCTGAAGCAATTTACTTAATTTGGATGTTGAATGAAAGGATGAGAGGAATCATGTGTTTAGTTCTCAATTTTTTTGTTTTTGAAACTCCAAGAATCACATAGTTTTGTTAGTAACCTAGTTTGGTTTTGTGTAGTACTCCCTCCGTCCCTAAATGTTTGTCTCATTTCCCCTTTTCCTTTGTCCCAAAAAGTTAGTCTCATTTCCAAAATTAAAGCTTCAAAATCACTAAATTTTCTAAACTTGTAACATTTAGGGACGGAGTATTACATAACGGCGATGTATATTATCAATAATTTTCAAAGCGTTCGTAAAAATAACCAAAATTAAAGCTTCAAAATCACTAAATTAAAATGTTTGAAAAGTCAAATGTGACAAACATTTAGGGACGGAGGGAGTATGTGTTATGCTTATAAGGCCATTCGCTTGATGTGATACACACATTTTGCAGCATGATATTTGGCCTTATTGGCACTATAATGAATATGTTATGAGCACTTGCAGGTGCAGTAGCTTTATTGAAGTGAATGATAACCAGATAAAAATTCATCTCCAACTAATAGAAAAATTGCTAAAAATAATTGACTTTGCATGATGTAACTATATATCTTCTCTTTTCCAATCTTTACTTGATTTAATTATTGGTGACTAGTATGGTGAATGATATATACACGCACGCGCACAAATGTATGTGTGTGTGTGTGTGAAAGAAACTGAAAGAGTGAGACAGGGACTGTTTGCGGTTTGAATTATTTAACCAGTGCTAGTCTCTGCACCTATGTGTGTTTATATTGCTGGTTTCTGGATGTTCATAACATGTCTTTTCTCATGTGATAGGGGGAGTGCAACCTTAACCAACATAGGCCAATTATTAGAGAGGAGGGGAAAAGAGTTCCTGGGCACCAAATATAAAGATCCCATTTCAAGCTTTTCCGAGTTTCAGGAATTTTCTGTCTCAAATCCAGAGGTACAGTTTATGATTTGGGGCGGCATGGTTCCATTTATTTCATATAGCGCTAAGGGAATGAAAATCTATTCGTCCAGCTGACAAAAACTCAAAACGTATTTAGGTTTGTTTATTGTATAACAAATGCATTTATGTGCCACCTTTGCTTCATGCGTAAACATTTATATCAGGTTTTTTGGAAAGCTATACTGGATGAAATGGATATTTCATTATCAGTGCCACCAAAAAGTATTTTACGAGATGATCTGGCTGAAGAAAGCCAGCTGTTATACCCAGGAGGTCAATGGCTTCCTGGAGCGTATGTGAATCCAGCCAAGAACTGTTTGAGCTTGAATTGCAAGAGGAATTTGAATGATATAATGGTGATATGGCGCAATGAAGGCGATGATGGAATGCCTGTCAAGAAAATGACACTTAAAGAATTACGCTCAGAGGTTTGGTAGGGTACTTCACTTTGGTGCTTTAATCATTCAGTATATAAGTAATTATCTACTAAAATGGTGATTTGTCCATAGCAATCAATAATTCATTCTACTCTATCTATTATTTTAGCATATAGCATAATTAATTACTTTAAGGTGCAATTTTTCTGTTAAATCAGTATTTTGCAGAACTCTTTTAACTGTATCCCTTTGACGATTCTAACTCAAAGCAGGTTTTTCTTTGCTTTTTTGGCACATTTTTGGTACACATCAGTTTTTTCTCTTTGCACCCTCACAATGGTTTAAGAATAAAAATACTTCATACATAAATTATTCCTCATTTTTTTAATATATTGATTGCATCGTTATTGTAAAGCCTCAAATTGAGTGTTATTATGCTCCATCTCCTGTATTTTGGCGCATACAATTCTTGAAATTTTAGTTTTACATATGCTTGTTGGACCTAGCTAATTCATAGTAGTAGCACCTTTCTTTGTTAAACTAAGTCATTTGACTCATGTCTTGTGTTGGAATTTTATTTAGGCTAGTTGCATATGCTCTTCAAACACTGGGATTGGAGAAGGGATCTGCAGTTGCAATTGATATGCCTATGGATGTCTATTCTGTGGTGATCTATTTGGCAATCGTCCTGGCAGGGCATGTTGTCGTATCAATTGCTGATAGTTTTGCTCCAGCTGAAATATCAACAAGGCTCACATTATCAAAAGCAAAAGCGATATTTACTCAGGTTAATCTCTATCTTTTCTTTGGCAGACAACAGAGTATCAAATTTTATGTTTCTAACTCTTATGGAGAATATTTATGCTTTGGGCGTAAATATTGGAAAGAATGGCTTGTTTCAGTACATTTTTCTTTTTAACTATAGTGCTATTTCTTGAGCTAGAATATTTTATATGGTTTACTGTGTTTTAATGTGTAATCACTTTTCTGTTTGTCTCCATTCATATCCAGGATGTTATTATTCGTGGCGACAGAAGAATACCGTTGTACAGGTTCTCAATTTACCTGCGGATGAATACTTTTTCATATTTTCCCATTTCTTTGCTGCATATGATAATAATGGTTCTCACGTATAGGGTGAAATCTGCAGCCGTGTTGTTGATGCTCAGTCACCTACAGCAATTGTTATTCCTTCAAGAAGTGTCAGCAGTAGCATGAAATTGCGCGATTCGGACATCTCTTGGCATGATTTCCTAGAGCGAGTTAAAGATACCAAGTATGTGCATTAGTTTGTTTGCTTAAATTTCTCTATCCAACTGCAGCTATATATATATTTATAACTCTTTTAACTCTGTTTGTATTTCAAGGAAGAATTGTGTACATCAGATTCTTCATCACACCCGGTCATTCTATATTTTCTAAGCTATCAGAATCGTTTTGGTTATCCTAGTTTAAACTCTTTTTCGTTTGTAATTTCTGGTGTTGGTTTCATTTTCATATTAAACTTGCAGAGGAGTAGAGTTTGTTGCAGTCGAACAACCAGTTGAAGCGTTCACGAATATCCTTTTTTCATCTGGAACTACAGGTAGTATAATAATCATCATACTTATTTGCACTAGATTTTGATGTGAAGAATGACGCTTAGAGCTACAGAAATAATTTTAGATGTACTGCCTTGAATTTTTCAGAGTTATCTCCTTCATGTATAAATCTAAAAGAATGTTAGGCAACCTCAATTCCAAAACTTGGTTTTGCAACTGGAAGAAGAAAAGAATCCAATTCATTGGCTTGGAATTGAACGACCTAATATTTAAAGGATTTTCATTTTGCAGTACTTGATCATACTAATGTTGTCTAGCTGAATTATTAACTTTTAAGAGATCTAAATTGGTTTTAATTAGTGAATAGAGTCAGGTTAAGGGAAAAGATCAAATAATAAAGAAAAGATAGTAAGTGTTGTTATTTGAATGGTATCAATTTAGATTTGGAGTTTTCGCTTTCGTCCTTGTGAATTGCTAGATTTTATTCCAAGATCATGGAGAAAGTTTAAATAATGGTAATTCTTAAAAAGAATTTCGAAGTTTATAATTTATGTCCCATATTGTCTTTTCCTTTATTTCTGTCATCTGGTATTGTGTTTTTGCTTCATAGCAATCAATTCAACTAACTATTATTATTATTACTAAATTTAAATGTGCAAATTGCATGGCCAAAGAGATTATAGAATAAAGCTTTTCTTCTGTAGTTGTGTATGATTCATAAGATTTTTGGTATGATCAATCCCCCGTAAAAAAGGACAAAAATCACATGCACACTCCCAACATAAGAAAAACTTTAATGCATCTCAGGTTGTATGAAGAGTGCATAAACTAGATAATTTATACCTGCAGCATAGGGATCTTGATTCCGACAGTGTCTTTTATGAATAAGCTTTGTATTGGCTATTGTCTACTACTCCCTCTATCCCTAAATGAATGTCGATTTCAAAAAAAAATTGTCTCAAAATGAATATCATTTTTGAAAATAACTTTGTCCCTAAATGTTTTTTTACCAAATCTTTTTCAGTCTTCACTTTATATTGCAAAACTAAATGTTTGGAAAGTGGAAAACAAGAATAATTATACATTTTTGTCATTAAAATTATAGAAAGCACACATTTTCAGAGTGTCTCTTAAAATGAAATTCCGACATTCATATAGGGACGGATGGAGTACTATTTAAATGCCAGTGTGAATCAGCATCCAAAGCTACCGATGTCATATAGTTCTAGATGTGAAATTGCAGCATCTAACAGACTGAAGCTGCTTTATATAGGGGAACCGAAGGCGATACCATGGACCCTTGCAACTCCTTTCAAGGCTGCGGCAGATGGCTGGTGCCATGAAGATATCCACAAAGGCGATGTTGTTGCTTGGCCCACTAATCTTGGATGGATGATGGGACCTTGGCTAGTTTATGCTTCTTTGATGAATGGGGCTTCCATGGCTTTATACAATGGAGCTCCTCTCACTTCCAACTTTGCCAAATTTGTACAGGTACCTTTTCATGTTTGCCCCTGTACTTGTTACACTGTTTAACCTCTTCATGTTTGGCTTAGATGTGTAAAGCAGATGTGACCAATTTTATCGTTCGTCATTAGTTTGGCCATATTCTGCAGGGGACGATCAAATTGACATACCTGGAGCATTATTTGAATCCAGTTTTGAATTATTGATGAACACCATTTCCTTGTCTAGAGAGTCTTTCTCTTCTTTTCTTGTTTTGGTTTACTCATGTTGTGGTGTATATACTTATGTGCCACTAGAATGGGGTTGATTAGATAGTAAATGAGCAGTTTTTGGTCAAGGTGTTTTAGATGACGATTTTTCTGCTAGGTTTATAAAGTGGCAGTTCTAGCTATAGATGACATAACGTCCACGATGACCAACCATAAAGGAGAAATAATTGAAACATCAATTGGGAAGAGTTTCTTTTATTCCGGGATGGTGCTAGAGATTTTGACTGCTTCCATTTGCAGATTCGAACATTCTTCCAAAGTTATGATTATAGTATTTATAGGAGAGATCAAGTGGATCTTGAAACTTCTAAAAGCCACTTTTAGAGAGGAGAATTTGTGGATACATGTTAACGTTGTCATAATACTGCCTAGTGCAGTAGTTTATGGAGTTCCCTTTGAATGCTTTTATCATTTTATGTCCCCCTGTGACTTCTCAGGATGCTAAAGTAACGATGCTGGGCGTGATCCCAAGTATAGTAAGGGTATGGAAAACTACAAACTGTATAGCTGGCTATGATTGGTCAGCCATCCGGTAAGTATGCATGCTAAATATTGTTCTCGAGTTTTTATTCTTAAGATAGCGACAACATATTTTTCCTTGAATGGTTCTCTTTCATAGTGAAAGCGCATCTTGTGCTGTATTTAAAAATTTACCACATTTTCTCTTGTCTCTCCTCTCGCATTTTTTTCTTTTTTGTCTGAGTGAGGTGATAATGATACAATTTTTTGACTCTGTTAGACGCTTTGCTTCCACTGGCGAGGCATCCAGTGTAGATGAATATCTTTGGTTGATGGGGAGAGCTCGATACAAGCCTGTCATTGAATATTGTGGGGGTACAGAGATAGGCGGTGGATTTGTTTCTGGCTCAATGTTGCAGCCTCAGTCCCTCGCTGCTTTTAGCACACCCGCCATGGGCTGTAGTTTGTTTATTCTTGGCGAGGATGGAGTTCCCTTAGTAAGTGCCATTTATCCTTGTATACACAATAAGAAACTATCTCGATGATGAAATGTTTACTGTTTTGCATTTTTAGCATTTGGAAAACGTAAAATAAATACTCCGTCCCACCCGACTTATGACAATTTGCCATTTTGGGCGTCCCACTCGACTTAGGACATCCCAAAATGGCAAGTCTATATTATTTTTATATTCAATGGGACCCACTTGTCATACTCACAACAACAATCTCCTTACTATTCCTCTCACTCATTCTCTCTCATATTTTACTTTTCATACTCACTATATCTCCTCCACTCATTCTCTCTCCTCTTATTATATTAGTATTTTTTAATCACGTGTCAGGAGAGAAAATCATAAGTCGGATGGGACGAAGGGAGTATATTTTAAAACCAAAACGGAAAGTAAGACTTTTTTGGGGGGGGGACGGGGGGAGTATAACTTATCTCATTTGAATAATGTCAACAATGGAAAATCATGATCAAACCAGCTGAATTGAAGAGAGAAATTCATACATGGAAAAGGAAAATACACACAGTAGCACACATAGTTCAAACACAGAGAAAATCCAACTCTTCTTAACAAACTATTGGGTTGTTGTAACAACCTCTATATACTACTCCTAATTACAGTAATAAAGGAAATTACAATTATGCCATCAATTCCAAATATTTGTCGTTTCCTTTGTCGCTTGTCTTACCAATGCAATTCATCAAGCCATGTTTGAACTCTTGAGCAACACCTGCACCTTGAACCGCATCATTAACTTTGGCATTCATCATGTGTGTATTGGCATTGGCATCATTATTTCTAACACCCCCCCCCCACAAGTTGAGGGGAGGAATATGTTTGAAACCCCCAACTTGCTAAGCATGGACCAATGTGGAAAAGAACCCAAGGATTTAGTAAAGATATCAGCAAGCTGAAGTCGAGTAGAAACATAAGTTGGAATGAGTAAACCAGACTGCACTTTCTCACGAACAAAGTGACAATCCAATTCAATGTGTTTGGTTCGAGCATGATACACTGGGTTAGAAGCAATGGCGATGGCAAAGAAGACTATCACGTAAAAACATTAACTGGAAGAGGAATATGAATGCCAAGATCAGCAAGAAGAGATTGTAACCATAAAATTTCACAACATGTAGTAGCAAGAGCACGATACTCAGCTTCAGCAGATGATCGAGCTACCACACTTTGCTTCTTGGAATGCCAAGATAACAAAGATGTGCCCAAGAACATACAAAATCCAGTGACTGACTTTCGATCAGTAGGATCACCTGCCCAATCACTATCACAATAGGCCTGAAGAACAAACTCATTATGCCTTGAAAAGAAAAGGCCCTGACCTGGAGTACCTTTGACATATCGAAGAACTTCTATGGAGGGCTTTGAGATGAGGTTCACGTGGATCATGAACAAACCGACTAAGCACATATGCAAAGAAATGCTAGATCGGGCACGGTAATGTCAAATAAATGAGTTTTCCAACAAGTTGTCTATACAAACTGGGATCATCAAGAGGAGCACCTTGAGCAGCTATCAACTTGGTATTAGGATCAAGAGGAATAATGAGGGGTTTTGCACAAAGTAAACCTGCACTATCAACTAAATCCAAAGCATACTTCCTTTGATTTAGATGAATCCCTGTGCTAGATTGCAAGACTTCCAAACCAAGATAATATTTAATGAAACCAAGATCCTTTATGCTGAACTGAGCATCCAAATAAGATTTGAGAGACTGCACGACATGCGAGTCATTGCCTGTGACCAATATATCATCAACATACACTAAGACAACAGTGAGGGCCTTTATCGGACTTCAAAGTGAACATAGAATAATCGCGTGAGATTGTGTATACCCCAAATGAAGAAGAAGCAAGAGTAAGTTTGGCAAACCATTGCCTAGATGCTGTTTCAAACCATACAAACTCTTGCCCAACTTGCAGACCATACCCTTGCCCAAAGAATGAGAATAGCCTTGAGGAAGATCCATGTAAACCTCCTCTTCTAGCTCACCATGCAAAAAAGCATTATTGACATCCAATTGATAAATGGTCCAACCTTTAACTGCAGCGATAGACAATAAGCATCTAACAGTAACCATTTTCACAACAGGAGCAAATGTCTCCTGATAATCAATACCTTCATTTTGCGTGTAACCTCGCAACAAGTCTAGCCTTGAATCTCTCAATTGAACCATCGAATGATACTTCACTTTGTAAACCCATTTGCATCCTACGGCTCTTTTGCCGAGGGAAGAGGAACCAATGACCAAGTATTGTTGGACTCCAAGGCTTTAATTTCTAATTCATAGCATCTACCCACCTTTGATCTTTCACAGCTTGAGTATAGTTTCTAGGTTCAGATACACTAGCTAATGCATTAATGAAATGAAGAGAAGTAGGAGAACATGTATGATAAGAGAGATAATGATTGATGTCAAACTTAGAAACATTGGACACAACATAGTCATTGAACTTGGAAGGAGGATGTCGAACCCTGGTAGACAGCTCGATGAGGAGGAACGAAGGAGATGGAGTAACAATTGGAGGAGGAGATGGACCGTGATCGAAGTAGGAACATGAATAGGTTGAGAAGAGCTGGGCATGATAGGGAATAGGAACAGGATCATCAATCGCCAAGGTAACTCGATGCGTGGTTGAGAAAAATCAAGAAGAAGAGAAAGGAAAGCAAGACTCATGAAACACAACATGTCTTGAAACAAAGACTTGATGTGAAACAAGATTATATAAAGTGTATCCCTTTTGACCAAATGGATATCCCAAGAAAATGGACTTGATTGCTCTAGGAGCAAATTTATCTGAAGGATGTGTTGAAGCAAAGCAAAGACACCCAAAAGTTTTAATGTGATCATAAGAAGGACTAGTATTATAAAGAAGCTCAAAAGGAGTTTTAAACTTGGTTGCACTAGTGGAGAGTCTGTTCAAAAGGTAGGTGGCAGTGAGAAGAGAATAACCCCAAAACTTGATTGGTAAAGAAGCTTGAAATCTTAAAGCCCTAGCAATGTTTAAGAGACTTTGATGTTTCCTTTCAACAACCCCATTTTGTTGGGGAGTATCAACACATGAGCTAAAATGGAGAGTACCAAGATTAGCAAGAAAAGGCCTAACATCCTGATTGAAAAACTTCGGCCCACGGTCCGCTCGACAGATTTGATGATGGTATTGAAATGAGTGTGAACAAATTTGTAAAAGGACTTGAGAAGATCAAAAACATGACATTTACTAGGCATGAGATATGTCCAAACACTTCTATAAAAGTCATCCACCAAGGTCAAGAAATATTTACAACCATTCATAGTAGGAACTCTATAAGGACCCCATAGATCACAGTGTACCAATTGAAAAGGTGCAATGGATTTAATGGAACTGATTGGAAAAGGAATTTTATGTTGCTTAGCAAGAGGACAAATAGTACACTGAGATATATTTGTGTTACAAGCATCCTTGGAATTCAAATTTTTAGCTAAGACAGGAATTTTCAACAAAACATCAAGTGAACAATGTCCCAATCTCTTATGCCAAACAGTAGTATCAGTAGAACTACTAACAGAATTAACAAAAGAAGAAGAAGCAACATTTCCATGAAGCAAGTCTGATCCATTATGCGGTTCCCGAAGCAACGATTTTCATCTGTAGTTGGTCCTGGAAAGTGCATAAGGATTTAGTGAAGGAAACATTGTAATCACTGTGAGAAAGAATCTTAGAAATAGAGAGAATGTTGAAGTGAAACAAAGGAACATAGAACACATTGTGCAATGTTAAACCATAATTGATATGGACAGAACCAACTTTTCAGAATAAATGGTGAGATGATGACCATTAGGCAAAGACAACCGAATGGGACTTGGAAGATCAAAAATGGAATGCATTAGAGAAAGAGAATAACAAGTGTGATCGGTAGCACCTCCGAATCTATAACCCAAGTATGTGTAGAACAAAGTGAAGCAACAAGTGACTGATGAGTAAGAAGAGATAATGTCACACACACCTGTGTGTGTGGTCATTCCAGATGACATACTGGGAATGTGATCCTCAGGTGTGTCCTTAGCTTTCATCATGGCCATGAGTTGGTTAATCTGTGACTGAAGCTGCTCAAACTCAGATGTGGTTTGTCCCTTTTGTTGTTCAGAACTGGACTGCATTACCTTGGAACCATTACTTGAACCATTATTTGAACCAACCGTGGGGTATTTGTCTTGATTTCTGGCAAATTTCCCTCTATTCAGATGGTGAGCAGGATGAGTAACTGGAAAATCATTCAACTTGTAACATTCAGACTTTGTATGGCCTTCCTTTGAACAATAATTGCAGAAAATTCCCTTTCTGAACTTTGAAACTTGAGATTTGTTCCCAGGAGGTTGATATGATGCAGCAGCTATGTTGATTGGAACATGACTATTGGCATTGACATTAGAAATTGCTGCTGCCATCGAGATATTCTCAGGGACATAACCTTGCCTTATAGTCTCTTCTTGTCTAACCATAGAATAGGCTTCACTTACACTTGGTAAAGGCTTCATCCTCAAAATTTGACCCCTTATATGAATAAAACTATCATGGAGGCCCATCAAAAATTGCATCAGTTTCTTCCTCTGTTCTCGCTCTTCCTGAGCCTTAAAAGCACCACATGTGCAATTGCTACAAGTACAAGACGTGATAATGTCAAGAGTATTATTCTCATTCCAATAGCCTTTCAATTTGTGATAATAGAACTCAACAGAGGATTGTCTCTGTTCCAGCAATACTTGCAAAACGTTGACTGATTCATTCCATACAGTGGAAGCAGACGTAACATAACGTAAACTGCTACTAATCGACTCATTTACGACATTGAAAATCCATGAAATGACCATATCATTAGCTCTAGCCCATAGATTGTAGGTCATGGAGTTTCTATCAGGTACTACAAAAGTGCCATCAACTAAGCAAATTTTGTTCTTAGCAGAAAGAGCTATTTCCATTGATCTCTTCCATGCACTATAATTGTCGCTACCAGAGAGTTTAACAGAAACGAGAATCAGACCTGGATGATCGTTGTTGTGCAAAAACAATGGATGCATATTTGAATCCAAACCGATCTCCATTGTAGAAGAGCTGGAGGAAGAATTTGAACCAGAATTTGTGGTCGCAGCCATGGTAATTGGATTATGCGCAGACAAAATGAATTGGAAGAAGAGAAAAATTGGGCGTATTCGAAAAACGCACTAATTTGAACAAATTGTACCGTGGTTGGATGATACAGGTACGCAAAACAAGATCGTATGCTTTGATACCATGTCAACAATGGAAAATCATGATCAAACCAGCTGAATTGAAGAGAGAAATTCATACATGGAAAAGGAAAATACACACAGTAGCACACATAGTTCAAACACAGAGAAAACCCAACTCTTCTTAACAAACTATTGGGTTGTTGTAACAACCTCTATATACTACTCCTAATTACAGTAATAAAGGAAATTACAATTATGCCATCAATTCCAAACGCTGTCGTTTCCTTTGTCACTTGTCTTACCAATGCAATTCATCAAGCCATGTTTGAACTCTTGAGCAACACCTGCACCTTGAACCGCAGCATTAACTTTGGCATTCATCATGTGTGTATTGGCATTGGCATCATTATTTCTAACAAATAAGAATTGAGAAGCCTTAAAACTGATGTTTCCACCTAATGCTCTTCTAGCCTCCTAATGTTCCTGGTGTCGGTGAATTGGCCCTTGGTCCTCTCATGTTTGGAGCCTCAAGCACGCTGCTTAATGCCAGCCATTATGAAGTCTATTTCAGAGGAATGCCTGTTTGGAACGGAAAGGTATATGTGCCAGTAATCGTTCCACTTTCAGCATAGTTTTGTGCTTGCCTCAAAATTTTCATTGATTTTGTCCTGAAGGTTTTGAGAAGGCATGGAGATGTTTTCGAACGTACTTCCAGAGGATACTATCATGCGCATGGCCGTGCAGACGATACCATGAATCTTGGGGGCATTAAGGTTTGTATTTATTCTCCATAAAATTCACCGGATAGAAGCCACATTCAGCTAATGGGGGTCATTTGACCCCCTTGATTTCTGACTTGTGTCATTTTTACCGCCTTTAGTTTTAAAAATAACACTTTTACCACTAAAAACAATATTTTTTTGCTATGTTGACCCCCCCCCCCTGTATTAGTTAAAATACACTATATCATAATATTGACCCCCTTTCCACTGAAATTCTGGCTTCGCCACTGGATACAGTGGCTCCTTTTGAGAAAGGTCACTAGAAGAATGAATCTTGAAAGGGCTACTTATTGTGGTTTACAGAACTAATTGTGCAGCGATCTTTCTTAACTTGTTAAAAATATATTTGCTCAGGTGAGTTCAGTTGAGATTGAGCGTGTTTGCAATGCAGTAGATGACCGTGTACTTGAGACAGCAGCTATCGGGGTCCCATCTCATGGTGGGGGCCCAGAGACGCTGGTAATTGTTGCCGTTTTCAAGGATTCTAATGGCAAAACGCCAGATTTGGACAAGTTAAAAGCATCACTTAATTCAGCACTTCAGAAGAAACTGAACCCTTTATTTAAGGTACTTTCTTCACTAGTGAAACTAAATTGTTTATTATTTCGGTGAACGAGTTCTACATGTATCCATATTAGCTTAATGTGGCATTGTGCATAGAAGTGGAGGACCCATGATGAAATTAAACTGGGTGCACAAACTAAAAACAGTAGATGGAATCGAGCCTGGGTCATCCAAGTAATAAACAACAAAACTTACCACTGCACTGACAATGATTTTTGTTATTGGGTTCACTGCCACCCAGTACATTACTCTTGAGTCCGCCTCTGCATAGACTGTTTTATTTTACGTTCTGGGCTGATTATTGCTTGGTTGGCCTAAATAATCGAATACTCAAATTTCAGGTCTCTCATGTCGAGTGTTTCTCATCCCTTCCAAGAACAGCAACAAATAAAGTCATGAGAAGGGTTTTGAGGCAGCAGTTGGCTCAAGTTGATCGAAGCTCTAAGTTGTGATTTGTTGTTGTTAGTTGTTGCCATTGCATGTAATAAAGTGAAGAGCAACATTTTCCTTTTAAGGAAAGTTTTATATAACAAGTGACTATATTAATCTTTATTTTCCTTCTAAGTTTGAAGAATATTGCCATATTGTTTGAATTCAATTGCTTGTCAACATGTTCTAAAGAAAGTTTGGCAAAAGATAGCCATCTCCAATGATGACTTCATCATTACCATCATAGGGATGATGAAGAGAGAGGGTGGATAGATCATTTGTTAGATGGTGTGTCGCACCACTGTCTAATAGCCATGGGTTCGGGGAAGGAGAGGGAGATGCTGAGGCGGTGTGGGCTTGGGGATGGTTTTGAGTGGTGCGGTTTGGGCGGTTGGAAGATGGGGGAGGAGGGAAGACAACGCTGGGATAATCACGTTTGAATTGTCGGCATTGAGAGATTACATGCCCAACATAGCGACAGTATTGGCACTTGCCCTTAAAGGGCTAGGAAGATGAGGAACGGGTTGAGGGAGGTGTTGGAAGAATGGGATGGTTTGTGTTTGGTGGTGAGTAGCGAGCTGGGTTATGGTGCGGCAGTGAGGGGGTGTGATGGGCAATGTGAGCGGAGATGGGAAAGGTGGATGGTGTGGTTTGTTGTTTGAAGGAAAGCTCATGGTGAATTAACTTTTCATGGAGAGCTTCGAAGGTTATGGGGTTGTCTCTAGCACGGATGGAGTCAATTATGGGTTTGTAGGATTCATAATCCAAGCCTTTAAGGACCTTGGCAATGACATCCTCCGAGTCCATTGGTTTGCCTAGAATGGCTAACTTATCGGTGCAGGATTTTATGGACTGCATATAATCGGTAATGGAGAGGGAGGATTTGGTAATCGAGTCAAGGTGATCTTTGAGTTGTAGGATGTGACCACGCGAAGGATTTGCGTAGGTCGTTTTGAGAATGTCCCAAGCTTGGCTAGAGGTGGTGGCTTGGTAAACAAGCGGGGCAACAGAGGTGTCGAGGGTTCCTAAGAGGGCACTAAGGATGAGGCGATCTTGCCTATTCCAAGTGGTAGAGGCTGGGTTGGTGGTGTCCTTGCCGTCGACTTTTGTGGTGGCAGGAGGAGGTGTGTGTGAGCCATCTACAAACTTGAGAAGGTCCAAGCCGAAAAGAAGAGAGGTTACTTGCGAGGACCAGCAGAGGTAGGTGAGGGGTGTTAGGGTTTTGCATTGAGATAGGTTCACTAAGATGATGGGGTGGTTTGGTTCGGCTAGGTTGGGGATAGTGGTGGAAGAAGATTGGTTAGCCATGGGAGGAGGAGGGTGGGCGGCAGCAGCAGCACAGGAAAGTTTTAGGTGTTTTGAAGGGATCACAAGAGCTTTGATACCATAAAGAATGTTTGGCAAAAGATAATTTTATTCACCTTTGTTTTGTATATTTATACAGGAGGATAATACCAAACTAAGCTAAGGATTTACATCAGTAATAGCCTAAACATCAGCAATGGCCTAAGATATGGAGATTACAGGGAGGATTACATGGGAAGATAATGAGAACAAATATCTACTGGGAGAATAACATGGGATAATAAATATATACTAATA
Organism: Adenophora triphylla var. japonica; assembly: GCA_022495995.1. Classification (NCBI taxonomy): domain Eukaryota; kingdom Viridiplantae; phylum Streptophyta; class Magnoliopsida; order Asterales; family Campanulaceae; genus Adenophora; species Adenophora triphylla. The sequence goes on along the minus strand of JAFEMH010001164.1, from coordinate 168,443 downwards.
ATACAAATGATAATTATAGCTAATTATGAGGAGGAGATAATGTATCCTTAATATGTTCATCTATAAATTTTTTTAGACCTATATAAAAAGAGAATTTGATCCGGAAGTTCCTTTTATATGACAAATCACTTTCTCTCACGTTCCTGATTAGTTAAATCAAAATGACCCGAATATTTTTGTGCACTAATATTTAATACTAAATGCAATATTATAGAAATATTGTATGCAATATGATATTATATTATAATTGCTGATAATATTGAACAAAAATACATTGCTTGTAATGTAACATGGGTAAATTGCATACTTTCTAGTTGTCCAAAATAAGTGTAGCTTTTAATTTTCCGGGAGTTGTAAGAAAATGAAGAATCACTATAGCTTAATTTATTTTAAATATTTTTATTCAATTAACAATTTATAAAATAACAAATTTCAATGTAAAAATAAAATTGAGTTCAAATGCTTTAATCTAAAAACATATGACATCCGCCCACTACAACCTTCCCAAATACCACTTGCACAAGAAAGAATTAAGAAAAAATATAGTGTAGTACTAGTAGGTCTTTTGTGAGTATGAAAAAAGAGATAGGAGAAAGAAAATAGGGTAGTAAATGACATAGAAGAGAGAAAGTAGGGTAGTAAATAATAATTGAATTGTTGTTGTTAGTATGATATGTGGGTCCCATTAATATATTGATATAAAAGTAATAAAATATTTTATAAAGTATGTAGTTTGTAATGAGACAGCTAATGAAAAAGTGCATAGCTTATAGTGCAACGGAAGAAGTATTAATTAATTTGGATCAAAATTTTGATTATAAAATACCTATTAATTTTGGACTTGGAAAGTTATTTTTTGTTTTATATCTAGATGTATTGATTTTGGGAGGAACTAAAATAAATACACTTAATTTGAGTTTTTTTTTTCTTAAATAATTCCTTTTTAAAATAATAATTTCTAAAATAACAACCCTTCCAAACTATTGACCAAAATAAATCAGTTTTTGAAACTCGCTATTTCGTATAGCGATTTAAAAAAAAATCGCTTAAACTCATTCGTGTAGCTAGTTCAATTTTTTTATTTTTTTTTACGTAAACAATTTTAAGAATTTTACGAAAAATTTATTAAAATTTAAATTCGCTACTGTAAATAGCGAGTTTATATTAAATAAATCTGTTTTTAGATTAACTTAAACTCGGGGCAATATCGAATTTAAATTCGCTACTACCTTTAGCGAATTTCATGTAAACCTAAACCAGCCAAAAAAAGCCAGTTTATAGCCCAACTTTATAACAAAGTTGTATCACAACCTGTGAAAAGCAAACACATTTAATCTGTACCAACCAAACACATTTCAACACTCTTGACAAACAAACACATTCAACATGTAAATAGAACAAAATGTCATTAAATGATCACAACCCGGTCACATAGAAAATGTCTCAAATGTTTTCATTTAGGGATCATTTTTTTCCTACGCTTATATGTTTTTTCTTTATCAAAATATATCCCCTCAACTTGCATAACACACTCACCCTGTGTATCGTGAGCCCGTGTGCTATGAGGTGACTCACCATATACCTCGATCGTTGTCTGAGTCTCGTGAGGTGAATCTGTCTGTAATGAAGTCTCGGGAGGTACATCCGTCTGTAATGAAGTCTCAGGAGGTGCATCTGTCTGAGTCTCTACCTGAGCTTCATGGTCCTGCTCCGACTGTCGCTCTTGGTTCTCCTCTTGCTCATCCACTAAATGTTGACCAGGTTGCATATGTGGCACTCTCTTCACGCGACGACGTTGAGGCCATGGTTGTCTATGTGGAACAGCCTGTACGCGATCAATTGGTGTCGGGTATGCTCGAGCATCAAGCCGTTGTTGTTATCGTATATGCATAAGAGAAAATATAATGAGATGCCTCATTTGAAGCCTATAGTTATCCATCTCCAACTCGTGGGTGATGCTTCCCTCGTTAATTTCATGCATGCATTGTAAGTTTTGCACCTATTAACATCAACAGGGCAAGAATGTTACTAACTTATTATTACAATCAATAAACTCTAATATTAAAAAGTTTTTAAAATTATATTAACTTACCAAACACTTGAACAGACTGACATGTGATCTGTACCCTATATCCTCTACACGGATCGGGTTCACATTTAAAGAACGTGTAATCTTCTTGAACCAAATCATGTATGGATGGGCGTAATCCATCACCTCTTCACCCAACACACCATTCACCACGCTCTGAGCTCGTGCATTCCATAATGATATGTACTTATTATGTTTTGAATCCCAATCCACATGTCCTCTACCCCGACAATCAATACTATGCAAATTAGAAAAAAATACAATATTAAAAAAATACGAGTCCACCTAAAAAGACAGGGACCCATTCCACATGAAAATATTAAAAAAATACAATTTAAACAAATCTAGATAAGTACAATATAATTTAAACAAATCAGATAAATACAATAGAATTTAGACAAATCAAAGTGGTTGTAGTTTACCTACACCCCAATGGACTATCGAGTAAGTTCGGTTGCACATCCAGATCTCCCCTAACCACTATTGGTTGTGTGAGCAACAACCTCTCCCATGCCCAAAGTTGTTTGTATTATAAACAAATCACATAAATACAATATAATTTAAAACATACATAAAACGAAACTTATATCGAAATATATAATTATTATACCTGCACAATAAAGAGAAATCCACTACAGTTACTGGTGTCGGGCAAAGTCGCAGTACACATTTCCCGATAAAGAAATGCCAAAGCAGCAATACCCCAACTATAATCATGTATCATCTCGATATCTCTATGTAGTGAGAGATACATCAACTTCACATTATTACTAGTGCGATCAGGCATCACAATTGATCCGAGGGCTGCCAATATGTACGCACGTGTATACCTAATGACCAAATCTTATGTCGCATTTTCTGGAAGCTGACCAAAATGGGGGAACTGACTTAGAAGCCACTTAAGCTTCAACAACCCTGAAGCAAACTCGTGGTGTCAAAACCAGTAACAGGAAGTCTCACCAATAGAAAAGTGAAAAATGTGGATTTTCTGACGCCATCGCTCAACCAACGTTGTAAGCAAACCCCAATCATAGGTGATTTTACATAACTTGTAAACCCCGTAAAATCCTGCTACTACTAGTCTCTCCTGGATCCTCACATCCAACACTTCCGACAGAGTCGAACCACGACGAAAAGATAACTTATCAACATGTCTTCTTAGGGGTGTGCTCGGTCCGGTTTGGTTCGATTTTAGACTAAAACCGAAACCGAACCGAAAGATATCGATTTTTGTATTTTAAAACCATTAAGCTTCGGTTTTATTCGGTTTCGGTTTGGTGTCGATTTGGTTCGGTGTCTTTCGGTTTCAACAAGATGAGAAGAACATGCATATATTGATGGTTGGATTATAATAGTTACATTCAGCAAGATGAAATTTATTAATCTCTCATTAACAAAGCAAGATGAGAAGATGCAATACCAAAGTACTTAAGATTTTCATGACAAATTTATGTGTTCCACCTGCCACTACAAATAACGGCAAATACTAAATACAGAGACTCAATTTCCAGGGAAGTAAGTAAATTACCAAAATAGCCTTTTATATACCTAATTTTTTATATTCACTCATTCAATTTTTCCTCTTTCCAGTCTCTCTCTTACGATTGACGACGACGACAACGAAAATGGCTAGAGTAAAAATTCCGAAGGTCCCTGCCGGAGCTGGCGCCGCCGCTACCGCCACTGCCATCGCCGTTGGAGCTTCTTCTAGTTTCGAAAGCATCTCGTATGAACTCACATGAGACACATATCGTGTGAACTCATACGAGACTCATCTCGTATGAACTCACACGAGATGTGTCTCGTGTGGATCCACACGAGATGTGTCTGAAGATGTTGCTGCTTGTTGCTTTTTGTTGATTCTGTTGTAAAAACTGCAGCTGATGTGTCTCGTATGGATCCACACGAGATGTGTCTCGTATGGAATCATACGAGATTTGTCTCGTATGGATCCACACGAGATGTGTCTCGTATGGAATCATACGAGATCACATCTCGTGTGGATCCATACGAGACAAATCTCGTATGATTCCATACGAGACACATCTCGTGTGGATCCATACGAGACAACTCTCCCGTCTTTAGGTTTTCTTCATTCCTATTTCCCGTACACGAGATTATAGATTACATCTCGTGTATACTTACACGAGACGGGCAAGGGCAGCGTTGAAATATTTCGTTCCCTGTATATAATTTTCTCTGTATATAACATATCCCAAATAACAGTTAAACTACCGTAAGCATAATTTTAACTCCAAAGCAAGATGAGAAGATAAAATATATATATATGTATATGTATATATACATATTTATGTATATATACATATACTCCCTCCGTCCCGGAACAATCTTCACACTTTCCCTTTTGGGCGTCCCAAAACTTACTTCACACATTTAAAACTTACCTAAAATGGAAAGGAATCTTTACTATTCCTTCCACTCATTCTCTCTCCTACATTATTTTAATACTCACAACACCATTATAATTTACTATTCTCTCCACTCATTCTCTCTCCTATTTTATTTTCACACTCACAACACTTTCAATATAATACTCCCTCCTTAAAACCAGTGCAAACAGTGTTTGTGAACATTGTTCCGGGACGGAGGGAGTATATATTAAAATGACACGTCATTTTAATAATATTGGTTTGGTTCGGTTTTATCGGCTTGATTTTTCATTTGAAACCAAAATCGAAATCGAAAGTTTTGGTTTTTAAATGGTTAAAACCATTAACATTTCGGTTTTGTCGGTTTCGGTTTTTTCGGTCTGATTTTCTCGATTTCGATCCGATTTTATCAATTTTTCGATTTTGTTGCACACCCCTATGTCTTCTGGATCAGATGTATTCAGTTCGATGCTTATCCTATAACCTCAAAACATCTCGTTGCAAAGGACCCAGATCGACAAACGACTAAAGGATCTCTCAATGTTGATGTTCTACATTCATCTGTAACACAAAATTGATCAAATTTAAAACACAAAACACAAGAGAGAACCATCAGGTATAAAAAGAAGAACGACAATTATTGTGAAGCATATTTCTACATTCATCTGTAACACAGTAAAACAATAGATAAAATTGATCAAATTTAAAACTCAATTTAACAAAAATGCTAACTGAACTAACGAAAAACATAATTGAACTAACGAAAAATCTAACTTAACTAACGAAAAATCTATCTAAACTAACAAAAATACTAATTTAATCAACAATACCATAGAAATTAAATTCGAAAACCCTAGGTTGAAATAATGTTAACTTGATTCGAAATATAGGAGGGAGTATGAAATTAGAGACTTACGCTAACGAAATTGAAGTCGTTACCGCAAATTACGAATTATGCTCTCGTCGTTCCAATTTCTCCCTCTCTCTGTGTGTCGTTAAGTTGGTTGAGTAAGTATGATATGTTTGTGTGTGTTAAAAAAAAAAAAAACTTCTATAAACTCGATATTGAGAAAAGCGAGTCTTTAATTTAATAATTTAACTCGCTACTTCAATTGGGGTAAATACTAAATACAGAGAACTAAAAATACAGGGAAGAAGAAAATTACCAAAATACCCTTTTATATACCTAATTTTTTTTCCCTCATTCAATTTTACGCCTTTCCCTTCTCTCTCTAATCGCTCATTCTCCCTCACCCATCCCTCCGGCCGGAGCAAAAATTGAATGAGGAGACGAACGGAGAAGACGAACGGAGGAGACGAACGGAGGGATATAGGATTTCTGTGGAGGGGATGAACGCACGGTGTTTGGGCTGAAATTGTGCCCATTTTGGAAGGGCGAATTCACGCTAATCTTGCAAATTTCATCGACGGAGGAGACGAACGGAGGGATATAGGGTTTCTGTGGAGGGGATGAACGCACGGCGTTTGGGCTGAAAATTGTGCCCATTTTGGAAGGGCGAATTCACGCTAATCTTGCAAATTTCTATACTTGCGTTCCAGAGTTGGGCATTAACAAATTTGTTGTTTCGATTGGTAGTGGTTTAGGTTGGGGATTGATTGAGAATATCTCGTGTGAACTCACACGAGACACATCTCGTGTGAGTTTACACGAGACACATCTCGTGTAAACTCACACGAGATGTGTTTCGTGTGAGTTTACACGAGACACATCTCGTGTGAACTCACACGAGACACATCTCGTGTGAGTTTACACGAAATCTCGTCTGAACTCACACGAGATATCTCGTGTAGATTCACACGGGATGAGTGAGAATATCTCGTGTATACACACACGAGACGGGCAAGGGCAGGTATGGAATTTTTTCGTTCCGTGTATTTTTGAGGCCGTGTATTTAACTATATCCTTCAATTGGCGAATTTACCTCTATATTTAAACTAATTACAATATTAATTAGCTAATCACTTATTCCTAGTAAATTCGCTATTTACGAAATCGAGTTCATATTTTAATAAAATTTTCGTAAAATTTTCGAAATTGTTTAGGTAAAAAAATTTAGAAAAATTAAACTCGTTATACGAAGTAGCGAGTTTAAGCAATTTTTTTTTTTTTTATTTAAAATTGCTACACACGAAGTAGTGAGTTTATAAAAATGAGTAATTTTGGTCAATAGTTTGAAAGAGTTGTTATTTGATAATTATTACTCCCTCCGTCCCAGCCCAGTGTAAACTTATTTCCCTTTTGGTCCGTCCCAGCTCAGTGTAAACTGCCAAAAATGGCATGTCCTTTATTATTTTTTATTCTCCCTACCCCACCCATTTAATCCCTAACTACCCATTAATAACACCCAATTACCCATTTTCCATAATTAATCTAATCCTAATTAAATGCCATCATCAGTAACCCAAACGACCCAACATTTTCCAAAAATCCCTACCCCCATTTACGCCAAACCATTTCCCAAAAATCCCTACCCCCATTTACGCCCTTCAGTGTTCTTCATTTTCTTTTTTGAAGAAACCCTAACCCCTTTCTTCTTCACCGCCGTCGACCAAATCCATCATCTTCCCATGGATCCTTTCATTTGGGGTTCAACAAACTCCAATTCCATGGATTCGTTGCCCGTATATGATACGTTGGCTTCGATTCCTCCACTCGTCAAAACTGAAATCGATGAATGTCCCGATTCGCCGATTTATGGCGATCTTCCTTTGATTTCTCGGTCATATTATGAAGCCTTTGTCCCTGATACTCAGTCCCCTGGTAAAGAGTACATCTACGAAGACACCGTAGTCGCTGAGACGGAGCTTCAAATTGAGGAGACGGTTACTTTCGAGCTGAAGCCTATGGCTATCGAATCAAAAGCCTACTGCTACATTTCGACCCTAAGAATGATGGGTTGTTTTTTACCAAGATTTATTGGTAAGAACGATATTGACAGTCCTTACTACCCCGCTCCGGAAGATGTTAAAGATTTCTTGGCTACTTCTCAGGTCATCTCTTTTATTTACTCTGTTTGCACTTGCATTTGTATGGTCAAGAGCACAATTTTTGTTTGGAAATTTGTTGTTGGGAGTGAAGTGATGATTTACTTGTTTTTTGGGGGTTTGGAAATTACAGTGATGAATTTACAAGGCTTTTTCAGTTTATTTATGCCCAATGATGATTTTTGGTGTCAATGATGGCAAAAGCTTTTGTTACTCTGTGATGAATTTTTGATGAGAGTAATTTGCTGAGACAAAGGGTGCCTTGATTTGGAAATGTGGTTGCTTGTTTTGTGGTCATTGTTGCTGGTGAGATGGAATTTTTTTTTTTGATACTCAGTGATGAATTTGCACATTGCTTTCTGAGAGTAATTTACCATTAAAAAGGCCACTGATTTCTTGACACAAAAAGGGCCTATTCTTTGTACATTGATTTCTTGACACAAAAAGGGCCTATTCTTTGTACATTGCTTTCTTGACACAAAAAGGGCCTATTAATACATTTTCAGGCCACTGATTTCTTGACACAAAAAAGGGCCTATTAAAACTAAAGAAAATCTTCCATCATGCCCTCAAGGCCATCAGCATTACCTGTTTCCATTAGGTACTCTACACTTTCCTTGACTAATTGCATGGTCACTGGATAGTAAGCTGGGAGTAATCCCCTTCTTCTTAAGGCCTCTTTTCCCATGTGTTCAATCTTGTAATCATTTGATCCACGTTTGGTCATGATTGCATTCAAACATGATTGCAAGGTTAAGAAGACATTATCTAGTGTGATGTGTGTGAGTTGGTTGTAAGATAGTTGCACTGCATTCACCAACTCATCTATAGTCCTGGCTTGCACATCTGATTGCAATGATTGTATTGATCTAAACCATCCTAGATCATTCACATTTGTATACGGGCTGTTTGGTGGCCGAAACTGCATTGTAATGTTGAATCCCCCTTCTGTGGCTGCTGCTATGAACTCCGGATCAGAATGCAGGGACACATGTGGTGGGGCATTGTCCCACTGAATGACAATGTTTTTGCTTTCTGTACATGGCCATTTCTCTTTGATTGCAGGGAGAACCTGCAATCAACACAAGTATTTGTGCATTAAAACAGTGCAAATCATGGACACAATAAGATAAACTGAGAAACTTACATGGTTGAGCACCATCTCTTTTGTGACTTGTCTGTTTATTGAATCAAGAGCTTTTGTAACCATGGTTCCAGCAGGCCTGTTTCTACTTTTCCTCTTCGCAGCTTCTTGTTTTGTAAATGGCCACATCCCTATTTTGCCATCGAACAACAACTCACCATTTTCTTTGTACATTGGCTACTTACGGCACAAAAGAACATCACCTTTGTTACAAATTTCTTGCTTTGGCAAGATCTATAAGGCTCAGCTTCATGATTGCAAATGTAATACCTTTCTGTGCATTTGGTCATGTTAAACCACTTCTCATCCGCATGTATAGTATGGGTCATGCTTCTAAATGTTGGTTCAGCTGTTATAGGATCATATCTGAGTGCATTCAAACTGAATTTTAGCCTTGTAATCTTGTTTAATTCAGTTAAAGTAGGCTTTATGGCATTCGAATGAGGTCTGATCACACCATTCTCTTTCCATCTATGAATTGTGCTCTTGCTAACTGACATTCCTTTTGCTAACTTTCTAAGAGTACCCCTTTTATGAAAAGGTATTGCTTTGAGCTTCTCAAAATCTACTTCTATTTTATTGTGCACACGCTTACCTCCTCTTCTTGTAGGCAAAGCAACAAATACCCAAGTCGCAGTTGATTCTTCACCCTCTTCCAGTAATTGAGGACTGTCGATCGGGACACTCCAAATCTCGCCATGGCTGCTTGAACCTTTTGCCTTGGAAGCATTCCATCTTTTGCGGACACTGCAATGAACTGGGCTAATTCTTCTCTTTTCACTTGGGAAATGTCTTTCTCATTTCCCATTTTTTTTTTTTTTTTTTTGCCTGAAAGATGTTAAACTGGTAGAACAGTGGCTTCTTTTTATTTATACTAAGCTTGTAATGGAGTGGTGGGAGATTTAATGGAGTGGTGGGAGATTTAAAATTTTTGAATGTAATTAAACTTTTTGGAGGGAATTATGTAAAGGCTCAGTAGTTTATGAATTTAAATCCTTTTCTTAAGTTCCCAGTTAACCGGCTTAGGGAGGGAACAAATCCCTCTGCTCCTTGCCTTTTCCTTTTTTTATTCTTATTCCTTAATTGTTGTGCCCATTTTTTTGGTTTACACTTGGGCGGGACGGAGGGAGTATTTTTAAAAGGAATTGTTTCATAAAAAATCCTTAATTTGGTAACATTCCAATAATAATTACCCTCAATAGTGATTGGATCATTGGATGGTACTTTCAGAAAAAAAAATCAAATATTAAAAAAATAAAAACTGCGCACACAGTGCTGAAAACAAACGCCTAGGCCTAGCCATACAGCTCTTCCTCTTTTGTCACCTGACCGGCGTCTTGGGCTTCTTCTATGAAGTCCAATTCATCGGCGTAGAAACCACTGCCATTCTATACTTTCCTCTCCGGATTTTTTATTTCTCTCTCCGCAACAATTGTTGAAGAATCATGGCCGCCGCTACTGCTTCTCTCTCCAACCTTATCCTCTCGTCTCATTTCGCCGGCAATAAACTGTAAGCCCTAAACCTCGGCTCCTATCATAATTACTCATCCAACTTTGAAATTCCCCTTCAATTTGATAGTTGGACTATAATTTTAGGCTTTGTCTGCTTATTTCGTAAGCACATGATAATTTGATTTTGTTGCCTTTTTTTATTGATATTTTGATATGCCCATTTGTTTCATCATTCCAGTTTAATCAGTTCGAATTCAAAGAATTCTACACGGTGTAGATTATTGTTCAAGAGTCCTAGGTGTGCCACTGATGCATCATTCGGAGGTACTTTAAAAGCACTTATATGTTATTGAGGCAAATTTATGACTTCATTTCTGCAATTTTGCTTGAAAGTTTCACTTAATTCTATTGTTTAGATTGTAAATACTAACTCGTAGGTTTATAATATGGGGATATTCCTTTCACGACTTGATGTTAGTGTTTGTTGAATTGTTGATCTTGTGACAAAGCTATAAATATGAGAAGTGTGAATTTCTTTCTCTGATCAAAGTGTAGTGTGATTATGGTGTTGGCTTTATGCAAGATTTCAGGGAAGTTACTTTTTGATTGTTTTACTCCTTGGTGAAGTCATAAAAAGAGAATTTTTGGCTTTTATACTGCCAGGTCTCATGTTCTTAGTAATGATATGCCGTAATGCTTATACCATTTAGTACCTGGTGGTATCATCCACATGATGATAGTAATTTCGATGAGGTGCCAAGTGTCTTAAATATGGTTGTACTTGGAATCGTTCTCTTCAGCTTTCACATGACCCCATGATTGATGATAATACGGTTCAAACTAGTTTTGCATAGTGTAATTTAGTACTCAAAGTTGTATAGGAATATGGCATTGGGAGGATGAATCTTAAATTACATTTATGCTACATACTAATGAGTGGTTTCCAAAGTGTTTTGTTTTCAATTGCTTGTGAGGAGACAGAAACGTGGAAAAAGCTCAAGCGTTGAGGAAGGCTGCTTCTATTCTTGGAGAAAGTACGAATAGTCATATTTAATGTCTTGTGTAGAAAAACTTTTCCAGAATCTTAAAAAAGAGTAGCTATGTGTGCTTTCTGGACTTCTCTTTGATCTAATTCTCATTGTAAAGTTAAATCAAGGGTATCTGAACTAGACATGCTCTCTAACTGGAAAACCAAAACATTTGCCTATGCCCTAACCCAGTTTCTTGAAAATGCCTGGATATGTCTCTATCCGAAGTTGTTTACACATTGCTGACGCGGGCAAAAGTTCTTTAGGTACAATACGTGGTCACACACACATGTCTATTAAACAAACCACCTAGGGTTTTTAGAGCTTCCTGTCCCTTGATATATCCCTGCAACTAAAACACCATTTCCTTCCCTGTTACCACCAATGATGATATTCTAAGTTACTCGAAGATTCTAAAACCTAGCGGTCCTAGCCATATAACTTGGGATTAGTGCTAAGTTTCATCCCAGAACACCACTAGCTCTAGATTGAGTTTCCAGTTCTCTCTTCCATCCCTCTAAAGTGCCAGTGACTTCATCACATAAACGCTATTATTAGAGAGGACGGATTCGCTCAAAAAGAGGGCTAGGCTAGGTTTCTGGTTCAAGGAGGAAGTTTGCTTTAACCTACTCCCTTTTTGATAACAAGCCAGAGAGGATATTCCAGGGGTTCAGTTTGGGGGTTATTCTTTCCGCATGTTTCACCCTAGTGTAGCAAATCCTAATTTTGCATCCCTGTTGTTCTGTAGCAAGTGCTAGGTCTTGGAACATATCAGATCTGGATACTTGTTTGAAGGCGATTCCCGCCCCAAATGAACGGCTTTGAAACCCTAGTGGCATCTAAAGCACACAGATTGCTCCCCCATAAAAAGCAAAACAAATAAAATCAAGCCAAACAAATTCTTTTTGTTAATAGTATTACGCATATCCAAGGACTGTGTATCCTTCTTGTTTAGGAGAGAAAAAATCACAGTGTTATACTTTAACAAGTACAAAGCAATGAAATCTCACTGTTGAAGTTTTATTGAGAAAATTGTAAAAATATAGTGGTGCTGTTGTTCATATGTCCGAATTAGCAGGCTGTGGCCAATCTACAACAACCTTCAACAGGAAGATAAGTTTTATCCACTTTTAGCTTCTTGGATTTATTGAAAAGAACAAGTTGACGTATTACATGGGACACTTAGTCAAACATAATTTATTCTTTGTACTCTGGTTCTTATTGGCTGTACCAATTGATTACAATAGTTATTTTTTATTAGTGTAAAATAAGCCAGGGAATACTTGTCTAAATAACGGTCTGAAATAAACATAACTACGATAAAGGAGCAGTCATAAGATAGGTCCGTAATCGTTTATATTAGGTTCTTCCATTTATTATTTTATTGACCCGTTTGATCTCCTGGTAGGTATATAGATTACTATTTAGCAGTCATGGTGTGACTGGCTGGACAGGCAAGGACTTGTTGGGTGGTGAAGTTATCTTTCAACAAGGAGGTTATAAGGATTTGCAGAGAGATGGTTGTTTGTGTTGCCACTTGACTAGGAGCTGATGTGGTTAACGTTGGAATAAAAGGGACCTCACTAGAGTGAGATCATCTCAACATTTAACATTTTCCTGACCACATTGCATTTTTGAAGGATAGTGATTCAGTTGCAAAAATAGTCCAAGAATAGTGACCACATAGGAGTTGCAACTTGGTTCAAGAGAACTGCAACTTGCACAGCCATTTTCATCGTTACTGTTCCGACTGTTAAAATTAGGTCTGCTTGTCTAGGACTCGATCTTGGGACTCTAGTCCGTACCGATCAAAGTCGAATCGTGAAGCCCATTTGTTGGAGGAAGAAGGCCTTCTGTTGAATCTCTTTAAAAAAGAAAAACTATCTTGATCTGCAGCTAGGGCTGTAAACGAGCCGAGCCGAGTCGAGCTTTGAAGTTTCGAGCTCGAGCTCGAGCCCATATGACCGTTCGAGCTTGGATCGAATCGAGTTTCGAACTTTTCGCGAGCTGTTCGCGAGCTTTTCGCGAGCTGCTCGAACTCGAGTATTAACTAGCCGAGCTCGAGCTTGGACTTATTTTTTGAAAAAATTTGAAATTAAACGAGATTTATCGAGCACTAGTTCGAGTTGTAATCGATCTCGAGCCTAAACGAGCCTAAACAAGTCATTCGCGGACAAAATTTATTCGAGCTTAACGAGCCGAGCTCAAACGAGTCGATCTCGGTCAGAGCTCGTCGAACATACGAGCCGAACACGAGCCTACTCGAAAAAAAAAACGAGCTTGAAAATTGGTTCGAGCTCGAGTTCACCTCGAGCCCACTCGAACTCGAGCTTTTACGAGCCGAGCCCGAGCCAGCTCGTTTCGTGTAACAGCCCTATCTGCAGCCCAATTAGACAGTACATGATTAACAAACTTAGTTCTTTGGACTAAAAGATGGTGTTTAGAAGACCAATGTGTTTGACCTTAAAGTTCTTAGCCAACAGTAGCATGTACTATCAGTAGTTTACATGTTTCTGCTTTGTGGTAGGCTGATTGCATCATCCATATCTTATCCATGCAGCTATGCTAATAACCTCCTAATATGGGTCTTGTTGGCCGGGAATTTTTCTTCGCGGAGTCACAGTTGTACTGATCTTTTGCTTTACTGTAATTAGCGTTGTGATCCTAAACGGTTTGCTGGCACTATACTGCTTCTTTTGGGTTAAGCTACACACACAATTGATTAGAAGATTTATTTGGCTTTTATTTATTTCTGTAGGTAACACTCTGAAATTTCCCCGAAGTAATGTCTGGGATCCTTATAAGCGCCTCGGTATAACTCCTGATGCTTCTGAGGAAGAAGTTTGGAGTTCCCGCAATTTTCTGCTAAATCAGTATGGTGGTCATGAGAGAAGTGCAGAATCAATAGAAGCTGCTTTTGAAAAGATATTGATGACCAGCTTCCTGAATAGGAAAAAAACAAAGATCAACTTGAAAACTAGGCTAAAGAAGAAAATTGAAGAGTCCCCTCCGTGGTTTAAGAACTTGGCCAGTTTTGTGGAAGTGCCTCCTACAGTGATTATCCTTAGAAGATTGTTTCTATTTGCATTCATGGCAGGTTGGAGTGTCATGAACTCTGCTGAGGCTGGTCCTGCATTCCAGGTTCGTTTTACATCGTATTATAGTTGATGTAATTCATTTTTCTTTTTCTATTGACCTCCGAACTTAAGAGCCTCCCTCTCTCTCTCACGCACATGCACATATGACATATGCACACATAAGCAACACATACATGAGCAAAGGTCTGGATTCTACTTTTCTTTGAACCATTTTGCCATTGTTGTGTATCTTTGTCTTTGCACATCTAAAAATCACGGTTTCACTGTGGTAAAATATGAGCATAGGCCAAATGGATAGGCTTGGTTTTGCCGAACTATTCCTTTGCTCATTTTCATACACGTACTCACTTTTGTTCTGAATTTGACGTAAGAGAGAGAAATGCATATCAGCATAAAATGACTGCAAAGTTTTGATCCAATGCAGGTGGCTCTCTCCTTAATGGCTTGCATATACTTCCTCTATGACAAGAGCAAGAGCTTAGCTAGGGGTGGGACTATCGGGTAAAATTCTCATGTCCATTTTTTTAGCTCATCACCTCCTCATTGTTTAATCTTTTAATAACAGGTTGATGCTTGTATTTCAGGCTTACATCCCTCGTGGTTGGCTGGATAATTGGATCTATTTTGGTGCCATCAATCCCCGCAGCGATATTGCAACCAACTTGGACACTTGAGCTTCTGACTTCACTGGTAGCTTACATCTTTTTGTTCCTCGGCTGTACTTTTCTCAAATGATGAAATGGGCTCCTCTAGGTTAGGTTCCTCTGCTCCTTCTGAAACTGGATCAAATATCTTTCAGTTTGTATTTTGCTTGAATCAAGATTTATTCTTCATTTTGTTGTATTTATATGATCACAGTGTATTTTAAATCTCATAAAATTTGTAGATTTCCTTTTCTATATTTTACTAATGGATAGATATTTACAACAACAATAACAAAACCTTAGTCCAAAATGATTTGAGATCGGCTAACATGAATCATCATATTACATGAAATCGTTGAAAAGAGAAAGAAAAAATAGAATGAATAAATGAAAAAATTAAAAAATGTGAAAGCTAAGAAGAAATAGGTGGGAAGAAAATTTGAGAAAAAGTAATATTAAAACTCCTTTGTCAACATGATTTTTTTCCCTTCAATCCTGTCTCTTTAGGTTTAGGTGCTTTCAGTAGAATATACAATATAAATACCAAGTTAAAACACAACCCTGATAACATAGCAGTTAGGCAATACATGTACACATACAAATCAAATTATATACTCCCTCTGTTCCAAAAAGTTAGTCCCACTTTTTTGGTTGTTTACTTGAGTCAACTCTGAGCAATAATTTAGGTTAGTTTTAATTATTCTAATAAAAATCTAAAACTTGTTATTGATACACCATTGTAAATGCTGTCAATAACACGTTTTAGATTTTCATTAGGTTGATTAAACTAACCTAAATTATTGTTTAAAGTTGATTCAAGTTAACAACCAAAAAAGTGGGACTAACTTTCCGGGACATAGGGAGTGCGGAGTATGCAATACAGACTACCCTAATACTTATAATCTAAATCAGTGATCCAAGAAAAGAGAGCAATCTGACCCAAAGCTACAATAAATCCTTTTTTCCATTTAAGGGAAACCTTTTGGCCTATTTTTGTTGTTTCTGATAGCACAGAAAGAAATGCTGTAGATGGTGACCACTAGAATAAGAACACCGAAGTTTAAGATAAGGAGTAGTCTCCACAAGTGCTTCATGTTGGCAACAAGTCCTGCCTTGCACGACTTGCAGTTGTAGCACAGTTGATTCTCTGATCGTTGCTCCATGTCTTGCAGTCACTATCAGGTACCTTAAACCCTGTTTTTGGCTCGGTCCAGTAGGTTGCATTCACAAACTGGTACCCGCAGTATGTTGGTGGCTTACAGCAACCAGACTGCAAAAATATGAACAGAATGTGGAGTCACTAGCATAAGACACTATGCCTCGAAGTAACTTAAAAGGGCATCTTGGTGTTATAAAAGCTCCCCGGTATGTGTGGGTCTAGGGAAGGATGTGGAACTAAGTCGCACACAAAAAAAAAAAAAAAAAAACAGATTATGCAGACTCAGGTAAACTGGGTTTTGCATGAGATGCTATGAAAAAGATGAACACATGAACATCAGATACAAAAGCTACCACATGTGTGGGGTCCAGGGAAGGGTCAGACCTGCATAGGCTTAGTGTAGACAACTTTCGCTTGAACCTATGACCTTCATACTATCCATTATTGTACCAAATAAATTTGTAATCTTCCATATAAATTTTCCCTTTGAAGGATTTGCCATTCAGATTCTGTCCGATTCATCCATTGAGTCTAATTTTGTTCCTCCATCAGCTTATTTTTTTAGAATCCTAATTCTTCCTCCATCTTATAGTTGTGTTGGAGTTGACTTGGTGAATATTTTTTTTAAAATATACTTCAGTTGTTTATATATTTTTTTGTAAATTTGGATTAAGATTATTTTCGTATTTAGAACGTAATACTTATTTAGGGATAATACAACATTTATTAATGAGCCGGAGAGTACAAAGTAGACCGACAGCAGCCTTATATTTTCTAACAGTTAGATTAGTGCACAACATATAGCTTTCTCTTTTTACTTGCAAGTGAACAAAGCTCATTTTGCTTCCCTTCACCCATTGATGATTTGATTCCATTACACTAAACTAAGCCCATTTCTCCTTAGGGTTTGCTCATCAGAAAAAGCAACTACATATTTTAAGTTCCTCCTTACACTAAAACAAGCAATGGCTGCAGCCTCTAGCTCTGGTCAAATGTATCCCTCCCAATAGGTGACGGGGCCTAGAATCGTGCGTTGGTGCGAGTTATCACGCATGCAGATGATGGGGCTAGAATCGTGTGTTGGTGCAATTCATCACGCATGCAGATATCAGATATGAAGGGATCTACTTCCATCGGAATATACAACAAAAAATTCTAGGCCCCACTAATGCTTTCCTCTTGCTTCCTTATCTGCTCAGACATATCATAGATATGAACGCATGCATATAGCTCAAACGTTCATAGCTCCACGGAGTACTCGTGGATCTTTTCTATTGGAAAAAATTGGACAAAAAAAGTTAACATTAGTAAAGTATCTAGCCAAATTAAGTAAAATGGGTTGGGGTTACATAGAAAAAGATGATAGGATTGGATTAGTGTAAGCAAACTAACCGACTCAGCTTAGAGGTGTGCCTTCTGAAATGTCAAGAACAACGATCGTGGTTTCACAATACTTGAACGAACTCATAAATTGAGTGAAATCCTTCTCGATTTGTGAATCATCAGACATGATGTGCAATTTATTGTAATAATAAAGGCCCAAAGCTTCATAAACTAAATATCTAGATTTTACATGCATATTGTTATTAGGAAATGATGTGATCATAACATTTCCTTTTGCGTTGTTGGGCTATGCATGATGTCTCATTTATAGCCTCTTCCTCGAGAATTCAAGCATCATTAATCACCTATAACGGTCGCTAACAACGGCTAGTTTTCAAAAGTATTTTTGTTTCAAAATTTCAACCGATCATTAATCGTATCTAATGGACACTAACAACGTCTAGTTTTCAAAAGTCACTTTCTTTCAAAATTTTAACCGATCATTAATCGTATCTAATGGACACTAACAACGGCTAGCTAGTTTTCAAAATAGCTAGTGATCATTAATCACCTCCAACGGTCACTAACAAAAGTCTTATTTATAGCCTTTTCCTCGAGAATTTAAGAATTGAAGTGATTATTAATCACCTCCAACGGTCACTAACAACAGCTAGTTTTCAAAACCTTCTACTTCGAGAATTCAACTGATCATTAATCACCTCTCACGATTACTAACAAGTAACAACGTCTAGTTTTCAAAAAGCCCAACGGCTAGTTAGTTGATATAAGCTTTTACAGATTAAATACCGCTTGTTTATCCTTCTAACAGTTACTTTATTTTATTTGAATTGTCTGATAAATTTCCTAAGTTGGGACAACTGGTTCTTGTTCACCCTTGCAGTCCTTTTCATATGCCCCTCTCCCCATTCACTTGCAATAATTACAATAATTACAAACAACAAAAAAAAATTGAAGGCATAATAGTTACAAGTGAAAGACAATGTGATAAAAATTCGATCGTTAATTAACATAGGCTAATTACGTTTAAAAAAAAAAAAAAAAAAAAAAAAAAAGAGGGATGAGGGCCAGAGTTGCCCGGTTCAACAGTTATGGGGGCGCGGTTGTATCTAATTTTGTCTTCCTGTATTGACGTCCTCTGCTCCTTCTGAAACTGGATCAAATATCTTTCAGTTTGTATTTTGCTTGAATCTCATAAAATTTGTATTTTAAATCTCATAAAATTTGTAGATTTATTCTTCATTTTGTTGTATTTATATGATCACGGTGTATTTTAAATCTCATAAAATTTGTAGATTTCCTTTTCTATATTTTACTAATGGATAGATATTTACAACAACAATAACAAAACCTTAGTCCAAAATGATTTGAGATCGGCTAACATGAATCATCATATTACATGAAATCTTTGAAAAGAGAAAGAAAAAATAGAATGAATAAATGAATAAATTAAAAAATGTGAAAGCTAAGAAGAAATAGGTGGGAAGAAAATTTGAGAAAAAGTAATACTCCCTCTGTCCCATAAAACATTACCTCTTTTACTATTTTGGGCGTCCCACTTTAAAGTCCCACTTTCCTAAAAAGGAAATTTTTTAATACTTCTTTATTCATGGGACCTACTTGTCATACTCACAACACTTTTCAATTTTATGTTGTGAATTACCGCAGCGGAACGGATCCAAGCTTGGAGTAATAATAAGGGCAACACACACGAAAAGTAAATCATACACAAAGGAACACACAAGAATTGTTAACCCGGTTCGTTGCAACAACAACTACGTCCGGGGCGCTACCAAGCCAAAATATTCACTATAATATTTTCGATGTTACAATTTGTCTCTAGGCTATCACATGTATTTATAGGGAAACAATAAATCAAATCCTAGTAATAAAAGGATTCCTACTCAAGAAAGTAATCTTCTTTCTTCACAAGTCCTTCCAAATATTACTACCAAAAGGAATCACCAAGCAAGAGGAGATCTCGTCAAGATAGGAAACCAAATCAGCCCAAAAATCGTGGCCAGCGCGGCATGAGGCCCAAGGCCCGCCCGGCCAACCAGCGCATGCGGTCGGCCGCACAGCCAAAACCGCAAAACCCTTTTGATCCGATGAATTTGAGCCCCATCTCACCAACCCCTCCGACCGCGGTTCAAATCCTTTATCCATGGTTTTGACTCCACATCCCAACAATCTCCCACCTGGAGACAAACCATCCATGATACCTCTTCTTGAAACAAATTTCGGTGGCCGCCATTGCGTTGGTAGCGCCCAGGCCTCTTGTCTAGTTATCCAAGTGAGTTGAAACCGAGCAACGCTTCAACATAACCGCTGTCGGTTCTACCATGCTCCGAGTCTTCATTCCGAATGATCCTCCCCGCACATCCCCGCTCACTTGCTTGCTAACTATCGATCTGAGCAGCGCGAATCCACGTGCCCCACACAATCACAAGCTTGGAACCTTTGTGTGTTCTTTGCAACCCATCGCATCACCGTTCTAGATCCCGCTCCCATGTTGGCCAAGTGGTTCCACGTCGGCCGACTTCATTACCCAATTTTCTACCAACATACCGTTTAGTGAAATTTCTCCCACCATGGCGATCTCGGCCACCACCATTCATCATTGGGATGCGCCTTCGTTTCCCCCAACGACTCATGTTGCATGTGGTATACAACATATTTTCCACGCCGCCACGAGCCACCAAGCTAGCTCCGCGGTTTACCTTCCATGTCCCACAACCGAAGGTCACCACACAACCCTCCTTATCAAGTTGCCTTATGGAAATCAAGTTCCTCTTCAAATCCGGAATATGTCGCACATCACGTAGCCGTAAAACAGTCCCATCCGTTGCTTTGACCCGAAACTGACCCCTTTCCGATGACCTTGAGAGGATGATCGTTTCCCAAGCGAACAACCCCAAAATCACCGGAACATCTTGCTCCATTCTTTTGTGCAGTGCGTGAATGAAAGCGTCGAGCCCGAGATCCAAAACCCACGAATGCGTTGAACTGCTCCCACCCAAGATTAATACGTCCGCCATCTCCTCGTGACATTCAATTCCTTCGCTCCGCTCGACCGCTTCGGACAACTACTCCTAAAGCGCCCCTTCTCCCCACAATCATAGCAAGTAATCACCTTCTTGCCACCCTTACTCTTTTCACCGAGCATTTAGTGCTAGCCCCGATGTCCCACCCTTGCTCTTCCTACGAATTTCTTCGCCAAGAATCACATCAGCGACATCCATGCAAAGCTTCAACTTCACTTTTCCTGTTGAAACGTTAAGCTATCGCGGTCGTATCCCAACTTTCCGGCAAAGAAGAAAGTAAAATCAACGCTAGTACCTCGTCATCAAGAGTAATGACCACGGAAGACGGTTGGGTCGCGGTAGATTTGAATTCACTTATATGCTTTGTTGCCGACATGCCCTCCACCATCCTTATGTTCAACAGCTTCCTCATCGATGAGCTTTATTCGCCGCCGATGGTGCCTCGTACATGCTTGCCAACATCTGTAACATCTCCATGGTAGTCTTCGCCTCCAAAACATTCTTCGCGACATCCTTGGTCAACGTTTGCCTAACAAGCCCTAACGCCTTCCGATCCAAGATTTCGAATTTTGCTTCCTCTATGTCCGCCGGCTTTTCTTTTAATGGTAGATACAAATCCTTGTTCCACAGAACATCCTCGATTTGTGTCTTCCAAAAATTGAAATCCGTCCCATCAAACTTTTCGATCAACACCTTATTACCATCCTCCAAAGCTCCCAAGAAATCCATAGCAAAAGACCGGCAACCAATGATTCGACAAAACCGGGGGCTCGATACCGGTTGTTGTGAATTACCGCGACGGAACGGATCCAAGCTTGGAGTAATAATAAGGGCAACACACACGAAAAGTAAATCACACACAAAGGAACACACAAGAATTGTTAACCCGGTTCGTTGCAACAACAACTACGTCCGGGGCGCTACCAAGCCAAAATATTCACTATAATATTTTCGATGTTACAATTTGTCTCTAGGCTATCACATGTATTTATAGGGAAACAATAAATCAAATCCTAGTAATAAAAGGATTCCTACTCAAGAAAGTAATCTTCTTTCTTCACAAGTCCTTCCAAATATTACTACCAAAAGGAATCACCAAGCAAGAGGAGATCTCGTCAAGATAGGAAACCAAATCAGCCCAAAAATCGTGGCCAGCGCGGCCCGCAAGGCCCAAGGCCCGGCCCAGCCAATCCACACATGCGGTCAGCCACACATGCGGTCGGCCGCACAGCCAAAACCGCAAAACCCTTTTGCTCCGATGAATTTGAGCCCCATCTCACCAACTCCTCCGACCGCGGTTCAAATCCTTTATCCATGGTTTTGACTCCACATCCCAACATTTTACTATTCTCTCCACTCATTCTCTCTCCTCCCACTCACAACACCTAATTTAATAACATTATTCCTTATTTTCCGTTCTCAACAGTAAAGGGGTAAAGTTTTGCGGGACGGAGGGAGTATTAAAACTCCTTTGTCAACATGAATTTTTTCCCTTCAATCCTGTCTCTTTAGGTTTAGGTGATTTCAGTTGAATATACAATATAAATACCAAGTTAAAACACAACCCTGATAACATAGCAGTTAGGGAATACATGTACACATACAAATCAAATTATATACTCCCTCTGTTCCAAAAAGTTAGTCCCACTTTTTTGGTTGTTTACTTGAGTCAACTCTGAGCAATAATTTAGGTTAGTTTTAATTATCCTAATAAAAATTTAAAACTTGTTATTGATACACCATTGTAAATACTGTCAATAATACGTTTTAGATTTTCATTAGGTTGATTAAACTAACCTAAATTATTGTTTAAAGTTGATTCAAGTTAACAACCAAAAAAGTGGGACTAACTTTCCGGGACAGAGGGAGTGCGGAGTATGTAATACAGACTACCCTAATACTTATAATCTAAATCAGTGATCCAAGAAAAGAGAGCAATCTGACTCAAAGCTACAATGGATCCTTTTTTCCATTTAAGGGAAATCTTTTGGCCTATTTTTGTTGTTTCTGATAGCACAGCAAGTAATGCTGTAGATGGTGACCACTAGAATAAGAACACCGAAGTTTAAGATAAGGAGTAGTCTCCACAAGTGCTTCATGTTGGCAACAACTCCTGCCTTGCACGACTTGCAGTTGTAGCACAGTTGATTCTGATCGTTGCTCCATGTTTTGCAGTCACTATCAGGTACCTTAAACCCTGTTTTTGGCTCGGTTCAGTAGGTTGCATTCACAAACTGGTACCCGCAGTATGTTGGTGGCTTACAGCAACCAGACTGCAAAAAAATGAACAGAATGTGGAGTCACTAGCATAAGACACTATGCCTCGAAGTAACTTAAAAGTGCATCTTGGTGTTATAAAAGCTCCCCGGTATGTGTGGGTCTAGGGAAGGATGTGGTCCCTGAACTAAGTCGCACACATAGGCAGTGTAGACAACTTTCGCTTGAACCTATGACCTTCAAGTCACATAGCAGCATATGTGTGGGGTCCAGGGAAGGGTCAGACCTACATAGGCTTAGTGTAGACAACTTTCGCTTGAACCTATGACCTTCAAGTCACATAGCAGCAATTCCAGTCATTGGCTCCCCCCCTTCGAATAATCATGTATAAAAACCTTAATAGTGTAGATTAATTTAAATGAATAAATACCTCTAATGGAGTCAAATTGTGTTTATAGAAGTCCTCAGCCTTTTGGTCCTTTCCTAGACCTCGGCAAACATGAGAATCCATCAAGCAACTCTTAATTTCCTCTCAATGTTTGGCATTAGCCACATACCTCTGCAACCACCGTGAATAATCTCCAAGCCTATACTCCTTAAACCCTCTATTAGAGGCCACTTTTCCGACCCCCTTATTAGTGACAATCAACACAATCACCGAAGAAATAATTAAAGCAACCACCATAAGAAACAGCACCCCCGAGTAAAGGTAAAGAACGAAGGAGACTCTTTTGCAGGAACCAATGATCCCGAGCAAGGAGAGGATGGCTAGGCCAATGCCAGTGAAGAGGAGGGGCTTTTGAATACACTTTTGGCAGAGGGTGGTGGTGCTGGGGTGGGTAATGTACCAAAGGGAATAGCCAATGGCGATGATTGAGATTATTAGGGTGAGGATGTTTAATTATGTTACATAGTTTAGCCATTGATGATCAATCAGATCTCCAGAGAGAGAATTCAAGGAGATCTGAGAGAGATTTTTTAGAGAGAGGAATGCAAAACCCTCGAAGATCTGATGAAAGGATGATCTTGTGGAGGGTTCTGTCTATATATATAGAGAGAGAAAGTTTGTGTGTATGTGTGTGAGAGAGAGAGAGAGAGATAGGGAGTGTGGTGGTGGAGAGATCTTGTAACTGTCTTTACACGGGGAAAACAACTGCGTCGTAAATGGTTGAGTGCATGGATTTTGAACACTACAGATTGGGCCATGTTTGCTTTCAAAAAACTTTCTTATTTATAAATTTATATAATTCCTTTGTAACTTGATTCTAATTTTTATTTTATTTTTGCCTTTTTCCGTTTTTCTTATTGTCCACGTAGTATTTTTCATACTATCCATTATTTTTAATTCAATCTAACAAACTTAATTAGCCATATGCTATCACTGTCATCCTAAAAAGTTGCCGTATTAGGCACATTGATTTTTTTTTTTTTAAGAGGACATATCAAAGTTTTTTTTTTTTAACGATGTCTCACGTCAGGAGGCGGGAAGAGCAATCGAACGCTAGCGCTCACCGAGGGTGAGCGCATTGTTTTTGTAACATTATAAAATTTGCTATGGGAGAAAAGAGTAATACCAAAAATGTACATAGTTGTGTACATATACTTGGAAATTTGTAATCTTCCATATAAATTTTCCCTTTGAAGGATTTGCCATTCAGATTCTGTCCGATTGAGCTAATTTGGAATAAAAGAGAAATAGGGCATAAAAGTCTGAATTGGAAGAAAAATTGGCCATAATATTATATTATTTTGCTAGGCAATGTATATAATTTTGACATGCCACCTTACAAGTGAACATAGCTCATTTTGCTTCCCTTCACCCATTGATGATTTGATTCCATTACACTAAACTAAGCCCATTTCTCCTTAGGGTTTGCTCATCAGAAAAAGCAACTACATATTTTAAGTTCCTCCTTACACTAAAACAAGCAATGGCTGCAGCCTCTAGCTCTGGTCAAATGTATCCCTCCCAATGTGTGATGGGAGCTAGAATCGTGCGTTGGTGCGAGATATCACCATGCAGATGATGGGGCTAGAATCGTGTGTTGCTGCGATTCATCACGCATGTAGATATCAGATATGAAGGGATCTACTTCCATCGGAATCTACAACAAAAAATTCTAGGCCCCACTAATGCTTTCCTCTTGCTTCCTTATCTGCTCAGACATATCATAGATATGAACGCATGCATATAGCTCAAACGTTCATAGCTCTATCGAGTACTCGTGGATCTCATCTATTGGAAAAAATTGGACAAAAAAGTTAACATTAGTAAAGTATCGAGCCAAATTAAGTAAAATGGGCTGGGGTTACATAGAGAAAGATGATAGGATTGGATTAGTGTAAGCAAACTAACCGACTCAGCTTAGAGGTGTGCCTTCTGAAATGTCAAGAACAACGACCGTGGTTTCACAATACTTGAACGAACGCATAAATTGAGTGAAATCCTTCTCGATTTGTGAATCATCAGACGTGATGTGCAATATATTGTAATAGTAAAGGCCCAAAGCTTCATAAACTAGATATCTAGAGTTTACATGCATATTGTTATTAGGAAATGATGTGATCATAACATTCCCTTTTACGTTGTTGAGCTATGCATGATGTCTCATTTATAGCCTCTTCCTCGAGAATTGATCAAGCATCATTAATCACCTATAACGGTCACTAACAACGGCTAGTTTTCAAAAGTCTCTTTTTTCAAAATTTCAACCGATCATTAAACGTATCTAATGGACACTAACAACGGCTAGTTTTCAAAAGTCTCTTTTTTCAAAATTTCAACCGATCATTAATCGTATCTAATGGACACTAACAACGGCTGGCTAGTTTTCAAAATAGCTAGTGATCATTAATCACCTCCAACGGTCACTAACAAAAGTCTTATTTATAGCCTTTTCCTCGAGAATTTAAGAATTGAAATGATTATTAATCACCTCCAACGGTCACTAACAACAGCTAGTTTTCAAAACCTTCTACTTCGAGAATTCAACTGATCATTAATCACCTCTCACGATTACTAACAACGTCTAGTTTTCAAAAAGCCCAACGGCTAGTTAGTTGATATAGCTTTTAAAGATTAAATACAGCTTGTTTATCCTTCTAACAGTTACTTTATTTTATTTGAATTGTCTGATAAATTTCCTAAGTTGGGACAACTGGTTCTCGTTCACCCTTGCGGTGCTTTTCATACGCCCCTCTCCCCATTCAATTGCAATAATTTCAATATTTACAAACAACAGAAAAAATTGAAGGCATAATAGTTACAAGTGAAAGACAATGTGATACAAATTTGATCGTTAATTAACATAGGCTAAAAAAGGGCAAACCTCGGTGTGCCAAGCGCTCCCCGCCTTACGGGGCTTGGGAGAGGGAACCATTTGCTAGAGCCTTCCCCTTTCCCTGACAATTGCCAAGAGGCTGTTCGCTAAGGTTCGAATCCGTGACCTTATGGTCACCAAAAAGAGAGGGATGAGGGCCAGAGTTGCCCGGTTCAACAGTTATGGGCTCGTGGTTGTATGTAATTTTGTCTTCCTGTATTGACGTTCTCTGATGGCGTGGTTAGCGGTTAGCCCTTTGGCTGAATTAGTCATATATATTGTACATTGTTTAAACTAATTATATATAGAGAGTATTACTTTAGAAATGTTCATGTGAATTAATCAACTACACTAACCTAAGAATTATCAAATATTAAGACCTAGTCGAACCATTTATAGCTGACCATTTTGGTTGCCAGCAGCTGAGCTTGTCCGAGTTAAGTGTATTTATAAACCTTCTATTGTTATAAATAAGCTCCCTTGCTCCCTCGGTCTCAGATTAGAGAAATAGATAGATATCCCGTGTTGTTGAAAACTCAAATAAATGGCGTCTTCCAACAATTTACAAGGTCCTAAGCCTGCAGTACAACTTATGGAAAAGAACCAATCTTTCAAGGATCAAGAAGCCTCGGCAGAAATCCCCGGTTATTGTTTATTTGGTATCACCGAAGATTATGCTTCCTCGTGATCGAGTTTATGACTATTGTTCAAAAGCTAACGCAAAATCAAAGTGGCGTCTCCTAATTAACAGAGAACTTGAAGAACCTCTGATGCTTGTTTACTACAAGGAACAATACTCCCTCCGTTCAGGAATGCTTTAATACGTAGTTGTGAACATATAATTGGAAAGTTGAACGGAAAAAGAAATCCTTTGAAGGATTTGCCATTCATGTTGTGAGTCTAATAGCAATATTTTTATTTTTATTTGAAACAAACGAGAAATCGGAGTTGAATAATAGCATGAATTTTTGAATTTGCAGCGGATAAAAATAATACGACATTTATTATACAGCGAACAGGCTATTACAAAGTCTCTCTTTTTCTAACAGTAACACTAGTACACAACATTAAGACTTTCTCTCTTTACTTACAAATGAACAAACACCATTTTCCTTCCCTTCACCTCCCCAATTGATTCCAATATACTAAACGATGCCCATTTCTACCTAGGGTTTGCTCATAAGAAAAAGCAACTGCATATTTTAAGTTCCTTCTTGCACTAAACCAAGCAATGGCTGCAGCTTCTAGCTCTGAACAAGTAGCCAATGATCAAATGTATCCCTCCGAGCAGATTATGGGGATAGAATCGTACGTTGGTGCCCTCATGCGAGTTATCACTCATGCAGAAATCAGATACGAAGAGATCTGCTTCTATCTGAATCTACAACAATATATTCCAGGTCTCACCGATGGTTTTCTCTTTTTTCTTAACCATCTGAGACATCTGATATGAACATATATATGAATATATCTGAACGTTCCGTGCTCCATCGATACTCTTGAATCTCATCTATTGGGAAAAAAAAATGAACAAATAAGTTAACATTAGTAAAAAAATCAACAAGATTAAGAAATATGGTGAGCCGGTACATGGACAAAGATGATATCATTGGATTAGGTTGAGTAAATGAACTAACCGTTTCGCATGAGGGGTGTTTCTTTTGAAATGCCAAGAACAACGATCAGGGTTTCGCAATACTTGAATAGAAGCATAGATTGTGCCCGAAATCCTTCTCGGTTTGCGAATCATCATCATGTATGAGGAGCAATAGGTTCAAACAGCAGCGGCCAATATCTAGATTTCTCATGCATAGTCATTAGGAAATGATATGCTCATATCTTTCCCTTTTGTGTTGTTGTGCCATGCACAATGTTACATTTATAGCCATTAGTCACGTCTAAAGGTCACAAAAAATGGCTAGTTTTCAAAACCCTCGAGAGAGTTCACCTGATTATTAATCACCTTTAATGGACACCAACAACGGCTAGTTTTCATATAGCCCAACGGCTAATGAGTTGACTATAGTTTTTTGAAATTAAATACTGCTCTAGCTTATCCTTCTAACGGTTACTTTATTTGAATTGCTAAATAAATATTGGACTTTTCTATTGTATGCCCATGGGCACATGATAAGGTTTAAAGATTCTCTTGTAATGTGTGTCAAATTAATACTTGACACACATTACAAGAGAATATTTTAAAGATTCTATTGTAATGTGTGACAAATTAATATTTGACACACATTACAAGAGAATCTTTAAAAGATTTATTCAAAGATTCTCTTGTAATGTGTGTCAAGTATTAATTTGACACACATTACAAGAGAATCTTTAAACCTTATCATGTGTCCATGGGCACACAATAGAAAAGTCCATAAATATTTACCTCTTATAATTAAATCCTTTGAAGAAATGTTGAAAACTTTAATTTAGGAGAAGTGTGTAGGGAAGTAAAATTACAATACCAAAAAGTTACAAGGTCCTAAGCCTGCAGTACAACTTTTGGTAAAGAAGAAATCTTTCGGGATGAAGAAGCCTCTGCAGAAATATCCAGTTGTTGTTTATTTGGTATCGCCAAAGATTATTAATGTGAGTCCCCATATTGTCCAGCACCTAACGGGAAATCAAAGTGGCATCTCCTAGTTAACAGAGGACTTGCAGAACCTCTCTGATGATGCTTGTTTAGTACTACCTCCGTCCCAAAATGAATAATCAAAAAGTTTTCAATATGTGATGAAGCTAAGTATGGTGGAATCTGAATGTAGTAGCTATAATCTATGTAAACCTAACCATATACTGTATAATTTTCTTGACTCCTTAGCTTAGAGTTCCATATACAGACACAATAAAAATTGCTAACATTTATTATCATGGGACGGAGGGAGTGATACCGAAAATGCTTCAATACATATATAGTTGTGAAGATATAATTGGAAAGTTGCAATCTTCAATAAAAAAAAAATAATATGACATTTTTTATGGGACGGAGGGACTAGGCTAAACAACAGCCTCTCTTTTTCTAACAGTAACACTAGTGCACAATATTGAGCCTTTCTCTCTTTACT
Source organism: Adenophora triphylla var. japonica (assembly GCA_022495995.1). Taxonomy (NCBI): domain Eukaryota; kingdom Viridiplantae; phylum Streptophyta; class Magnoliopsida; order Asterales; family Campanulaceae; genus Adenophora; species Adenophora triphylla. Next base: position 139,446 of record JAFEMH010001164.1, on the reverse strand, counting down.
TACAAGTGAACAAAAAATATGTTCCTTCCCTTCCTAAATTGATTTCACTAACTAAACTAAGCCCATTTCTCCTTAGGGTTTGTTCATCAGAAAACAAGCAATGGCTGCAGCCTCTAGCTCTGAACAAGTAGTCGAAGATCAAATATATTCCTCTGAGCAGGCGTGGGGCTAGAATCGTACGTTGGTGAGCTCATGCTAGTTATCACGCATGCAAATATCAGATATGAAGGGATCTACTTCTATCTGAATTTACAATAAAAATATTAGGCCTCACCGATGGTTTCTTATTGTTTCCTTATCCTCTGAGACATTAGATTGATATGAAAGTAAGCATATATCTGAACGTTCAGAGCTCCACCTCAGAGCTCCACCGATTCTCTTGAATCTCATCTATTGGGAAAAATTGAACAAATAAGTCAACATTATTAACGTATCCATCCAGCCAAATTAAGAAAAGGGGGGGGGGGGAGGTACATGGAGAAAGATGATATCACATTGGATTAGATCGAGTAAACAAACTAACCATTTCAGCCGAGGGATGTTCCTTCTAAAATGCCAAGAACAACGATCGTGGATTCACAATACTTAAACAAAAGCAAACACTGTGGTGAAAATCCTTCTCGATTTGTGAATCATAAGGCATGAGGAGCAATCGATTCAAATAGTGGTGGCCCAAAGCTTTTTAGTCTAGATATCTAGATTTCACATGCATATAGTTATTAGGAAATGATATGCCCATATCTTTACCTTTTCCGTTGTTGCGCTATGCATGATGTCTAATTTATAGCCTCTTACTCGAGAATTCAAGTGATCGTTAATCACTTCTAACGGTCACTAACAACGGCTGGTTTTCAAAAGCTTCTTTTTCTCAAAAAGAATTCGAATGATCATTTAATGGTCACTATTTCAAAAACCAACGACTAGATTTTTAAAAGCCCAAGTGTTAATGAGTTGATTAATGCATTTTGAAATTAATTACCGTTTGTTTATCCTTCTATCGATTACTTTATTTGAATTGCTCTATAAATTTCTTCCTCTTACTAGTGAAGAATTTGAAGGAACGTTGAAAACTACAATTTAGGAGAAATATGCACGGAAACTAGATCCAAAAAGTTGACTAGTCAATTGCAACAAACTTTTCCTTCTCTTGTTTTGGCGATGGTGAGAACGAGGTGATGGTGGTGGAGGTGGTGGGTGGCAGTGAGTAATTGTGATGATGGTGGCAACGAGTTAATGGTGGTGGACTGAAAGTCAGTGGCGAAGTCAGAAATTTTTGTAAATGGGGTCGAGATTGTTCTTGGAATAATTAATATAATTGATGTATACAAATTCAGGATAGAAGGGGGTCAAAATAATAATTTAGTGCAAATTTTTCTAAAAATTAAGGGGGTCAAAATGTATAAATTCATCATTTTTAGTATTAAAATGTCATTTTCTAAAAAATTGATAGTGCTAAAATTGACACATTCCAAAATTGAAAGGGTCGAATGACCCCCTTGGAGTCAATGTGGCTTCACCACTATTGGAGGTTGTGGGTTCTAGTGGCGATGATGGCGGTCGTGGGGAGGTAGTAGTGGGTGGGGCGGTGATGGTGATATTGGCAATAAGGTAGAGGCAGTGGAGGTGGTGGGTTGTGGTGGATGTGATGTCGGCAATGCGGTGGTGGGTGGTGGCAGTGGTAGAATTTGACCATTTTTTGGTATTATAAGTTCAAATTGACACTACAAGGAAAATTGAATTTAGAGACGGAAATTTAGAGACGGACGGAATCCGTAGCTAATTTGGCGACAGATTAGAGACAACCAAAAATCAGAGACGGATTCGGATTCCGTCTCTAATTCAGAGACGGAATATGAATCCGTCTCTAATTCAGAGACGGAATCCGAATCCGTCTCTAATTTAGAGACGAAATCTGATTCCGTCTCTAATTTAGAGACGGATTCAGATTCCGTCCCTAAATTTTAGAGACAGATTTTAACCCGTCTCTAATTTAGAGACAGATTTTTGAATCCGTCTCTAATTTAGTGACATATTCAACATCTGTCTCTAAAATTTAGAGACAGATTTAGTATCTGTCTCTAAATTTGACTTTTCTTCTATATACTTTCATTTGTTTAGTTTTTTTCTATCTTTTTTTATATAACTTTTTCTAAAAAAAACCACTGATTAACAAAGGCTAGAATATTGTTTTCTAGTCAATAATTTTTTTTTTAAAAAAATAAATATAGGGTAGTCCGTCCCTCTTTTGACTTTTCTTCTATATACTTTCTTTTGTTTAGTTTTTTTCTATCTTTTTTTCTATAACTTTTTCTAAAAAAAACCACTGATTAACAAAGGCTAAAATATTGTTTTCTAGTCAATAAAAAAAATTTTAAATTTTAAAAAATAAATATAGGGTAGTCCGTCCCTCTTTTGACTTTTCTTCTATATACTTTCTTTTGTTTAGTTTTTTTCTATCTTTTTTTCATTTGTTCAAATCATTTTGGTAGAAGTGTTAGTTTTCCGTACCACTGCTTTAACTAAAAGTTCTGGTCACTTCTATTTTAGGTGTCTTGGCCGAGCTTCTGGGCCATTTGGCCGGCATGGAGGATTCCTGTTGGGGCCAAACTTGGCCTATTCTGCATTGGTGGTGGAGGTGGAAGTTTGTGAGGACTATTTGAGTATAATAGAAATTTAGGGGACTGATTTGATAATAATAAAAGTTAAGGGACTGATATGAAAATAATAAAAGTTAAGGGACTCGATTTGAAAATAAAAAGGTAAGGGACTTGATTTAATATATATTTAAAAATATATATTAATATATATATATATATATATATATATATATATATATATATATATATATATATATATATATATATATATATATATATATATTAATATATATTTTTAAATATATATTTATATTTAATTTTTTTAAAAAAATATCAATTTAGCTACGGAAATATCCGAGGCTAAAATGGTTCAAAAATTAAATGACAAATTAAATAGACACGGAAAATCTGTCGCTAATCTATAGACGGTCATATCTGTAGCTAATTTAGAGACGGACATATCTGTCTCTAATTTAGAGACGGCCATATATGTCTCTAAATTAGAGACTGACACATCCGTCTCTAAATTAGCTACAAAACAGCGACGCCCAATTTAGCGACGAACCTGCACCCACGGAATAGCTACGGAATAAATCCGTAGCTAAACACGATTTAGCTACGGAATCTTCATTTTAGCTACGGAATTTGCCGTAGCTAAATCCGATTTTCCTTGTAGTGTGACAAAATTGGCAAGTGAGACCCCAAATTCCTACTGCTCTCAGTAGACTTTTAACTAATATGCAATGACGAAAATGCCCTAACTTGACTTTCAAGTGACGTGCACGTGACCACTTAAAACAATGTTTGTTTTTTTATGAAAATTTCTAAAAACCCTATTTGAATCTGTTTTTGGCATGTCAATTCCTAAATGACAAAATTGGAAAGTGAGCTCAAACTGATAGTGAACGTTAGTTCCTATTTTGTAATTTACCTTTTAATTAGGAAGAAAAACATGCCATGCCAGACTATATGGTAGGCAATGTATTTACTTTATAATTGCAACTTTGCAACAATCACTAGTCTATGTGATCTTCTCATCATCTTAATTCATCATAATTCTTTTATACTCTCAGTCTTTTAGCAATTGTCATACTTAATTTGTCAAAATTTTTAAAAAGTATGTTTTAAATGTTTGTACATTATTTGTACCACTGTAAAATTGCACTAATTAGATAAACGCACCACTTATTTTATTAGAAATAAGTAAAAAATACTGCAACATTTACATTTATATGAGATGAAGTACACACCAACCTCTTATTATCTAACGGTAACTAGTGCACAACATTGAGCCTTTCTCTCTTTACTTACAAGTGAACAAATACCATTTTCCTTCCCTTCCTCAGTTGATTCCATTACACTAGACTAAGCCCATTTCTCCTCAGGATTTGTGAAAGTGTGTGATGTCTCACTCACGTTCACAAGTCATGAAAGGTTGACTTATATTAAGAATTGTTACTTTCTTTATACTAGTTAATTTAGGTAAATATTGTATATATTGTAATTAGGTTTATTTTATTTACTAACCTACTAACCAAATATTGAATATGTTTAGTGTATATTTTAGTTATTTTGCATGATCTCTCACACAAGAAAAGAGTCCAATATAAAGAAGAATTGCTTGGATTGAATAAAGAAGGTAGAAGTCTATTTGGAAAAGATCTTCCCGAGCAAATCATCTTCTACAAACAAGGACATCTTTCTCTATATAATAGAAGTGCACGGCACATTATTTCCTGCGGTTTTTGATGCTCTAATCTGAAGTTCCAAAGAAACAGAAGAGTGTTTTAGTGTGAGAGATTATTTTAGTTATTTTGCGTTTTTGTTCTTCTCTTAGTTCTTGTTCGTGTAACTCAACTGTGATTGGTTTAATAAGAGAAGAGTTTTATTATATACAACAAGTTGCTGTAAATAAGCGTTAATTTCGTGTTTTAGTTTAATTTAAACTGTTTATTTCGCTGCTTTTTGTACTGATGCTAGTGCTAGTGCTATCACACCAGGACTCACATCACGTAGTATTTTTCATACTATCCATTATTTTTAATTCAATCTAACAAACTTAATTAGCCATATGCTATCACTGTCATCCTAAAAAGTTGCCGTATTAGGCACATTGATTTTTTTATTTTTATTTTGAGAGGGCATATCAAAGTTTTCTAGATTTTTTTTAACGATGTCTCACGTCAGGAAGCGGGAAAACGAATCGATCACTAGCGCTCACCCATTGTTTTGTAACATTACTAGTACTAACCACTCGTGCGAAGGCACGGGCAGTTCTACTAAATGTGTTTATCGATGATGACGATATGAAAATAAAATCAAATAACAAAAAATATATGTAAAAATTGACTAAAAGTTACACTTATGAAGGAACCTAATAGTTAAAGAATAACTTTAGAATTGAAAAATAAATGGAAAGACGCCTTAATTATTTTGAAGAAAGTCAACAATAAATCATGAAGATAATAAAATATAAAATGACTAGAAAATCCCCTAACACACGCACACAGATGTTATTCACATTTTGCAATGTTGCATGTTGTAAGATAAATGAGAAATTAGAGTTTAATTGGATAGAGAGTTTCTAGAATAACCAGAACTTTACAAAACGTTTTTTGATGAAAAATGTTACAAACATCCATTGTGATGGACAAATTGATTACAAACCCCCTCTGGTCCCCTCTTCCAATCCACCCCATCCTACCCCATGTTACTATATTCAAATCCCTACCTCTATAACCATCAGGACTTGACCTGATGGCCAGAGCACTGGGACACCAACACGGAGGTCCTGGGTTCGACTCCCCCCAGTGGTTAGAGTGGATGATTATCCCTCCCTAGTTAATATTAGGCTCCTCTGGGGTGGGGATTTTAAGGAAATTTCAGAGAATTGATGGACTTACACAAAAAGGGGCTTGACTCGAGATGGGCAAGCCTAAAAAAAAAAAAAAAAAAAAAAAAAAAAAAAAAAAAAAAAAAAATCCCTACCTCTATTTATCCTTCATCTTATCTGTAACCACCCCGCTCCACGCCTCCCTTCATCCCTCCCTCCTCCCTATATATCCAGATTCAAAATCCTATAGATCCTTAATATGTTCAAAACCCACATCCAAGAAATCTACCCCTTCCCCTTCCTCTCAATTTCTCCTTCTTATCTCCCACCCGAAATGCAAGAAATCAACCATCTCCTCCTCCTTATCTTCAAGTTTCTGATTTGTTGCTTTAAACAATTAATGTCTTGTCTACGATAAAAAAAAATATACTCGATTTTTTCTGTCTTAGAAGTATTTCGTCGAACTACTGTTGGACAATTAAAAATTTCCACGCTTATGAAAATGGAGGTGATGCAACAAACTGTTGCACACTCCGTTGTCATCCCTCCAGCCACCTCCACAAACTGTTTCTCTCCACGTGACTAACGGAGATGCCCCAATGAATAACGTATTAAACAAAGGCTGCCAGCGATGCCCCGGTGACTGACAGAGGGCTTGCCTTGCCAATACGTACATATCAAGATCAAAATATATCACCACGTACACCCTTATAAATTTATGCCGCCCGGGTCAAACATCTACGGATGTAGTACCTATGTTGGACTGAGCTCAAATGACTGGAAGACCAGTAGGGTTTCGTGCGGAGGGGAAAGAGACTATATGCCAAAATTCAAGTGAAATAATGAAATTATACATAATGAATATATTTCAAAGTTTGTAATAGGCTTAAATCACAACAAAAACATGCCTAATATATTATAACATAAAATGAACTACAATAATTGCAACCTAATAAATACAAATTGAGTGAATAAGCCAATTTTTTTTTTAAATAGGTAATGCAAAAAATAGCAATATTTAGAAATTAGACACGAGCAGGTGAATAGTAATGCCACGGAGGCTAGAGATTAGAAAGACCGAACGATAAGAACAAGAATCAATATTGAAAGCTTCAAGCTTTTCTTTTCTATTTCATAAAATCAAAGTTTGTCTCAAAATAAAACTCTAACAATGTTTAAATACTAATTTCAAGAACATTCTAGAATCCTAATTAATAAATGATGAATTACAAAAATAACTCTAATTAATATTTCAATAAAACTCTAAAAACCCCTAAAACACTTAAAGCCCTAACCCAGCAACATTGAAGCCCAAGACTGTTTCTGATGTAGCCGCAAACATTGTTTCTGATGTTCCGCTGTGTTCCGCTCTCCAGGCGCCCGCCTGGCCTAGGGTGAGGCGCCTGCCTCTGTTTCTGTTGTTGCTGCCTTCTGTCCCATATCATACTGCATCAAATAGTTTCTAAACCCAAATTCCATACACAATCTCACAAATACAAATTCATTATTCTAAAAAAAAAAAAATTGGATTGATTAATATCAGATCATAGAAAACACACATCATAAGGTAAAAACATTGAGAGTGGAAGAAAAAAAAATATTTTTTACAGAACAAACTCATATAATTACAATGTTCTCTACATTACAATTATAATCACAAATTGAAACAAAAATGTCCCACACAAAGCTGCTTAAAAAACCGAGAATAATTGAATAAGAGCAAAAACATGAACCTAACTACAACAGTTTGAGGCGAGAGTGCAAGGAATTTTGAGAAGGATTTTTGGGTTTAATAAGAGTATTGAAACACTAACCAAGATAAGGTTGGTTGGATTTACTATAGAGATTGATGCTGAAAGGAGATGTAAAGAAGGCAGTTGAGTGAACAAAGAGAATATCTAGAGAGGGAGAGAGAGAGGAGAAGACGGTAAGGGAAAAACAATTTTGGGGAGAGGTTACATAATTGCTAGAGAGTGGGTTGATTTAATTACTGTCGTAACATGAAAAACACCGGACATTCAGATTAAATATGATTCAAAGATGTTGGGTAAGTTGGGCCAACTGGGAAAATTAGCGATGGTGGCGAAGAGGAGGCAAAAAGCTTTGATAAAGTATAGCAAGTCAATATGATTATTTGTGAGCATGGATGAAGATTTTTCTTCATATGCAGAAAATAAAGAAATCATCACCGAAAATACAGTGGATTGAATTTCATCAACCTGTATACTTACGTTCTTCCCTTTCTAGTGTTTGCACCCTCTACTTTTTATAAATTTTTCAAAATCAAAATTCTCTTCCCCTTTTACCCTTTTCATCCTCTGTTTCTGCGAATTTTTCATGAATTTTATTTCGGACTATTTTGGTGAACTTTGAAGGCAGTGGGTTGATTTAATTACTGTCATAACATGAAAAACACAGGACATTCAGATTAAATATGATTCTAAGATGTTGGGTAAGTTGGGCCAACTGGAAAAATTAGCGATGGTGGCGAAGAGGAAGCAAAAGGCTTTGATAAAGTATAGCAAGTCAATATGATTAGTTGTGAGCATGGATGGTCCCAGAGATGGAAAAAGGTTAGGACCAGTGGTTTTTGGAGAATGATAAGGTTTTCGAGGAATTATGTTGAAATCTAGAGAATCAGGAGGTGAAGTGGGCTCAATTAGGGTGAAAAGCAATGGGAGGGAAGAGGTTGGGCATCTCATTTGCGGCCATGGTAATATAGTTGAGCAAGATTTTTGAATTATATTTTTTTAGCATGAGCTCCAACCCCTAGGAGTAGTTAATGGTAGATTCCAGAATATAGTTGGGAAAGGTAATGATGCACATAAATCTTAGATTATAATCAAATACACATCAATTTTTGTTCAAAGTGGGCCAAGATTATTTAAAGAATAGAAATCTCGCATATAGGGGGATTGTGAGCAGAGTTCTTTATAGGTATTGAGATCTTGGGTGTAGATAGAAAAGAGAAAGGGATTTAGGGTTGTTTTACTGCATATGGGGATGGTTATATTTTCTTTTTTATCTGTAAAGAAAAGGAGGCTAAAGTTGGGTCACTTTCTATGTCACTCTCATCGCTTCGCAGGCAAAGATTTTTCTTCATATGTAGAAAATAAAGAAACCATCACTGAAAATACAGTTAGTCGTGATACCGATGTAGGGTACTCATCCAACGGCGAGGAGGTAATAAACAACTCTTCAACTCAAAATTATCCAGAAAAGGAACTGGTAACAAATGCTATTCAATTCAGTCGTCTAGAAACACCTGAAGTGCCTGAATCTGAGGTCTAAGGTGGTTCAGATGCTGCCAGTTTTGGTAATTCTGATGACAGCCTCCTTGCTGAAAATCTGGAATTAATTACTAATCCCAAATAGGACCTTATTGATACCAAAAACTACAATTTCCTACTCTCCATGTAAATCCAACAAATCTAATCCTGATTACCACAGTTGAATTCAACATAAATAACCAACATGTTTTAATCTTAAATTAAACCAACAACAGAAAAAAAGATGCTGAAGTTTGGGTCAGGCAAACACACAAACAGGTGGAGTGCAATATATCTTGAACACTCAATTTGAAACAATAATGATCGACAAAGGCAAGAAATTACAACAATTTCAAACACCAAAAGAAATAGTACGTAAGGAATTCGCATATGAAGGCCATATTTAAACAGAAGCAAGGAAATAGGAGTGAAGGTAGGATTCGGATTGTAGGATTTTGACCGGGTTAATAGGAATTAAAGTAGGAGTAGGACTGTGACCGGGTTAAGTGGAGAAGGAGAAGGATTTGTTAGATTGAAACGGAGAAGGAAAAGGATTTGGGGAGATTAGGGCGCTAGGAGATTAGGGCAATGAAGAGAGAAAGAGGCGACATACAGAGAGGGAGGGGACGGGGATGGGAGGAATGAGACCGTGAGTGCGGTTAGCGTAGGAGGGGTCAACTGCCATTAAATTAAATCTCAACTCTTCTTTGTGTTTTTTAAAAATGAATCTCAGCCACTCTTTGTATGGAGGTTGAAAGCCACCTCTATTGTAATATAGATAAAATTTGCTATGGGAGAAAAGAGTTATACCAAAAATGTACATACTTGTGTACATATACTTGGAAATTCGTAATCTTCCATATAAATTTTCCCTTCGAAGGATTTGCCATTCAGATTCTGTCCGATTCATCCATTGAGTCTAATTTTGTTCCTCCATCAGCTTATTTTTTTAGAATCCTAATTCTTCCTCCATCTTATAGTTGTGTTGAAATATACTTCAGTTGTTTATATATTGTTTGTACTATAATAAATTTGGATTAAGATTATTTTCTTATTTAGAACGTAATACTTATTTAGGGATAATACAACATTTATTAATGAGCCGGAGAGTACAAAGTAGACCGACAGCAGCCTTATATTTTCTAACAGTTAGATTAGTGCACAACATATAGCTTTCTCTTTTTACTTGCAAGTGAACAAAGCTCATTTTGCTTCCCTTCACCCATTGATGATTTGATTCCATTACACTAAACTAAGCCCATTTCTCCTTAGGGTTTGCTCATCAGAAAAAGCAACTACATATTTTAAGTTCCTCCTTACACTAAAACAAGCAATGGCTGCAGCCTCTAGCTCTGGTCAAATGTATCCCTCCCAATAGGTGATGGGAGCTAGAATCGTGCGTTGGTGCGAGATATCACGCATGCAGATGATGGGGCTAGAATCGTGTGTTGGTGCGATTCATCACGCATGTAGATATCAGATATGAAGGGATCTACTTCCATCGGAATCTACAACAAAAAATTCTAGGCCCCACTAATGCTTTCCTCTTGCTTCCTTATCTGCTCAGACATATCATAGATATGAACGCATGCATATAGCTCAAACGTTCATAGCTCTACCGAGTACTCGTGGATCTCATCTATTGGAAAAAATTGGACAAAAAAGTTAACATTAGTAAAGTATCGAGCCAAATTAAGTAAAATGGGTTGGGGTTACATAGAGAAAGATGATAGGATTGGATTAGTGTAAGCAAACTAACCGACTCACACTACAAGGAAAACCGGATTTAGAGACGGAAATTTAGAGACGGACGGAATCCGTAGCTAATTTGGCGACAGATTAGAGACAGAACCAAAAATCAGAGACGGATTCGGATTCCGTCTCTAAATTAGAGACGGATTCAGATTTCGTCTCTAATTCAGAGACGGAATATGAATCCGTCTCTAATCTCGAAGACGGAATCCGAATCGGAGTCTCTAATTCGAAGACGGAATCCGAATCCGTCTCTAATTTAGTGACGGAATCTGATTCCGTCTCTAATTTAGAGACGTATTCAGATTCCGTCTCTAAATTTTAGAGACGGGTTTTGTATCTCGTCTCTAAAATAGAAGACAGATTCAGAATCCGTCTCTAAATTAGAGACGATTAAGAATCCGTCTCTAAATTAGAGACGCATTCGAATCCGTCTCTAAATTAGAGACAAATTCGAATCCGTCTCTAAACTTTAGAGACAGATTTTAACCCGTCTCTAATTTAGAGACAGATTTTTGAATCCGTCTCTAATTTAGTGACAGATTCAACATTCTGTCTCTAAAATTTAGAGACAGATTTAGTATCCCAAGATCTCTAAATTTGACTTTTCTTCTATATACTTTCATTTGTTTAGTTTTTTTCTATCTTTTTTTCTATAACTTTTTCTAAAAAAAACCACTGATTAACAAAGGCTAAAATGTTGTTTTCTAGTCAATAAAAAAATTTTAAAAAAATAAAAAATAAATATAGGGTAGTCCGTCCCTCTTTTGACTTTTCTTCTATATACTTTCATTTATTTAGTTTTTTTCTATCTTTTTTTCTATAACTTTTTCTAAAACTGATTAACAAAGGCTAAAATATTGTTTTCTAGTCAATAAAAAATTTTTAAAAAAATAAAAAATAAATATAGGGTAGTCCGTCCCTCTTTTGACTTTTCTTCTATATACTTTCATTTGTTTAGTTTTTTTCTATCTTTTTTTCTATAACTTTTTCTAAAAAAAACCACTGATTAACAAAGGCTAATATATTGTTTTCTAGTCAATAAAAATTTTTTTAAAAAATAAAAAATAAATATAGGGTAGTCCGTCCCTCTTTTGACTTTTCTTCTATATACTTTCATTTGTTTAGTTTTTTTCTATCTTTTTTTCTATAACTTTTTCTAAAAAAAACCACTGATTAACAAAGGCTAAAATATTGTTTTCTAGTCAATAAAAATTTTTTAAAAAAATAAAAAATAAATATAGGGTAGTCCGTCCCTCTTTTGACTTTTCTTCTATATACTTTCATTTGTTTAGTTTTTTTCTATAACTTTTTCTAAAAAAACCACTGATTAACAAAGGCAAAAATATTGTTTTCTAGTCAATAAAATTTTTTTTAAAAAATAAACAATAAATATAGGGTAGCCGTATACCATTTTCACAAGATCGGGACACATTCCTTAAAACCCTACATAATGGCACATATTTGTAACTCAGTTTCCATTTGGATTTTGAGGAAAGTCATAAAGATGAAAAACACTTTAAATGTCATTTAGAATGTAGAAAAAAATTTAAAAAAAATAAACGAGGTAGCCGTATACCATTTTCACAAGATCGGGACACATTCCTAAAACCCTACATAATGGCACATATTTGTAACTCAATTTCCATTTGGATTTTGAGGAAAGTCATAAAGATGAAAAACACTTTAAATGTCATTTAGAATGTAGAAAAAAATTAAAAAAAAATAAACGAGGTAGCCGTATACCATTTTCACAAGATCGGGACACATTCCTTAAAACCCTACATAATGGCACATATTTGTAACTCAATTTCCATTTGGATTTTGAGGAAAGTCATAAAGATGAAAAACACTTTAAATTGTCATTTAGAATGTAGAAAAAAATTAAAAAAAAATAAACGAGGTAGCCGTATACCATTTTCACAAGATCGGGACACATTCCTAAAAACCCTACATAATGGCACATATTTGTAACTCAATTTCCATTTGGATTTTGAGGAAAGTAATAAAGATGAAAAACACTTTAAATGTCATTTAGAATGTAGAAAAAAATTTTAAAAAAATAAACGAGGTAGCCGTATACCATTTTCACAAGATCGGGACACATAAAACCCTAAAACCCCTAAATAATGGCACATATTTGTAACTCAATTTCCATTTGGATTTTGAGGAAAGTCATAAAGATGAAAAACACTTTAAATGTCATTTAGAATGTAGAAAAAAATAAAAAAAAATAAACGAGGTAGCCGTATATCATTTTCACAAGAACGGGACACATTCCTTAAAACCCAAAATAATGGGACATATTTGTAACTCAATTTCCATTTGGATTTTGAGGAAAGTCATAAAGATGAAAAACATTTTAAATGTCATTTAGAATGTAGAAAAAAAAAAAAACGAGGTAGCCGTATATCATTTTCACAAGAACGGGACACATTCCTTAAAACCCTAAATAATGGCACATATTTGTAACTCAATTTCCATTTGGATTTTGAGGAAAGTCATAAAGATGAAAAACACTTTAAATGTCATTTAGAATGTAGAAAAAAATTTTAAAAAAATAAACGAGGTAGCCGTATACCATTTTCACAAGATCGGGACACATTCCTTAAAACCCTACATAATGGCACATATTTGTAACTCAATTTCCATTTGGATTTTGAGGAAATTCATAAAGATGAAAATCACTTTAAATGTCATTTAGAATGTATAAAAATATTTAAAAAAAATAAACGAGGTAGCCGTATACCATTTTCACAAGATCGGGACACATAAAACCCTAAAACCCCTAAATAATGGCACATATTTGTAACTCAATTTCCATTTGGATTTTGAGGAAAGTCATAGAGATGAAAAACACTTTAAATGTCATTTAGAATGTAGAAAAAAAAAAAAAAAATAAACGAGGTATCCGTATATCATTTTCACAAGAACGGGACACATTCCTTAAAACCCAAAATAATGGGACATATTTGTAACTCAATTTCCATTTGGATTTTGAGGAAAGTCATAAAGATGAAAAACATTTTAAATGTCATTTAGAATGTAGAAAAAAAAAAAACGAGGTAGCCGTATATCATTTTCACAAGAACGGGACACATTCCTTAAAACCCTAAATAATGGCATATATTTGTAACTCAATTTCCATTTGGATTTTGAGGAAAGTCATAGAGATGAAAAACACTTTAAATGTCATTTAGAATGTAGAAAAAAATTAAAAAAAAATAAAAGAGGTAGCCGTATACCATTTTCACAAGATCGGGACACATTCCTTAAAACCCTACATAATAGCACATATTTGTAACTCAATTTCCATTTGGATTTTGAGGAAAGTCATAAAGATGAAAAACACTTTAAATGTCATTTAGAATGTAGAAAAAAATTTTAAAAAAATAAACGAGGTAGCCGTATACCATTTTCACAAGATCGGGACACAAAACCCTAAAAACCCTAAATAATGGCACATATTTGTAACTCAATTTCCATTTGGATTTTGAGGAAAGTCATAAAGATGAAAATCACTTTAAATGTCATTTAGAATGTAGAAAAAATTAAAAAAAAATAAACGAGGTAGCCGTATACCATTTTCACAAGATCGGGACACATTCCTTAAAACCCTACATAATGGCACATATTTGTAACTCAATTTCCATTTGGATTTTGAGGAAAGTCATAAAGATGAAAAACACTTTAAATGTCATTTTGAATGTAGAAAAAAATTTAAAAAAAATAAACGAGGTAGCCGTATACCATTTTCACAAGATCGGGACACATAAAACCCTAAAACCCCTAAATAATGGCACATATTTGTAACTCAATTTCCATTTGGATTTTGAGGAAAGTCATAAAGATGAAAAACACTTTAAATGTCATTAAGAATGTAGAAAAAAATTATAAAAAAATAAACGAGGTAGCCGTATATCATTTTCACAAGAACGGAACACATTCCTTAAAACCCAAAATAATGGGACATATTTGTAACTCAATTTCCATTTGGATTTTGAGGAAAGTCATAAAGATGAAAAACATTTTAAATGTCATTTAGAATGTAGAAAAAAAAATAAAAAAACGAGGTAGCCGTATATCATTTTCACAAGAACGGGACACATTCCTTAAAACCCTAAATAATGGCACATATTTGTAACTCAATTTCCATTTGGATTTTGAGGAAAGTCATAAAGATGAAAACACTTTAAATGTCATTTAGAATGTAGAAAAATTAAAAAAATGAACGAGGTAGCCGTATACCATTTTCACAAGATCGGGACACATTCCTTAAAACCCTAAATAATGGCACATATTTGTAACTCAATTTCCATTTGGATTTTGAGGAAAGTCATAAAGATGAAAAACACTTTAAATGTCATTTAGAATGTATAAAAAAATTAAAAAAAAAATAAACGAGGTAGCCGTATACCATTTTCACAAGATCGGGACACATAAAACCCTAAAACCCCTAAATAATGGCACATATTTGTAACTCAATTTCCATTTGGATTTTGAGGAAAGTCATAAAGATGAAAAACAATTTAAATGTCACTTAGAATGTAGAAAAAAATAAAAAAATGAACGAGGTAGCCGTATATCATTTTCACAAGAACGGGACACATTCCTTAAAACCCAAAATAATGGGACATATTTGTAACTCAATTTCCATTTGGATTTTGAGGAAAGTCATAAAGATGAAAAACATTTTAAATGTCATTTAGAATGTAGAAAAAAAAAACGAGGTAGCCGTATATCATTTTCACAAGAACGAGACACATTCCTTAAAACCCTAAATAATGGCATATATTTGTAACTCAATTTCCATTTGGATTTTGAGGAAAGTCATAAAGATGAAAAACACTTTAAATGTTATTTAGAATGTAGAAAAAAATTAAAAAAAAATAAACGAGGTAGCCGTATACCATTTTCACAAGATCGGAACACATTCCTTAAAACCCTACATAATGGCACATATTTGTAACTCAATTTCCATTTGGATTTTGAGGAAAGTCATAAAGATGAAAAACACTTTAAATGTCATTTAGAATGTAGAAAAAAATTTTAAAAAAATAAACGAGGTAGCCGTATACCATTTTCACAAGATCGGGACACATAAAACCCTAAAAACCCTAAATAATGGCACATATTTGTAACTCAATTTCCATTTGGATTTTGAGGAAAGTCATAAAGATGAAAAACACTTTAAATGTCATTTAGAATGTAGAAAAAATTAAAAAAAAAAAACGAGGTAGCCGTATACCATTTTCACAAGATCGGGACACATTCCTTAAAACCCTACATAATGGCACATATTTGTAACTCAATTTCCATTTGGATTTTGAGGAAAGTCATAGAGATGAAAAACACTTTAAATGTCATTTAGAATGTAGAAAAAAATTTAAAAAAAATAAACGAGGTAGCCGTATACCATTTTCACAAGATCGGGACACATAAAACCCTAAAACCCCTAAATAATGGCACATATTTGTAACTCAATTTCCATTTGGATTTTGAGGAAAGTCATAAAGATGAAAAACACTTTAAATGTCATTTAGAATGTAGAAAAAAATTAAAAAAAAATAAACGAGGTAGCCGTATACCATTTTCACAAGATCGGGACACATTCCTTAAAACCCTACATAATGACACATATTTGTAACTCAATTTCCATTTGGATTTTGAGGAAAGTCATAAAGATGAAAAACACTTTAAATGTCATTTAGAATGTAGAAAAAAATTTTAAAAAAATAAACGAGGTAGCCGTATACCATTTTCACAAGATCGGGACACATAAAACCCTAAAACCCCTAAATAATGGCACATATTTATAACTCAATTTCCATTTGGATTTTGAGGAAAGTCATAAAGATGAAAAACACTTTTAATGTCAATTAGAATGTAGAAAAAAATTAAAAAAAAAATAAACAAGGTACCCGTATACCATTTTCACAATAATATCATTATTAGTCTTATTATTAATTAATAACATTATTATTTAATAACATTATTATTTTTGATATTATGTATTATTACTAGTTATTATTAATATTATTTTTTGATATTAGGCATACTACTATAACTACTATAACTAAAATTTTGGGTAAATCAAATAAAAGCATGTAAATATTTTAGATAACTTTTTGTAAATTTCAGTAATAAAAAAAATTTAAAATATTTTTTCCTTTTCAATAAAAAATAATAAAAATTACTAGTTATTATTAATGCTAGTATTAATATTATTATTGTTTATATACTTTATATTAATATTAATTAATTAATCAATTATATAATTAATAATTTATTAATAAATATTATTAATAATAAATATTATTATTTTTAATATTAGGCATAAATATTTTAGTTAGTGTATAATATAGTGTGAAATAAATATAAGTATGAGATGTGGGATTGTTTGATTGGATTTAAAAATTTCACGGGGATTGAGAGCCAAGCAAGATCTGACCCTTCAATCCAAAGGCCCAAAATAATTTAACCAAACCCACTTACTCCCTCCCTCTCTCTATTTCTCTCTTCATTTCTCACTCTCTCTCTTCATTTAGAAAACGTAAACTCCTCTGCAGCAGGCACACTTTCCTCTCTCTCTCCGTCTCGGCCTCCGCCGTCTCCCTCACCGTCTCTTGACCTCCGTCGTCGTCCTCCGGCGCCACCACAGCCCACGGTCATCTTCGCCCACCGTCACTCTCTCTTTCTCCATTTCCTTCGCCCTCCGTCACTCACAATACGCCTCCTCTCTATTTTCCGTGGCGACATTATCAATCCGAGCAGAGCATTTGAAGCAAAGGATTTCCCGGCGAGGGCTATGGGCCGTTCAATTCGTCAATGGTTGTAAACTCTCTCTCTCTCTCTCTCTCTCTCTCTCTCTTGATCTAAATCAAAACCTGGATCGATTTGGGTTTGCTTGTGATTTATATACCCGGATTTTGGTGTTTTGATTTCGATTTTGCCTTGGAAACTTCAGATTTCGGTTTGGTTGGATTTTGATTTTGGATTTTTTGGTGATTTTGTAAAGATTCAATATTTTGGAAACCTAGTATGATAATTTGTATTTTTCGGATTCGTTGGTTGATTGGTCGCCGGTGGTTGTTGGTGGTTGTTGGTGGTGATTGGTGGTGATCGGTGGTTATCGGTGGTGGAAGTTGTGAGGACTATTTGAGTATAAAAGAAATTTAGGGACTGATTTGATAATAATAAATGTTAAGTGAGCGATATGAAAATAATAAAAGTTAAGGGACCGATTTGAAAAAAAAAAAAAAAAGGTAAGGTAGTGACTGATTTAATATATATTTAAGAATATATATTTATATATTTTAATATATATATATATATATATATATATTTACATATTTAAAATATATTAATATATATTTTTAAATATATATTTAATTTTTTTTTTTAAATATCAATTTAGCTACAGAAATATTCGTCGCTAAAATGGTTCGAAAATAAAATGAGAATTTAAATAGAGACGAAAAAATCTGTCGCTAATCCGTAGACGGTCATATCTGTAGCTAATTTAGACACAGACATATCTGTCTCTAATTTAGAGACGGACATATCTGTCTCTAATTTAGAGACGGCCATATCTGTCTCTAAATTAGAGACGAATATATCCGTCTCTAAAATAGCTACAAAATAGCGACGCCCAATTTAGCGACAAACCTGCACCCACGGAATAGCTACGGAACAAATCCGTAGCTAAACACGATTTAGCTACGGAATCTTCATTTTAGCTACGGAATTTGCCGTAGCTAAATTGAATTTTCCTTGTAGTGTCAGCTTAGAGGTGTGCCTTCTGAAATGTCAAGAACAATGACCGTGGTTTCACAATACTTGAACGAACGCATAAATTGAGTGAAATCCTTCTCGATTTGTGAATCATCAGACATGATGTGCAATATATTGTAATAGTAAAGGCCCAAAGCTTCATAAACTAGATATCTAGAGTTTACATGCATATTGTTATTAGGAAATGATGTGATCATAACATTCCCTTTTGCGTTGTTGAGCTATGCATGATGTCTCATTTATAGCCTCTTCCTCGAGAATTCAAGCATCATTAATCACCTATAACGGTCGCTAACAACGGCTAGTTTTCAAAAGTATCTTTTTTCAAAATTTCAACCGAATATTAATCGTATCTAATGGACACTAACAACGGCTAGTTTTCAAAAGTCTCTTTTTTTCAAAATTTTAACCGATCATTAATCGTATCTAATGGACACTAACAACGGCTAGCTAGTTTTCAAAATAGCTAGTGATCATTAATCACCTCCAACGGTCACTAACAAAAGTCTTATTTATAGCTGATGGAGAAAAATTCCTCTGGTAATAAAATCCGAGCAAGTGGACTCACTACCGTTGTAGCAATATGCACGAGCAGGGGTCGAACCACAGAGACTCGTTGGTTTTAACAAGTAAATTTAATTAATGCTTCAAGTAACAAAATGGGGTTTTTGATTTTGATTTATTAACTAAAATATTAAAGCAAGAAATTAACTATTTAATTCAAGAGAATAAGAAAGCAATAAACTAGGATTTAATCAGATCAAAGGAATTCACGGATTGGATTTCATATTCATCTTCATTCTATGCTAGATTTATCATGATAAAATTAACAATCTTGTTCAAAGATTCGTTCACTTAATTTAAGGGTTGGGACGTTCGATGTGCGGATTGCAACCCTCTTATTTCTCTCCTATTGTAGATTTCGATAGGTCAAAACAATAATCAAGAAATTCATTAAGAACAATGAGAACATATGAATCTAGATTCTCTTGTATTCCGCTAGGTCAACAATCAAATCCAATTGATGAAATAGTGGCCTAAATTATGAACAATCCACGCTAGTGCAACGATTCAAAACCTAACAATTAAAGGTTAAAATAGAATTAAAACCTAAAATTGAATTTAGATATCTCATCAAACATGAACAAGAAAGTTTTGGAAAATTATACTAGCATAGAAATCCGACGAATATTACATCCAATCCATGAAAAGAGAATTTAGCTACTCATATTCATGATGACAATCACAAAGTATGAATAACAATACATCAAACCTGGAAAAATAGTGAAAACCTTAAAAATCCGAAATCCTTCAATCCTTCAAAACCTAGGCAAGAAAATAAAATCAAAAGTTCCCCAATAATAATAATAAAGGGAGTTTATATACTCCTCAATGCAGTCCTTAATCAACTAGGAAAGGGAATTCACAAGATTCATCAAAATCTGCTCCAAAATTCGGAATGACGTCACAAAACGCGTACCGGCACGAGTCGTGCTAATTAGCACGAGTCGTGCCCTTCAGTCCCAGTCGTGCTCACGAGTCGTGACAGACCCCTCCATTCGTTCTGAGTAGCTTGGCTGTAGTCGTACATGAACTCCACTCGTGAGAACGAGTCGTGCCACTAATGCCCACTCGTTCTGAGTAATTACTTGGAATTAACTTGACTCCATTCGTTCCCAAGTCCTGCTCCACTCTTCTTCAGTCATGCTCCACTCGTGCCAAATGCAAAATTGCCCCATTTTGACTCAGCTTTGACCTGGCCTTCGTGGACTATCAAAACACTCAAAAATACATTAAATTCCCAAGGATTCGAACAGAAAATAGGCTTAGGAACATATCTTTTGGATGGGTAAAACCACATCCATCAAATACCCCCAAACTTACCTTTTGCTCGTCCCCGAGTAAAACAAAACTAAACAAAAGAGAAAACTATTCTAACAAATAAAAACGATAAACACAAAATATTTTTGATATGTTCTCAATATATACAAGGTTGCCGGCCAAACAAGTCTCAGATTCTCACGTAAATGTGCTACACAAGTGCCAATAAGAAAATGCAATTACAATTACATTAATGCATCTAACCCACAATTTTCCACCTCGGCCTGAATGATGAATGAAATATGGGAGATCATGATCACTAAGATAAGATTGTTTATGGGATCACTAACACATGCTCTAAATCACAGATTACAATACAATTATATACACAAGGATACTCATATGCATGATTACGCACTTGTCAACCCGATTACTCAATATTGAACAAAAATATGGCTCAAAGTTAAGTCCACAACAAATGTGGGGCTAGGCTCACGGGTGCAAATGAAGGAATAGACATACAAACACAAGAATGTGAAATTAAAAACCTTCCATTGCAATACTCCTTCCCGAATTTTAACTTTTCCACTCACCTTTGTTTCCCCAATGCTTCAACCCCCAAACTAGAACTTTGTTCATACTTTATTTATACACTTGGGGTTGAGAGCATTCCCTCACTCAATATAGGTCACTAATCAAATATACTTCACAACATTAGGGGGCAAACTTTTTTTTTCTTTTTCTATTTTTTTTTTTTTTTTTTTTTGCACTTGAACAATTTTTATCTATACAAATATATATATATATATATTTTTTTCTTCTTGCCCCCTTTTATACAATACAAGTCATGCTTCCAACTTTTGACCTTCCTCACTCATTCCCGTAGTTTCCCTATGTAACCCCCAAACTGATCGTTTCTAATTCCACATTCTTGTAGAGGTGGGATAACCTATTCTAGGTGTCAAGGGTTAGGGGTTAGGCATCAAATGAAGGCGAATGGAGGTCTAGATGTTCCATTCTTTCTAAACAGGCTCAAAAAAGGATCAAGTGACAATTCATATATGAATAGTGACGAGAAAGTCAAAGGCTTACAAGAGGGTTGCCAAAGAAAAATAAGCCATAAATACCAAGTAATCTATTGATTTGTTATTGATAAGCATGCAATCATGTTCTAGGACCCCCGAGAATGTCAAAGTGAACCCATAAAGGACACCTAAATTAATAATCATGATCAAGAAATAAGATGGAAGTGAATGGTGGTGCAATTGTGTTTTACATGTATTAATGCAATTCTAATTAACACATTCAAATTGGCACAAGCTAGCAAAACTCAATCAAAATCCCTCAAATCATCACGGACGTTGGCCAACTTCCAAACATATAAAGAGAACAAAAATTTTTAAATTTTAAATTTTTCTATTTTTTTGGAGGGTGACACTACATACACTCCCCTATAAACCCACAAACTCGGAGAAATATCTACCCCCAAACTCAAAACATGCTATGTCCTCATAGCAAAGAGGACAAAAACATACCTCGGGTTCAAAGGACAAAATGACACACAAAGCAAATAACTAAAGCAATAAAATTGTACCTACTTGGGTTGCCTCCCAATTAGCGCATTTGTTTAAGGTCATTAGCCCGACCATTGCTCCCAACTAAATGGAATTTGATGTGACCACATTCATTTTGGCTTTAGCTTTCCTTCCTTTGGCCCACTTCGCAACTTCTCGGGCACAAATGCCCACCACCTTCCACAAAAATTCTCCCTTTGCTACAAACTCGGGTGGAACCCAAGGCATTTTTCTCACCTTTTTCTTGCTTTTCTTCTTTTTCTTCAATTTCTTTTTCTTGGGAGCCTCTCTCCCAAACTCATTTGGTGCCTTATTCTTATCACAATCAAGCACCTCCTTTTCCTTCACAACATTGCAAGCATCCTGAACATGCATCTTGATAGACGAAGCATCAGAAATATCAAGAGAGCAACACTCTTCCATTTTATCACATGAAACAATATTGGTAGACTTAAGCGGAAAGAACGATTTTAACGGAGACACCGACCCCTTTTGGGGTCGGTCTAGGGGGTGATACGGGCCATCACAAGAACCAAGATTGTCGGCCTTATTTTTCATGGCACACAAGTGGGAACCCGCACTATCCCTAGAATTCTCACCGTCATTTGACAAAGCTTCACAATTATCAACATATGAACACACCTCTCTATCATCACTCGGATGTTTCATGGCATCAAACACAGAAATTTCAATTTTCTCACCCGCCACTGTCATAGACAGTCACTACAAGAAAACTTACTTTTTGCGATGGCTTTCGGCCATCGCATAATGTCTATAAACCATCGCATATTCTATATACGATTGCAAAATTCATCAGAAGGGCCGTCGCCTTAGGCCTTGTCGCTAAAGGTATATGCGACAGCCGCGGCCATCGCGTAATGCGTAACACCTTATGCGATGGTTAATTTAATCTTATAAGATAAATATTATTTTCAATAAAAATATTATTTTTAAAATAAAATGCCATCGCATATAGTCGTCAACAAAGATGGTATTAACCATCGCATATAGCCGTCAACAAAGATGGTCTTAGCCATCGCATATAGTTGTCAACATTAGATGGTCTTACCCATCGCATAAAACCTGATTATGTGACTGCAATTGCTATCGTATATTTTACATTCTATACGATGGCAACATCCATCACATATTTCGCCAAAATTCTTTGAGATGTGCTTTAGAGATGGTACTAGCCATCACATAAACATTTTTCGAAATTTATAGAATTCCCAAAATTTATATAAATTCTATTTTCGCAATTGCTACTTTTTTCATAAAAGCTAAAAATAAATAAAATACTCATATGCATAAACACAAGTTTTATATAAATTTGTAACCAACCGTCATTCTTTGTCCAAAATATATACCAAGTACCTAAACTTACTAACCAACTACCATTCTTTGTCCAGGATTCAAAAAACAAAAACTACTTTCTTTGTCCTAAATAATAATAGGCTAGTAGTCACATGACACTCTAAAACAAAATATTCTCTAAAAACATATCAACTAGATAATGTCATCGGTCTCACCATTACCATCATCGTCATTGAAAGGAGATGCATTTGTTGGGATATTTGATGCTAGAGAATTAGCTGGAGATGCTAGAGGTTTTCGATTAGATGTATTCATGGAACCACCGCTACCAGAAGTTGAACGTACACCACCTTTACCTCCAGCCATACCTGAAAATGAAGAGAGAACTTATTTAGTGAACAAAAAAGTGATAAAAACATAAGCAACGATGTCCATTCAAGCATAAGTATAAATTAACAAAATTATATCCATATTTATATTGATGTCCGTCATTGACCGAACCATAGAAAAGTAGGACAAATAGTTTACTAAAATTTAGGCGTCTATTACAAATGATGCAAACAAATCAATAAGAAATGAATTGAGCAAGTACAAATACATACACTTAAGTTTCCACAAGCAATCAAATGATGAAATATGTTTTTTCTTTTAGTAGTTATCAGGATATCACTCTCTGTTCAGAAAATGCTTTAGGGTGCAGTACTGTGCAATGCCTCAATGTATTTTCTTAGGAACATATTGTCTAAAGTTCCTGAGCTTTTCATCATAGCTGCTGGAATAAAATACAATCTCCTACCATTCATCCACAGCTTCCTGCCCTGGGAAGCATCACCCCACCCCCACCCCTGAGCTTTGCACAAGGTCTGTTGGTTAGGGTTCCCGTAGGCTTTTGTTAGTCTCTTGCATTAGTCCTCCTTGGGTTTGACCAATCAGCCTTAACGTTTTTCCTTGTCTAGTTTTTCTTGGATTTCCTTCTCATCTAATACTACTTGCTTTCGTTGATTGATATTGTCAGACCACCCCTTCCCAGCACCCCAGTTATCACTTTATAATATGTCCTACGTCTCGCAGAAACACAAACATTCAAGTTCAAGAGACATAATCCCCAGCTGGTTTGAAGTTGTGAACTTCCCCGTCAAGAGGAGAAAAGATGAGTGTTACAAACTTACAATAATGAAACATTCAGAGTAGACCGTAACATCGTGTTGATATAAACAGTATTTAAATACCATGTGGTGGAAAATTCAAGCAGAGTTTCTACGACATACCTCAGAAGTTGAATTCTCATAGAGATGAAAGTTGCCTGTAGTAGCAGGCTTGTATCGAATATTAAAAGTGTTGAAAGGTGCAGCTGAGAATCCCATTCCCACGGCCTTAACGTATGACTCCTGGAAATGATTCTCTTTCAGAAAATGCTTAAAGAGCAATTCTCACTTATAGCATCGACAAAGATAAATTATGCAATACCATCATAAATCCCCATGTTAGATTCTGGGGCTGTCATTTAAATGGAAGGGACATCAGAAACTATATTTCCCAACATTATTCAATATAACCACTTCCATTTACAAGAGCATAATATATATACACACACACACACACAGAGACACACATATATACATAAATATACCTTCAGTGTCCATAATTTCACAAACTCCTGCCACTGAACTTCAGGATCTGAAATAGTAGTTAAGAATTCTACTTCTTGGCCCTCATTGCTATTTCATTATTGATTTGAATAAAGCCTGAGCATAGAAGGTTGTAGCATCCAGTGGCTTGATAAGCATCGCTCTGTCATTTTGAATATGTTCTTACATTTCAATAATGACCCACAAAACCATTTATCAATCTATTATATATAATGATGTAAAATGAATTTTCGAAAAGCTAAGCCTAAAAAGAAGTTGTGGAGATGAAAACTTACTGTCTAATATGTGAAAAGTCTGGTATTGTTATCCCCATACATCTGGGCTGACCTGTAATTTTTTTTCGCAAATGAAGAATAAATATGTTGTTAGCATACTACTAGGTTTTTAGGTAGAAGAGGAAACTGTAGAAATATTACTTACTGAATTCAATTTAATTTTAGAAAAAACAGTGTATTCCAGAAAACCAGTAGAGATAGATGCAATGCAAAAATAGAGGCAAAAATACTCAAAAAGAACAAGAGACATATTACTCTACCTGCTTAAGATTGAGAAGAAAACTTCCGGTTAGATATGATTGAACTATTGCACGAGCACTCAGAAACAGCTGCTGATAACCGTTCTCCTGTAGTGAGCAAGAGTTAAAAGGAATACCATTAAAGTCAAGGAAGTGAAGACACGATGTATTCAACAACAAACGCAATTCTAAGAACATTTCAAGTAACAAAACCTAGAGGGTCCAAATGGCAGTGACAATATCATAGTCACATGGCGCTTAAAAGGGTCATTTTCTTGTATATATTTTGTCATTAGGGAATTATTTGGTTGGTCATTATGCATTGCTAGCCAATGTCAATTGCAACAAGCCTCGGCCTTCAGTAACATCAACACTTAAGAGACCCCAAATCTTGAAGCATACCTTTATTGCACAGAAGAGCCGGCAACACCAGATTGCGTCCAGTCCTTCCCAACTAAGGGCATGAACTGACCAAGAACATCAGATCTACAAAAGAAAATTATGATGGATTTAGCTACAAATGTGTCAAATGCTATCTAAAAGAAAAGACTTGCTAGTTTCAAAACTAAGAATTTGGGAACTTGTCTCTCTTTACAAGATTATCGGTTCCATGAAAATTGTTGTTTCACCTAAAGTTCAATAAAGTGACAATCTTTGAATAATCTAACTATGTATCTTACTTGGTAATGGTCCCATCAACATCTGAAATGACGATTCGTGCATTCCACTTCCACAAGTAAATATGAGCATCCACCTGTTAAAGAAAGTGTAGAATAGCACTATAGACCCAAACGGACCATATCCAATCTTCAAAATCCTTAAAACATAAACAAAAAAACAAACCTTTGCACTCCCAAGATTCTGGTTGAAAAAATAAAAGACACCATGTTTTGCCCATCTTTCAGGTTCAAAAACGCTACTTGCTCAGTAGTGGGGACATTCGTCCTAATCAGTTGCTTGTGAGGAGACTCGCTGCCTCCACCAGCGGTTGGAGTTGTTTCCGATGATTGGTTGAACGAGCCAGATTCAAAGTCAACAATAGGAGCAGCTTTCTCCCATGTAAAGTACCTATCTTGAAATCTCACTATTAATTTATCATTCTTAATAATTGATGCTGCAGAGAGTTTAAAATCCTCAATGGATATCCGATGCTTGTCAAAGGCTTCAACAGCTGCTGTCGAACCCATTCCAACACAAAGTTCGGCACCACAAAGCGATATTTCCAACCCTGTAAACATCAGATAGGCGGAAAGTAAGTCAATATTAATTCTGACCGAATGACAAGAACAAAAATCGACATTTACCATTGGCAACACTTACTTGTCCTTGAATCACTTTTCTGACAATCATTGGAAGAAGATGATTAAGGTTCCTTGGATATGCTTATACTGCATTCATCAGTAGAGGAGGGTATTTTGGGGATATTTTCAACTCCTTCACCTGCATTCGCTAGGCCAATTTCTTCATCCAGCTCTTGATCTGTAGTTAATGAAGTTACCACAGTAGCTTCAGGTTGAACCTGCAAATCAGGGAAAGTCAACTCGCTTTGTGATTCAGAATTTGAAGGAGACTTTGACGATTTTGTGCCTGCTATCAGGTAAGTATGTGATATTGCAATTGACGATTTTACAATCAATTTTCCTATTTACAATCGATTTCCCTAAAGAAGGAATCCCAATTTTGCAATTTCAGGGTTCCTAATCGACTCTCGGACAACGATTCTTTGCATTGTAACCGAGAGAGATCATGAAACCTTGAGAAAGGTAGATAGATAGAGAGAGAACCTGTTGTTTTGCCGGAGGACGCCGGAGGAAGACGGTGGACGCCGGAGAAAGACGAAGGAGCCCTAACCGAGCTAACCGAGCGGGAGGATGACGGAGGACGCCGGAGGAATACGAAGGAGCCCTAACCGAGCGGCGTGATTTTTAGAGAGAAAAAGTTGCAAACCAGAAATGTGAGAGGACCTAGAATATTTGTTTTTAACCTATCTCGTTTCGTGTTTTGTTTCTTTTCTGCGATGGCTTTTTTTTTTAATTATTAAATCTTATTTATTTATTTATTTATTTTGAAAATTGATTTATTATTGAATAGATTATGAGACGGCTAAGTCCATCACATATTTATTAATGCAGTCGCATATTGAAATGTCTCTCCCGCCAAATTGGGCCGCGAAAATTTTCAAGGATTTTTGGTCTGCCGCTCCAAAATGCGACCATTTTGTTTGCGATTGCATTAGCCATCACCTAAACATGTCTACTGCGACGGCCTTTTCTGCCATCGCAATAGGCCATCGCATATTCCTCTTTTTCTTGTAGTGAGTTTGCCATTCCTCACATTAATAATGGTGTTGGTCGTCTCCATGAAGGGTCTCCCAAGTAATATGGGTGAATCCCGGCGACTTCCTTCACCTCGTGGCATTTCAAGCACCACAAAATCAACAGGCACAATGATTGAATTTACTTGAACTAAAACATCCTCCACAATGCCCACAGGTCTTTTAATGGACCGATCCGCAAGTTGTAGGGCCATTGTGGTGGGTTTTAATTCGGGTAAACCCAACTCCTCATACACATAATAAGGCAACAAATTAATGCTGGCCCCAAGATCCAACATAGCTTGTACCCTCTTTGACTCCCCCATAGTAATAGAAATCAGAAAACTTCCGGGGTCTTTCAATTTGGGTGGAAGACTATGTTGTACCACTGCGCTAGCATTTTCACTCATCACTACTCTCTCATTTGTCCCATACCTATGTTTCTTGGAATTTAATTCTTTGAAAAATTTGGAATAAGCAGGAATATTTTTGATCACATTGAGTAAAGGGATATTGATGTTCACCTTAGAAAACATGTTCATCAATTCCGACATCTGCTTATCCAATTTATGTTTTAAAAACCTTCCAGGAAACGGTACGGGAGGTACATATGGCATGGGGGGCGGAACTTCAACTTTAGAATTTTCCCCCATGTCACTTGTACTCTTATCACAACCGACATCATTATTATCCACATTAGCATTCTGATCTACAACAGGAGGGGGAGAAGAAGATGAAGGAGAGATTACCTCACTACCTACCTGTTTGCCATTTCGAAGAGTGATAATGGCGTTTGCTTGATGTGGTTGGCTCGGAAAAGTCCCAGACTTATGGCCTTGTAGGGCGGTTGCTAATTGCCCAATTTGAGTCTCCAACTTCTGAATTGCAGCTTCATGGTTCTTGGAAGCTTGTTGATTTTCCGCCCTCAATTGATTATTTTCGGCTTGCAATTTCTCCATGGCCACTTCCCACGGTTCCCTTTTCTGCTCATACTGTCCCGGTGGAGGTTGAGGATGGAGAGGCTTATTTTGTTCTTGATTGCCTCCCCATGAAAAATTTGGGTGTTGCCTCCACCCCGGGTTGTATGTGTTTGAATACGGATTATTGTTTTGAGGGAACCGCTGGCCAAATCCTTGCATTGCATGTGCCTGTTCAGGGTTAAACAGCAAACCACTTTGACACACATTAGTAGCATGAGTGTTAGGACCACAATTAGCACAAAAATCATTTACAAGATGAGCAGTAGAAGGCATAGTAGAAGATGAAGCATTTTGCATAGCTAACTTATCAAATCTTTGGTTCAATAATGCAAACTGCTTGGCCATTTCTTTGTTTAGCCCTACCTCATTCACTCCCCTTGTTGCCCCCCTAGATCCCTTTTGTTGAGAGTTAGCACTCAACATCTCAAACAGTTCTTGGCATTGCTGGACAGTCTTACTTCCCAAACTACCTCCTGCTGCATTATCTACCATTGATTGGTATTCAGGGGATAAAGCCCCATAGAAAGTTTGATGCAGCATAGAAGCAGGGAAGTTATGGTGGGGGCACTGAATTTGCAACATTTTAAACCTATCCCATGCATCGTGGAAGGCTTCCCCCGCTTCCTGAGTAAATCCCATAATTTTCACCCTAAAATTTGTCAATGCATCATAAGGGTAAAACTTAGTGAGAAAAACATCATGTAAAGCATCCCAAGTAGTGATGCTACTGGAAGGAAGTAACAATAGCCAAGTTTTGGCTTTGTCTTTTAATGCATAAGGGAAACACTTCAGTCTCAAGTGCTCCGAGGTAACACCCTCTTTTGTAGGGAACCCACTCAAGGTAGACATATATTCTCTCAAAAACGCTAACGCATCCTCACCGGCAAGACCATAAAAATTAGGAATCATGTTAAAATATTGGCCTTTGATTTCATAAGCTAGTGCTGCATCGGGCAACACTATGCACGACACCGATGTGTCGACTCTTGGCCTAGCAAATGTATTCATGACTTGGTTCGCCATCACAAAGTTAAATTCTTCTTCTTCCTCGGTGGAAGAAGTTTCCAACTCACTTAATTCTTCTTCTGTCCCGGTGACAGAAGTATCAGACTCAGTTTCACTCACTTGAGTAGAGGGAATGCCTCTCTCAATTCTGTCTATATCGTCGTTCAAAGGAACCAAATTAGGATCCAATGACCGCCGACCAAACATGCACCGATTAAATAAACTTGTTAAAAATCACAACAAGTCCCCGGCAACGGCGCCAAAAACTTGATGGAGAAAAATTCCTCTAGTAATAAAATCCGAGCAAGTGGACTCACTACCGTTGTAGCAATATGCACGAGCAGGGGTCGAACCACAGAGACTCGTTGGTTTTAACAAGTAAATTTAATTAATGCTTCAAGTAACAAAATGGGGTTTTTGATTTTGATTTTTTAACTAAAATATTAAAGCAAGAAATTAACTATTTAATTCAAGAGAATAAGAAAGCAATAAACTAGGATTTAATCAGATCAAAGGAATTCACGGATTGGATTTCATATTCATCTTCATTCTAATAGATTTATCATGATAAAATTAACAATCTTGTTCAAAGATTCGTTCACTTAATTTAAGGGTTGGGACGTTCGATGTGCGGATTGCAACCCTCTTATTTCTCTCCTATTGTAGATTTCGCTAGGTCAAAACAATAATCAAGAAATTCATTAAGAACAATGAGAACATATGAATCTAGATTCTCTTGTATTCCGCTAGGTCAACAATCAAATCCAATTGATGAAATAGTGGCCTAAATTATGAACAATCCACGCTAGTGCAACGATTCAAAACCTAACAATTAAAGGTTAAAATAGAATTAAAACCTAAAATTGAATTTAGATATCTCATCAAACATGAACAAGAAAGTTTTGGAAAATTATACTAGCATAGAAATCCGACGAATATTACATCCAATCCATGAAAAGAGAATTTAGCTACTCATATTCATGATGACAATCACAAAGTATGAATAACAATACATCAAACCTGGAAAAATAGTGAAAACCTTAAAAATCCGAAATCCTTCAATCCTTCAAAACCTAGGCAAGAAAATAAAATCAAAAGTTCCCCAATAATAATAATAAAGGGAGTTTATATACTCCTCAATGCAGTCCTTAATCAACTAGGAAAGGGAATTCACAAGATTCATCAAAATCTGCTCCAAAATCCGGAATGACGTCACAAAACGCGTACCGGCACGAGTCGTGCTAATTAGCACGAGTCGTGCCCTTCGGCCCCGCCGTGCTCACGAGTCGTGACAGACCCCTCCATTCGTTCTGAGTAGCTTGGCTGTAGTCGTACATGAACTCCACTCGTGAGAACGAGTCGTGCCACTAATGCCCACTCGTTCTGAGTAATTACTTGGAATTAACTTGACTCCATTCGTTCCCAAGTCGTGCTCCACTCTTTTTCAGTCATGCTCCACTCGTGCCAAATGCAAAATTGCCCCATTTTGACTCAGCTTTGACCTGGCCTTCGTGGACTATCAAAACACTCAAAAATACATTAAATTCCCAAGGATTCGAACAGAAAATAGGCTTAGGAACATATCTTTTGGATGGGTAAAACCACATCCATCAATAGCCTTTTCCTCGAGAATTTAAGAATTGAAGTGATCATTAATCACCTCCAACGGTCACTAACAACAGCTAGTTTTCAAAATCTTCTACTTCGAGAATTCAACTGATCATTAATCACCTCTCACGATTACTAACAAGTAACAACGTCTAGTTTTCAAAAAGCCCAACGGCTAGTTAGTTGATATAGCTTTTAAAGATTAAATACCGTTTATCCTTCTAACAGTTACTTTATTTTATTTGAATTGTCTGATAAATTTCCTAAGTTGGGACAACTGGTTCTTGTTCACCCTTGCAGTCCTTTTCATATGCCCCTCTCCCCATTCACTTGCAATAATTACAATAATTACAAACAACAAAAAAAATTGAAGGCATAATAGTTACAAGTGAAAGACAATGTGATAAAAATTCGGTCGTTAATTAACATAGGCTAATTACGTTTAAAAAAAAAAAGAGGGATGAAGGCCAGAGTTGCCCGGTTCAACAGTTATGGGGGCGCGGTTGTATCTAATTTTGTCTTCCTGTATTGACGTCCTCTGCTCCTTCTGAAACTGGATCAAATATCTTTCAGTTTGTATTTTGCTTGAATCTCATAAAATTTGTATTTTAAATCCCATAAAATTTGTAGATTTATTCTTCATTTTGTTGTATTTATATGATCACGGT
Source organism: Adenophora triphylla var. japonica (assembly GCA_022495995.1). Taxonomy (NCBI): domain Eukaryota; kingdom Viridiplantae; phylum Streptophyta; class Magnoliopsida; order Asterales; family Campanulaceae; genus Adenophora; species Adenophora triphylla. Next base: position 107,754 of record JAFEMH010001164.1, on the reverse strand, counting down.
GTATTTTAAATCTCATAAAATTTGTAGATTTCCTTTTCTATATTTTACTAATGGATAGATATTTACAACAACAATAACAAAATCTTAGTCCAAAATGATTTGAGATCGGCTAACATGAATCATCATATTACATGAAATCGTTGAAAAGAGAAAGAAAAAATAGAATGAATAAATGAATAAATTAAAAAATGTGAAAGCTAAGAAGAAATAGGTGGGAAGAAAATTTGAGAAAAAGTAATATTAAAACTCCTTTGTCAACATGAATTTTTTCCCTTCAATCCTGTCTCTTTAGGTTTAGGTGATTTCAGTTGAATATACAATATAAATACCAAGTTAAAACACAACCCTGATAACATAGCAGTTAGGGAATACATGTACACATACAAATCAAATTATATACTCCCTCTGTTCCAAAAAGTTAGTCCCACTTTTTTGGTTGTTTACTTGAGTCAACTCTGAGCAATAATATAGGTTAGTTTTAATTATCCTAATAAAAATTTAAAACTTGTTATTGATACACCATTGTAAATACTGTCAATAATACGTTTTAGATTTTCATTAGGTTGATTAAACTAACCTAAATTATTGTTTAAAGTTGATTCAAGTTAACAACCAAAAAGTGGGACTAACTTTCCGGGACAGAGGGAGTGCGGAGTATGTAATACAGACTACCCTAATACTTATAATCTAAATCAGTGATCCAAGAAAAGAGAGCAATCTGACCCAAAGCTACAATGGATCCTTTTTTCCATTTAAGGGAAACCTTTTGGCCTATTTTTGTTGTTTCTGATAGCACAGCAAGTAATGCTGTAGATGGTGACCACTAGAATAAGAACACCGAAGTTTAAGATAAGGAGTAGTCTCCACAAGTGCTTCATGTTGGCAACAACTCCTGCCTTGCACGACTTGCAGTTGTAGCACAGTTGATTCTGATCGTTGCTCCATGTTTTGCAGTCACTATCAGGTACCTTAAACCCTGTTTTTGGCTCGGTTCAGTAGGTTGCATTCACAAACTGGTACCCGCAGTATGTTGGTGGCTTACAGCAACCAGACTGCAAAAAAATGAACAGAATGTGGAGTCACTAGCATAAGACACTATGCCTCGAAGTAACTTAAAAGTGCATCTTGGTGTTATAAAAGCTCCCCGGTATGTGTGGGTCTAGGGAAGGATGTGGTCCCTGAACTAAGTCGCACACATAGGCAGTGTAGACAACTTTCGCTTGAACCTATGACCTTCAAGTCACATAGCAGCATATGTGTGGGGTCCAGGGAAGGGTCAGACCTACATAGGCTTAGTGTAGACAACTTTCGCTTGAACCTATCACATAGCAGCAATTCCAGTCATTTGCTCCCCCCTTCGAATAAACATGTATTAAAACCTTAATAGTGTAGAAAAATTTAAATGAATAAATACCTCTAATGGAGTCAAATTGTGTTTATAGAAGTCCTCAGCCTTTTGGTCCTTTCCTAGACCTCGGCAAACATGAGAATCCATCAAGCAACTCTTAATTTCCTCTCAATGTTTGGCATTATCCACATACCTCTGCAACCACCGTGAATAATCTCCAAGCCTATACTCCTTAAACCCTCTATTAGAGGCCACTTTTCCGACCCCCTTATTAGTGACAATCAACACAATCACCGAAGAAATAATTAAAGCAACCACCATAAGAAACAGCACCCCCGAGTAAAGGTAAAGAACGAAGGAGACTCTTTTGCAGGAACCAATAATCCCGAGCAAGGAGAGGATGGCTAGGCCAATGCCAGTGAAGAGGAGGGGCTTTTGAATGCACTTTTGGCAGAGGGTGGTGGTGCTGGGGTGGGTAATGTACCAAAGGGAATAGCCAATGGCGATGATTGAGATTATTAGGGTGAGGATGTTTAAGGCCGTGATGATTATGTTACTTAGTTTAGCCATTGACGATCAATCAGATCTCCAGAGAGAGAATTCAAGGAGATCTGAGAGAGATTTTTTAGAGAGGGGAATTCAAAACCCTCGAAGATCTGATGAAAGGATGATCTTGTGGAGGGTTCTGTCTATATATATATAGAGAGAGAAAGTTTGTGTGTATGTGTGTGAGAGAGAGAGAGAGAGATAGGAAGGGTGGTGGTGGAGAGATCTTGTAACTGTCTTTACACAGGGAAAACAACTGCGTCGTAAATGGTTGAGATGCATGGATTTTGAACACTACGGATTGGGCCATGTTTGCTTTCAAAAAACTTTCTTATTTATAAATTTATATAATTCCTTTGTAACTTGATTCTAATTTTTATTTTATTTTTGCCTTTTTCCGTTTTTCTTGTCTTCCTATTGTCCACGTAGTATTTTTCATACTATCCATTATTTTTAATTCAATCTAACAAACTTAATTAGCCATTTGCTATCACCGTCATCCTAAAAAGTTGCGTATTAGGCACACTGATTTTTTTTTGAGAGGACATATCAAAGTTTTCTAGAAAAAATGTTTTTTTTAACGATGTCTCACGTCAGAAGACATGAAAAGGAATTGAACGCTAGCGCTCACCGAGGGTGAGTGCATTGTTTTTGTAACATTATAAAATTTGCTATGGCTCGGTGAACGCATTGTTTTTGTAACATTATAAAATTTTCATATTTAGAACGTAATACTTATTTATGGATAATACAACATTTATTAATGAGCCGGAGAGTACGAAGTAGACCGACAGCAGCCTTATATTTTCTAACAGTTAGACTAGTGCACAACATATAGCTTTCTCTTTTTACTTACAAGTGAACAAAGCTCATTTTGCTTCCCTTCACCCATTGATGATTTGATTCCATTACACTAAATAAACTAAGCCCATTTCTCCTTAGGGTTTGCTCATCAGAAAAAGCAACTACATATTTTAAGTTCCTCCTTGCACTAAAACAAGCAATGGATGCAGCCTCTAGGTCTGGTCAAATGTATCCCTCCCAATAGGTGATGGGGCCTAGAATCGTGCGTTGGTGCTAGTTATCACGCATGCAGATGATGGGGCTAGAATCGTGTGTTGGTGCGATTCATCACGCATGTAGATATCAGATATGAAGGGATCTACTTCCATCGGAATATACAACAAAAATTTCTAGGCCCCACCAATGCTTTCCTCTTGCTTCCTTATCTGGTTTTAGACATATCATAGATATGAACGCATGCATATAGCTCAAACGTTCATAGCTCCACGGAGTACTCGTGGATCTTATCTATTGGAAAAAATTGGACAAAAAGTTAACATTAGTAAAGTATCTAGCCAAATTAAGTAAAATGGGTTGGGGTTACATAGAAAAAGATGATAGGATTGGATTAGTGTAAGCAAACTAACCGACTCAGCTTAGAGGTGTGCCTTCTGAAATGTCAAGAACAACGACCGTGGTTTCACAATACTCGAACGAACGCATAAATTGAGTTCTTCTCGATTTGTGAATCATCAGACATGATGTGCAATTTATTGTTATAGTAAAGGCCTAAAGCTTCATAAACTAGATATCTAGATTTTACATGCACATTGTTATTAGGAAATGATGTGATCATAACATTTCCTTTTGCGTTGTTGGGCTATGCATGATGTCTCATTTATAGCTTCCTCGAGAATTCAAGCATCATTAATCACCTATAACGGTCACTAACAACGGCTAGTTTTCAAAAGTCTCTTTTTTCAAAATTTCAACCGATCATTAATCGTATCTAATGGACACTAACAACAGCTAGCTAGTTTTCAAAAGTCTCTTTTTTCAAAATTTCAACCGATCATTAATCGTATCTAATGGACACTAACAACGGCTAGCTAGTTTTCAAAATAGCTAGTGATCATTAATCACCTCCAACGGTCACTAACAAAAGTCTTATTTATAGCCTTTTCCTCGAGAATTTAAGAATTGAAGTGATCATTAATCACCTCGAACGGTCACTAACAACAGCTAGTTTTCAAAACCTTCTACTTCGAGAATTCAACTGATCATTAATCACCTCTCACGATTACTAACAACGTCTAGTTTTCAAAAAGCCCAACGGCTAGTTAGTTGATATAGCTTTTAAAGATTAAATACCGTTTGTTTATCCTTCTAACAGTTACTTTATTTTATTTGAATTGTCTGATAAATTTCCTAAGTTGGGACAACTGGTTCTTGTTCACCCTTGCAGTGCTTTTCATATGCCCCTCTCCCCATTCACTTGCAATAATTTCAATATTTACAAATAACAAAAAAAAATTGAAGGCATAATAGTTACAAGTGAAAGACAATGTGCTAAAAATTTGATCGTTAATTAACATAGGCTAATTACGTAAAAAAAAAAAAAAAAAAAAAAAAGAAAGAGGGATGAGGGCCAGAGTTGCCCAGTTCAACAGTTATGGGGGCGCGGTTGTATGTAATTTTGTCTTCCTGTATTGACGTTCTCTGATGGCGTGGTTAGGGGTTAGCCCTTTGTAAATGATTCGTGAATAATCATACAGAAAATTTCCCAATTTGTCTTTCATTTCATTTACTCTCCAAAGCTCATCTTTGATCAACATTCATGGAATTTATCAGACCCAAAGCTACAATGGATCCTTTTTTCCATTTAAGGGAAACCTTTTGGCCTATTTTTGTTGTTTCTGATAGCACAGCAAGTAATGCTGTAGATGGTGACCACTAGAATAAGAACACCGAAGTTTAAGATAAGGAGTAGTCTCCACAAGTGCTTCATGTTGGCAACAACTCCTGCCTTGCACGACTTGCAGTTGTAGCACAGTTGATTCTGATCGTTGCTCCATGTTTTGCAGTCACTATCAGGTACCTTAAACCCTGTTTTTGGCTCGGTTCAGTAGGTTGCATTCACAAACTGGTACCCGCAGTATGTTGGTGGCTTACAGCAACCAGACTGCAAAAAAATGAACAGAATGTGGAGTCACTAGCATAAGACACTATGCCTCGAAGTAACTTAAAAGTGCATCTTGGTGTTATAAAAGCTCCCCGGTATGTGTGGGTCTAGGGAAGGATGTGGTCCCTGAACTAAGTCGCACACATAGGCAGTGTAGACAACTTTCGCTTGAACCTATGACCTTCAAGTCACATAGCAGCATATGTGTGGGGTCCAGGGTGTTGTGAATATAGCCCTCCACAAATCCGAGCAAATCACAAGAATAATAATCGCACACAAACAAAGCAAAAGAAAATCAAAAGCACAGAAAAGACAAGAGAAATTGTTTACCCAGTTCACCAATTTGATTGGCTACGTCTGGGGGCACTACCAAGCCAGGATCTTGCACTATGTATGTAATTTTTGTGTTACAATGAGAGAAGGGGCGGAACATTGCTTTTATACATGCCCCGGAATAACAACCTAACCCTAGATGGCCTGAAAACGGGCCCAAAAATAAAACCTTCCCGACCTGAGAATCGACGCCAGGCGTCCGCCTCAAAGGAGCCAGGCGCCCGCCTGGGAAAGGCCAAAACACCATGCTCACCTCGGCAGCCGAGGCGCACGCCTCACCCCAGGTCGTGCGGCCGCCTCAAGCACGTTGCCCCAACGCCAAAACCACTGGACTCGAGGCGCTCGCCTCGCCATCCCCAAGCGCCCGCCTCAGATTCCCTCGAAGAACATCTTGGTTGGTCCTCTATTCCAACAATCTCCCACCTAGAGATCAACCACACATATAAGCCCCGTATCCGTTCTTCAACTCATCCTTGGTGTCCTCCTAGTGCTCACCTTGATCATGGTAGTGCCATCCTCCTCTCTCATTCTTCAAGCCCAATTGAAGCTTTGCACAGCTTCAACTTCACAAGGTTCACAACCTTTGTCAACATGTCAGCCGGGTTCTCCGATCCCAATATCTTCTCAAGCCACAAAATCTTCTCCTCCAAGAGATGTCTGATGTAGTGAAACCTCAGTTCAATATGCTTCGTCCTCGAATGAAACGCCGGATTCTTTGCCAAGTGAATTGCACTCTACCGTCCTTTGTAGAGAATATTACCACTTCGCGTCTTCCCAAGTTCACCCAAGAAGTTCTGCAGCCAAACCATCTCTTTACTCGCTTACGTCACCGCCACATATTCTCGCTTGCAGCCGATCGAGCCACGATCTTTTGTAACTTAGAAGCCCGGGAGATTCTTTGTACCACCCAATGTAAACACTTAACCCGTAGTACTTCTCCTCTTATCGAGATCACTTGATGCCAAGTCCGCATCAACATAACCCGCTAACACCACTTCCTTGCTTGAAAAACACGAGCCTTACCAGCAGCATTCTTCAAGTAACGTAGGATCCACTTAACCGCTTCCCAATGTTGCTTTCTGGATTGCCCATGAACCGCCGACTACTCCCACCGCATGTGCAATGTCCGGCCTTGTACACACCATTGCATACATGAGACTCCCCACAGCTGAAGCATATGGAGTTCTCTCCATCTTGTCACGCTCTTCCTTGTTCCTAGGCGAGTCCCTCTCGGATAGCTTGAAATGCAAACCCAATGGCGTCCTGTTGGCTTCGCCTCTTCCATACAAAACCTTGCTAAGACCTTCTCAACATATTACGCTTGTGAAAGAACCAACTTGCCCGACTCCCTATTCCGATCAATCCGCATGCCCAAGATTTTCTTTGCCTCTCCCAAATCCTTCATCTCGAACCGTTCTGACAACTGAGTCTTCAACCTGTTTACCTCTCTACTGCTAGAGCCCGCTATCAACATGTCGTCCACATATAACAGCAAGATAATATACCCATTGTCCGTGTTCTTGAAGTAGCAACAATGATCCGCCTCGCATCTGATAAAATCAATGTCGTGCATGAATCCATCAAACTTCCTGTACATCGCCTAGGAGCTTGTTTAAGGCCATACAAGCTCTTAGTCAATCTGCAAACTAGCTCCTCGCCACCCTTAGACAAGTAACCCTCTGGCTGTACCATGTAAATCTCTTCCTCCAAGTCCCCATGAAGAAAGGCCGTCTTCACATCCATCTGTTCAAGCAGCAAGTTGTCCGCCACTACTATCCCCAGAACCATTCTGATAGTGGTCATCTTCACAACCGGAGTGAATACCTCGGTGTAGTCAATACCGTACTTCTGCTGAAACCCTTTAACAACCAGTCTTGCCTTGTAACGCTTGCTACCGTCTGCTTCCTCCTTGATCCTGTAAACCCACTTGTTATGCAGCGCCTTCTTCCCCTTAGGTAGTTTAGTCAACTCCCAAGTTTTGTTGGCCTTCAATGAGTCCATCTCATCATCCATCGCAGCTTTCCACTTATTACAAAGCACACTACGAACTGCCTCCGCATAACATTCCGGTTCCCCATTATCTGTCAACAACAAATAATAATTCGAAGGAGTATACTGTCGGGTGATCCACGCAGTCTGCTGGATCTACGCAGCGGAATATCCGGTTCTGGAGTACGTGGTTCATCTTCAGTGACCTCCTGACCATGGTCAACATGAACTGTCCTGCTCCCACCCGAGTCTGGAATATCCACCTCTACAACCTCCGGTTCCGAACTAGTACCATCAGATGCCCCCTTTCTATCCTTGTACAAAACCTGTTCATTGAATACCACATCTCGACTACGAATAACCTTATGGTTTTGATCATCCCAAAATTTATACCCGAAGTCATCCCGCCATACCCAATAAAGGTACACTTACCGTATTTAGCATCTAATTTAGTTCTCTCGGCAGAATCAACATGAACATAAGAAACGCAGCCAAATACGCGAAGAAAGGACAGATTTACCTGCTTGCCACTCCAAGCTTCCTCTGGAATTCCGTTCCCCAATGGAACCGATGGTCCCCGATTGATCAAGAAAGCTGCCGTGTCAACTGCATATGCCCAGAACGTCTTCGGAAGTCCACACTTCAATCTCATACTTCTAGCCCGCTCGTTCAATGTTCTGTTCATCCTTTCTGCTACCCCGTTGAGTTGTGGAGTCTTCTTTGGAGTCTTCTCCATACGAATACCATTCGCAGCACAATATTCCCTAAACTCCCCGAGCTCATACTCCCCACCATTGTCTGATCTCAAGCACTTAAGCTTAAGTCCCGTTTGATTCTCCACCAAAGCCTTCCACTTCTTGAACACCTCAAAAGCTTCATCTTTCCCTTTCAAGAAATAGACCCAGACCTTCCTTGTAGAATCATCAATAAAAGTCATGTAATATGACGCACCACCTAGAGATGTAACCGGAGATGGCCCCCACAAGTCCGTGTGAACCAATTCCAACTTTGCTTCCCTCAATCCCCTACCTGTTCTCGAGAAATTATTCCTCCCTTGTTTGCCAAACATACAATCCTCGCAGATCCCCACGTTGACTGTCTTCAAACCCGGTAGTAGACCCTTTGAACAAAGTACCTTCATCCTTGTCTCACTCATGTGACCCAATCGACAGTGCCACAAATCAGTATCACCCTTGGCTGCTGCCACCGCAATACTATCCTTGGTGTTGTTCGCCAAATACAAAGTACCCTCCTTATTACCCCGAGCGATCTCACAATCCTCCTTGGTAATAACCCAGTTCCTGCAGCCGAAAGTCACCTTGTAACCCTCTTCGTCCAACTGCCCAACTGAAAGTAGGTTCTTCTTCAAACCCGGAATGTGTCTGACCCCGTTCAGATGTAGAACCTTCCCGTCCGATGCTCCTATTCTGACATCCCCCTTCCCCTTGATTTCCAAAGGCTCGCCATCAGCTAGATAGACCTTCCCGAAATCACCGGAAGTGTAATTATCCATCTCTTCCTTATGCCCGCAAGAGTGGAATGATGCCCCCGAATCCAGCACCCATGATTCTAGTGCACTACTAACACTCAGAACCGCACATCATCACCTTCGAGCGCCACATTCGCCTGATTGCCCTTACGATTTGGACAATCCCTCTTAAAGTGTCCCAACTCCTTACAATAATAGCACTGAACAGATCCCTTCGCAACCTTCGGTTTGTCTTTGGTCTCATCAGCTTTGCCCTTACCACTCACTCCGTTCTCCCTAGATTCGGTTCTCCCTTGTTTGCTAGTGCCCGGCTTCCCCCTACTAGTAGTAGCTAAAGCCGCTCCCGAAGTACTTGATGTCCCCAACTTCTTCATGCGATTTTCCTCACCTAAAAGAAAGTCTTTAACATCATCATATTTCAATTTTTCTTACTGCCGAAGCGTTGATTGCAGTCACCGTTCCGCTCCAACTTGCCGGTAAAGAAGCTAGCAACAAGCATGCATGAACCTCGTCATCGAACTTGATCTCCACCGCTGTCAATGAATCTATGACATCCATAAATTCATCGATGTGCTTAGCCAAGGATCCTCCCTCTTGCATCTTGAGACTACCCATCTTACGTATCAAATCAACCTTATTTGCAGCAGACGGAGTTTCAAATCTCTCAGTAAGATAATCCAATAGCTCCTTGGTGGTTGTCGCCTTCCTGGTAGTCTTCGCGATCCACTTTGACAAAGTAGATCTAACCACCCCTAAAGCCTTCCGATCCATGAGTTCCCATTCTTCCTGATCTTCATCTTCCGGTTTGACACCCTTCAGAGGCTTGTAGAGATCCTTGTTGTACAAGAGATCCTCGATCTGCATCCTCCAATATCCGTAGTCAGACCCATCGAATTTCTCAACCGCCTGTTTGTCCTTGCCCATTCTTGATTGCTTGAAACAACTCCCTTTGATCCTAAACCAAGAGCTCTGATACCAGTTGTTGTGAATATAGCCCTCCACAAATCCGAGCAAATCACAAGAATAATAATCGCACACAAACAAAGCAAAAGAAAATCAAAAGCACAGAAAAGACAAGAGAAATTGTTTACCCAGTTCACCAATTTGATTGGCTACGTCTGGGGGCACTACCAAGCCAGGATCTTGCACTATGTATGTAATTTTTGTGTTACAATGAGAGAAGGGGCGGAACATTGCTTTTATACATGCCCCGGAATAACAACCTAACCCTAGATGGCCTGAAAACGGGCCCAAAAATAAAACCTTCCCGACCTGAGAATCGACGCCAGGCGTCCGCCTCAAAGGAGCCAGGCGCCCGCCTGGGAAAGGCCAAAACACCATGCTCACCTCGGCAGCCGAGGCGCACGCCTCACCCCAGGTCGTGCGGCCGCCTCAAGCACGTTGCCCCAACGCCAAAACCACTGGACTCGAGGCGCTCGCCTCGCCATTCCCAAGCGCCCGCCTCAGATTCCCTCGAAGAACATCTTGGTTGGTCCTCTATTCCAACACAGGGAAGGGTCAGACCTACATAGGCTTAGTGTAGACAACTTTCGCTTGAACCTATGACCTTCAAGTCACATAGCAGCAATTCCAGTCATTTGCTCCCCCCTTCGAATAATCATGTATAAAAACCTTAATAGTGTAGAAAAATTTAAATGAATAAATACCTCTAATGGAGTCAAATTGTGTTTATAGAAGTCCTCAGCCTTTTGGTCCTTTCCTAGACCTCGGCAAACATGAGAATCCATCAAGCAACTCTTAATTTCCTCTCAATGTTTGGCATTAGCCACATACCTCTGCAACCACCGTGAATAATCTCCAAGCCTATACTCCTTAAACCCTCTATTAGAGGCCACTTTTCCGACCCCCTTATTAGTGACAATCAACACAATCACCGAAGAAATAATTAAAGCAACCACCATAAGAAACAGCACCCCCGAGTAAAGGTAAAGAACGAAGGAGACTCTTTTGCAGGAACCAATGATCCCGAGCAAGGAGAGGATGGCTAGGCCAATGCCAGTGAAGAGGAGGGGCTTTTGAATGCACTTTTGGCAGAGGGTGGTGGTGCTGGGGTGGGTAATGTACCAAAGGGAATAGCCAATGGCGATGATTGAGATTATTAGGGTGAGGATGTTTAAATATGTTACATAGTTTAGCCATTGATGATCAATCAGATCTCCAGAGAGAGAATTCAAGGAGATCTGAGAGAGGAATGCAAAACCCTCGAAGATCTGATGAAAGGATGATCTTGTGGAGGGTTCTGTCTATATATATAGAGAGAGAAAGTTTGTGTGTATGTGTGAGAGAGAGAGAGAGAGATAGGGAGGGTGGTGGTGGAGAGATCTTGTAACTGTCTTTACACGGGGAAAACAACTGCGTCGTAAATGGTTGAGTGCATGGATTTTGAACTGAAAACGTGAGTTTTTGGGAACATATTTATGTTTCCTTATTTAATTTGTCTTCTATTATGGTAAGAAGATTTTGAGACTTTCATGGAGATTTATAAGTATCTTACTTTTATTAAGAGATTGTAATTATGTAAATATCTTTTATTTATGTACATAGTTTTATATTAGGACTAACCTACTAATATTTGATTTCCTTGTGAGTGTGTTTTATGTTTCCATATAGGAAAAGGAATCTCACAAAGGAAGAGGTCGATTGCATGAAGATCTTCTCAATGGTGCACTATAAATACAAGGCATTCAGCACAAAGAGAAGCTACGGTTTTAGAGAGAAAAATATACTTACTTCATAGCATTCGATTGAGTTATGTTTAGGTTGTGAGCTTACATCCGTAACTCACATCTAGGTTTTTATAAAGTTCTCTTGTTTTACTTCTGATTGAATAAGTCCTACTTGGGAAAGGGGAGTTGTTCATATCATAGAAGGTGATTAGAACTTGTTTAGTATTTTCATATTTTAGTTTTTCACTTATTTGTTTTTGTAAGAAACAAAAGTTTTTATAGTGAAAGGTTTTTGGGCGTAAGCCTAGTTTGCTGATCACACAGATCAGTAAGCGTATATAACTCTTGAGTTATTGCATTTAATTAACTTTTATTTATTTTATTCCGCTGCATTATCTGTGGATGTGTGGACAGTTGTGAGACACATCCGTACTCACATCCTTTGCCTATTGTGTGATCCAAGTTTCCTAGCTACACGAAACTTTCAATTGGTATCAGAGCCAACTCTCGAAATATTGCGAGTGTTGATCCAGAAAGTGTAGTCCTTATGGAATGCCAAAATCACCAAAATAGGCCTCCTGTCTTGGATGGCACAAATTATTCTCTTTGGAAGTCTAAGATGCGAAATTACATCAAAAGTATTGATGAAAGAGCTTGGATGTGCATTCTTGTTGCATGGCAACCTCCTACTGTGGAGAAAAAGCCATCTTCTGGTGTTGGTGAGTCCTTTTTTGAAAGAAAACCTGAAGAACAATGGACTCTTGATGAAATACAAGCTGCAAATTACAATTCAAAAGCCATGGGTGCTATTTTCAGCCATGTTTCTGGGAATATGTACAAGCTTATAACAAATGAGAGTATAGCCAAAGCTGCTTGGGATATTTTGCAAACTCAATGTGAGGGAGCACCAAGTGTGAAGGCTACCAGGCTTAGAATTTTAATGGATAGGTTTGAGTTACTTCGAATGGAAGAAGCCGAGGATATTGTGTCATATCTTTGCTAAGATTCATGAGATTTCAAATGAATGCACAAGTCTAGGAGAATCTATCTCCAATGCAAGACTTGTTAGTAAGATTCTAAGGACCTTGCACGAGAGGTTTAACATTAAAGTAGGCTGTGATTGAAGAAACAAAGGACACAAACACCGTAGGTCTTGACACTATCATAGGAATCTTGGCTTTGTGTTTGAGCTTAACCTTGAGGCTCGGAAGAAGAACAAAACACACAGTCTTGCCCTTAAAAGTCTTTCTTTGCTCTACCAAAAGAGCTTGTGGAATTATCCTCCGAAATTGACAAGTCTAATCTTGAAGATGAGGATGTAGCTTTTATTTCAAAGAAATTCGGTTCTATCTTGAAAAATAGAAGGATAAGCAAATTCCCCAATAGACCTACTTCCAAGATTACCGAAAAGTCAAAACCTAGCAACGACCGGATTCAAGAAACCAAGTTTTGAAAATAAATCATCTGAATCTGTCCAATGTAGGGCATGTCGTGGCTTTGGTCATTATGCCAATGAGTGTGCTAACACACTTAAAAAGAAGGGAATGAGCTTAACTGCTACCCTTAGTGACAGTGAGGATGAGGAAGAAGAAGTGGCTAATATGTCTGTCTTAAATTGCCATTCTGTGTTTAATGCTTTTTCTGCAGATATAGAAGAATATACTCCTGAAAATCCCTTGGATGTGGGCTCAGTTGTGTACACATCTGGTGTCACATCTGAACTGGTGCTGAACTGTTTCTCTGTAAAAGGAGAGTCAGATGATGAAGATGAAGAAAGAGACATTCCCTATGAGGAACTCTTTGCCACATACAAGGAGCTGCATACAGATTGGATGAAAAGATTGGACAAAATTGAGGTACTTGTTAAGGTAAACAAATCTCTGTCTGATAAATTGGCTTGTGAAGATGAAAAAGTTTGTACTTTCAAAAGAAAATGATGCTCAAAAGGATACCATTGCAAGACTAGAAGTCCTTGTGACCAAAAGAGAAGTTGACCTTGAAAAATTCAAGAATGAATGTGAAAAAGCTGATAATACTTTTACTAAGTTAAATAAAAGTAAAATGAAAATGGAAGAAGCTTTTTCCATGGGTCAACGTGACAAAATTGGTATAGGTTTTGAAAATAATTTTGTAAAGGAGGGATGTGAGGCTTCTACCTCTAAGAGTGTGAAAAAACAAGCTTTTAAAGAAAAAGTCATTACGAGTGAAAAGAGACCAAGAAAGAGGCATTACATCTGCCATTCTTGCCTAGCTCCTGGTCACATTAGGCCCTTCTGTTACAAACTTAAAGGCGATAAAAAATGCAGTAACTTCAAACGGCCTCGGATGTGTGAGAAGATGTATGCACATCCTAACACACATCCAGTCAATCTGAGACCTCTGCAACCCAAAAGAAAAGCATTAAACAGTGGGTAGCCAAACCAATTACCACCTGCAATGTTGTCTACTCTTCCCTCAAGAGTCTTGTCTACAGCTCTTGGTATTTTGATAGTGGGTGCTCTAGGCACATATTTGGAAACCAAGCAGTCCTTCTTGATTATGAAGTAATAAATGGAGGGAAAGTAAATTTTGGTGGAGGTGCTCAAGGAAAGATTGTTGGGAAAGGAACCCTAGATGTCAAGGGTCTCCCAAAATTGCACAATGTGTACCATGTGGAAGGCTTGAAAGCCAACCTAATAAGCATCGATCAAGCGTGTGATGATGACCTATTTGTGAAGTTTGATAAGCACTTGTGTGAAGTGTTTGATAAGGATAATAAATGTGTGTTTTTGGTCCTAGATCTGGCGATAATTGTTACCAATTTGGTGACAATCTTTCTTGCCTAAGCTCAAAAGCTAATGATGTCAATCTATGGCACCAAAAATTAGGGCATGCTAGGCTGTAGAACTCTGGAAGAACTTCAAAGGTTTGAAGCCATTAAAGACCTCCCTAAGCTGAACTTCAAGAACCACGATGTACGTGGTTCATGTCAAAAGGAAAACAAACAAAAGCATCACATAAAAAGGTCCAACAATGCTCCACAACTAGATGTTTGGAGATGATTCACACCGATTTAATGGGACCTATTGAAGTAGAAAGCTTTGGTAGGAAAAAGTATGCCTTTGTGTGTGTTGATGATTATTCTAGGTACACTTGGGTAATGTTCTTAAGAGAAAAGTCGAAACAATTGGAGAATTCAAGAATTGGTACAAAGAGTTAGAAATCTTTATGGTCTTAAGGCTGTGAGGATTAGGTCGACCGTGGCCTTGAATATGAGAATCAAATGTTCACCAATTTTTGCAATTCTAAGGGAATCACTCATGAGTTTTACGCACCAATCACCCCACGGCAAAATGGAATTGCTTGAAAGAAAGAATAGAACCTTGCAAGAAATGGCAAGGGTCATGCTAAGTTCAAAGAACTTGTCCAAAAGTTTTGGGCGAAGCTTTAAACACCGCTTGTCACATTGGCAATAGGGTGTTTCTAAGGATTAGTAGCACTTGTCACCCCATATCAAATCCTCCTTGGAAAGAAACCAAGCTGTAAAATATTTTCATGTGTTTGGTTGTGTTTGTTATATTCTCAATGATAGAGAATACCTGTCCAAGTTTGATTCAAAGAGTGACAAAGCAATTTTCATAGGCTATTCCACAAACGGTAGAGCTTACGAGTTTTCAATCTCAAAACTAAGACCATTATGGAATCTGCAAATGTTAAATTTGATGACTCACTTGATCTTAACCTCAAGGCTAGCGAGGATGATGTTTCGGGTTGCTTCTTTGAATTTGGAAGGATGAAGAAAGCAGTCTGAAAAATCAAAAGAAGCTTAGTCTTTGATAAAAATGTTGAACACGATAAGGATGTAACCAAGGATGTGGACACATACGCCTCCACATCTGAACCCACATCTGCTCCCACATCCACTCAAACTCCTGTGGCGAGGACGGTTCCTCGATTACGATCGGGATGATGCTCCGAGAAGGAAATGTGAATGGGTGTGTGGATAGGTCAAAGGATATCCCTTCAAAAATCCGGAAAAACCACCCCACTTCACAAGTTGTGGGAGATGTGCATGCTCAAGTGAGAACTAGACAAAAGGACAAAGTTGATTATAGAAAAATGGTGGTTTATGGAGTTGCTCCTCGGCATACTCCCGAGGTAAGTTTCTGTTGTTTTGTTTCTAAAATTGAACCTAAGAATGTTCTTGAAGCATTGAAAGATCTTGTTGGATTATGGCTATGCAAGATGAATTAATTCAATTTGAAAAGAATGAGGTATGGACTCTTTGTTCCTAGACCCTCACATGGTAATGTCATAGGAACCAAATGGATTTTTAAGAACAAAGCGATGAGCAAGGTGTGATAACTAGAAATAAAGCTAGGTTAGTTGCTCAAGGTTATACTCAAATTGAGGGAATTGACTTTGAGGAGACATTTGCTCTGTTGCAAGAATTGAGTCCATTAGGCTTTTGTTAGCCATTGCTTGTTACCTCAAGATTACTCTTCATCAAATGGATGTCAAGAGTGCCTTTTTAAATGGGATATTAAATGAGGAAGCCTATGTTGAACAACCTAAAGGCTTTGTGGACTCCAAATATCCTAATCATGTGTATAAAGCGAAGAAAGCTACGTATGGGCTAAAGCAAGCCCCTAGAGCTTGGTATGGTAGGTTGGCTGACCATTTGCTTCAACTAGGATTCAAGAGAGGTGAGGTTGACAAAACCTTGTTTGTGAGGAGAAACAAGAAGGAGATTCTTGTGGCACAAATCTATGTAGATGACATTGTGTTTGGATCAAATTCTGATCCAATGCTAGCTGAATTTGTGGATAGCATGACTTCCACATTTGAGATGAGTATGGTAGGTGAGTTGAACTTTTTTTTAGGCTTACAGATTAAGCAATTCAAAGATGGTATGTTCATTTCACAGTCTAAGTATGCCAAGAATCTTGTGAAAAAGTTTGAGCTTGAACACTCTTCACATCAAAGAACCCCAATGGGATCTTCCCAAACGCTAAGTCATGATTCAGATGGTGAGAGTGTTGATCAAACCCTTTATAGAAGCATGATAGGAAGTCTGCTTTACCTCACTGCAAGTAGACCTGACATTATGTTCAGTGTGTGTCTATGTGCTAGATACCAAGCCAACCCTAAAGTGTCCCATCTTAAAGCATTGAAAAGAATCATTAGGTATGTGAGTGGGATTTGTGAACCTAGGTGCATTACTCTAAAGAAACAAACACCAATTTGGTTGGGTACACCGATTACGATTGGGCTGGAAATAGTGATGATAGAAAGAGTACCACCGGTGGATGTTTCTACCTAGGAAATAACCTTGTGTCTTGGTACAGTAGGAAGCAAAATTGTGTGTCCTTGTCCACTTCTTGAGGCCTGAATATGTTGCCCTTGGGAGTTCTTGCACACAATTACTTTGGATGAATCAAATGCTAAAAGATTATGGATTAAATAGCAAAGTTTTGACTGCTTTTTGTGATAACAAAAGTGCCTTGGACATATCTAAAAATCCTGTTCAACATTCTAGAACAAAGCACATTGATATTAGACATCATTTCATTAGAGATCTTGTAGAGCAAAAAGCGTATTAATGCGGAATTTGTTGGGATGAAAATCAATTGGCTGATATATTTACAAAGGCATTAGATTTGGAGAGATTTTCCTCCTTGAGGAAGTCTCTTGGCTTGTGTGATATCTAAGGTTGTGAGACCAGATGTGTCTCACATCCTCTAACACATCTGTAGATTAGTTTAACTGAAAAAAAAAAAAATCATAAAAAGAAAAATCCAAAAATATCATGCATTAGCACGAAATTTCTCAGTGTGGTCACTTGTGAGTCTTCATCTTTGACATTATTTTTTATCACTTAATTGTGAGTATTTCCTGTCCATGTAATCTTTTGATTACTTGGTATAACCTTCCTAGGTATCTCACAGTGGGTGCTAAAAGAAAAAAAAATATATATATGTGTGAGAAACAGCTGCTTCACCCTTAGTATGAAGCCATACCATTGTGATCAAGTGATTTTCATAAGAAAACTTGAAGTCAAACTTGATAAGATCATTGGGAAAAAGGGCTATCTTTGGGATCAAGTAAAGTGAAAGCTACTCACATTGCAAAAATCCACAACAAAAAATTGGTGGATGCATCCTAGAAATTTGTGCAGATTGGATTATTGCTCATTGACTTTTTGTGATCTAAATGTGTCCCCATTTGTGACTCACATCCTATGCCACATTCATAAGTTGAGAATATTTCCTTCACCTGTGTGTTTGCATCATGTTAGGCATATTGCATTTTTTAGGACATATAGGAGCTTTGTAAATATGTTAGTTAATTAATTTTCTCTCTTAATTCACTCTTTGATTATATAGGTTTTTGATCTCCAATATCTTACATGAAAAGAAAAGGTGTGTATCAATCCTTGTTTGAAAAGGTTGAAAAATTCTTTTGGGATTCTGTTTTGATTAAAAATATGGCCGAAGTATTTTTGTTCCCATAAAAATCTTACAAAATCTTGATTTATTTTTGATCCCTTATTTTCTTGGAAGGTGCTTGTGTGTAGTAACCTCAAAGGTTTCTAGCCGTTGGAGGACTTCTAAGGATTTTGAGGTATGTTAAACCTCTTTGAAAAAGGATTCCTAATTTTAGTAGGAAAGGGGGAGCTGTGAGTATTTAATATACCTCACATCCGTCCCATCCCCCATAAACCTTGTCAAAACCCTTTGTTCTTCCTCCTCTTTGCACACAATCTCACACACTTTGCATTAATTTCTCTTTGCACTGTTCAACCAACCCAAATCACTCTGTTAAATGGCCGAGCATTTGAACATTAGAGAAGAAGATGTTCTTGACATTGTTCCGATTTCAATAGCCAAGAGAGAGGATTCCATACTCCTAAACCCTGTAATCTCAAAGTTTCTTGCAGATTTCTCCTCTCCATCACCCTCGTCTGATCCAACAATGGAAGCTTCTTCTCCCAAATCTCCGTCATTGGAACCTGTGGCTGTTTCAACCGATGAAAACCCTAAAGCTCCATCCTCTCCGGTGATCCCACCATCGGATGTCGCCATTGCTGAGGAACCTTCTTCAACTAAGAAGAGGAAGTTGTCTCAAGTAAAACCCCCAAAGTCTGCTACAACTCCGGTCCCCCAGCGTGCTTTTCGTCGATCAGGAAGGGTTCGCAAGCTGTCAGAGTCTGACAAAGCCAAGAACCTAACAAAACCTGGCGGGAAATCTTCAACTGCTATTGTTCTTGAAGAAGAAGAAGAAGATGAGGTAATAATTCCCCTTGTCAGGACTAGGGCTAAATCGTCTATTCCCCCTTCCTCTGTTAGTGATCCTGCTATTACCCCTTCTGTGGTTGTTCCTCTTGTTGAATCAGTTATTCCTGTTGATGCTCCCCATGTTGAACCTTTGATCCCTGTTGAGACTGTTCCCCATGCAGAGTCTGTTGAGCCAATTGCTCCTATTTCTCCCATAATCTCATCTGATCCCATTATCCCCACTATTGTTTCACCTTCTAAGGATAATTTGTCTGCTCCTGTTGTTGAGCCCTCGGTGCCCTTGGTGCCTAGTCCTGTTGAGGACTTTATATCCTTTAGTGATGAAGAGCCCTTAGCTAAAATCTTGATGGATTTAAAGGGTAAGAAAAAGATGGCTGCAACTGACTTAGAGCCTTTTGATGATGAAACTGACTCAAGTTCAGATGATGATGATACTGCCTCAGATGAGAACTACAAGTTAGGGAGGGAAGAGCTTGATCAGGAGAAAGAAGACCAAGAGATTGATTCCTCTGATGCTGATGACACTGAGGTTGAACCCATCATTGTTCCATTCCCTGTGAAGGATGTGTCTAAGGATGTGCCCACATCTAGACGCACATCTACTCGAAAGAAAGCTGAACAGGGTATGTCATCTTCTGTTTCTCTGGTCTCTACCCCCAAACCCTTTTCCAAAAAGTTTTTATCCAAAAAGGCTGCTGATAGGTTTACTTTAATTTCCTCTAAAGCCTTTGTTGTTGAGATGAAAAGGGATAGAGAGACTTTTGCTAAACTTGGTATGGACAAGTTTTTTGAGGAAAGAGGATTATTCTTGACTGTGGACCATCCCCTTCCCTTCTACCCCAAATTGGTTTATGAGTTCTATGCAAATCTACCTAAGGGATTAGATAAATCTTATCCTCATTCTCCTGGTGTTTATGTTAGAGGAGTATTTGTTCCTTTTACCCCTTCTATCATCAATGATTTTCTTGGGTTGTATGATCATTTGGATGATGTGGTTTCTATTGAGGATGATGATCTTGTATCTGCAATTACCCATGGCAAGGTAACCTCTTGGCCAGTGAAGCCTAAAGATTTAGGAAGTGGTTCTCTATCATCTCTTTATTGTTTTCTCCACTCTATCCTGGTTGCAAATTTGTGTCCCTCCAATAACAAAACCTCAGTTACTAGGGTGCAAGCCTTGCTTCTTTATAGATTGGGAATTAAGAGGCACATTAATTTTGGTGACTTTATCTTTAGAAAGATTTGTGATTATGGAGAGTCTCCATCAAAGAAATGGTCTTTACCCTATCCTTCCTTGATTTCACAAATCCTCATTGCCAATGGTGTTAAGCCTGAAAAAGGAGAAGAAATTGTTGACAATTTTGCCCTGTTTAAAGAATCTAAGACCTTGCTTGACCCTAAGCAAAGATATGTGGATCTTCCCTTGGGTACAGTTCCTGAGATTGGTATGGAAGATGTGGACACATCTGGTGTCACATCTGAAGAAAATTTTATTGCTCAGATGAAGGATTTAGATGCTGCCATTATAGATGCAGAAGCTCAAGCTCAAGCCTCCATTGCCCATGCCAACAATCTGAAAGCTCTTAGGGATAATCTCATTCGATGGCATGCAAAACTTTCTAGTCAAAAAGGGGGAGATGGATCTGGAAATGAAAAGTGGGATGTCTAGTGTCTTGATGGCGCTAAAGCTGGGCCGGTTTTAAGTGGAGACATTTTGATCTGTGATTTAGGGGGAGAAAATTTTTTTTGCTGTGATGGTTGTTAAAGACAATTTTTAATTTTTCTGCTTTAGTTTTTAGTTTTTAAAACAATGGTTTGTAATAGCTTTAAGTAGGACATGGATGAATGGTTTTTGCTTTTGCTTAATGAACTGCTAGTATTCTGTTCTAATTCTGTTTTGCAGTTTTTATGTGTGGATGTGTATACACATCTGGACACACATCCTTTCAGGGGGAGTTATGTCTTTCTATATTCTGTGGTCATAATATTATGTTTGTTATAAATCTTTGGTTTTGACCAGAAAGTCCAAAATAGGGGGAGATTGAAAACGTGAGTTTTTGGGAACATATTTATGTTTCCTTATTTAATTTGTCTTCTATTATGGTAAGAAGATTTTGAGACTTTCATGGAGATTTATAAGTATCTTACTTTTATTAAGAGATTGTAATTATGTAAATATCTTTTATTTATGTACATAGTTTTATATTAGGACTAACCTACTAATATTTGATTTCCTTGTGAGTGTGTTTTATGTTTCCATATAGGAAAAGGAATCTCACAAAGGAAGAGGTCGATTGCATGAAGATCTTCTCAATGGTGCACTATAAATACAAGGCATTCAGCACAAAGAGAAGCTACGGTTTTAGAGAGAAAAATATACTTACTTCATAGCATTCAATTGAGTTATGTTTAGGTTGTGAGCTTACATCCGTAACTCACATCTACGTTTTTATAAAGTTCTCTTGTTTTACTTCTGATTGAATAAGTCCTACTTGGGAAAGGGGAGTTGTTCATATCATAGAAGGTGATTAGAACTTGTTTAGTATTTTCATATTTTAGTTTTTCACTTATTTGTTTTTGTAAGAAACAAAAGTTTTTATAGTGAAAGGTTTTTGGGCGTAAGCCTAGTTTGCTGATCACACGAGATCGATGGCGTATATAACTCTTGAGTTATTGCATTTAATTAACTTTTATTTATTTTATTCCGCTGCATTATCTGTGGATGTGTGGACAGTTGTGAGACACATCTGTACTCACATCCTTTGCCTATTGCGTGATCCAAGTTTCCTAGCTACACGAAACTTTCATGAACACTACAGATTGGGCCATGTTTGCTTTCAAAAAACTTTCTTATTTATAAATTTATATAATTCCTTTGTAACTTGATTCTAATTTTTATTTTATTTTTGCCTTTTTCCGTTTTTCTTGTCTTCCTATTGTCCCCGTAGTATTTTTCATACTATCCATTATTTTTAATTCAATCTAACAAACTTAATTAGCCATATGCTATCACTGTCATCCTAAAAAGTTGCCGTATTAGTAGGCACATTGATTTTATTTTTTTTTAAGAGGACATATCAAAGTTTTTTTTTTTAATGATGTCTCACGTCAGGAGGCGGGAAGAGCAATCGAACGCTAGCGCTCACCGAGGGTGAGCGCATTGTTTTTGTAACATTATAAAATTTGCTATGGGAGAAAAGAGTAATACCAAAAATGTACATAGTTGTGTACATATACTTGGAAATTTGTAATCTTCCATATAAATTTTCCCTTTGAAGGATTTGCCATTCAATTCTTCCTCCATCTTATAGTTGTGTTGGAGTTGACTTGTTGAATATTTTTTTAAAATATACTTCAGTTCAGTTGTTTATACTCCGTATATTGTTTGTACTATAATAAATTTGGATTAAGATTATTTTCGTATTTAGGGATAATACAACATTTATTAATGAGCCGGAGAGTACAAAGTAGACCGACAGCACAGCAGCCTTATATTTTCTAACAGTTAGACTAGTGCACAACATATAGCTTTCTCTTTTTACTTACAAGTGAACAAAGCTCATTTTGCTTCCCTTCACCCATTGATGATTTGATTCCATTACACTAAATAAACTAAGCCCATTTCTCCTTAGGGTTTGCTCATCAGAAAAAGCAACTACATATTTTAAGTTCCTCCTTACACTAAAACAAGCAATGGCTGCAGCCTCTAGCTCTGGTCAAATGTATCCCTCCCAATAAGTGATGGGGCCTAGAATCGTGTGCGTTGGTGCGAGTTATCACGCATGCAGATGATGGGGCTAGAATCGTGTGTTGGTGCGATTCATCACGCATGTAGATATCAGATATGAAGGGATCTACTTCCATCGGAATCTACAACAAAAAATTCTAGGCCCCACTAATGCTTTCCTCTTGCTTCCTTATCTGCTCAGACATATCATAGATATGAACGCATGCATATAGCTCAAACGTTCATAGCTCTATCGAGTACTCGTGGATCTCATCTATTGGAAAAAATTGGACAAAAAAGTTAACATTAGTAAAGTATCGAGCCAAATTAAGTAAAATGGGCTGGGGTTACATAGAGAAAGATGATAGGATTGGATTAGTGTAAGCAAACTAACCGACTCAGCTTAGAGGTGTGCCTTCTGAAATGTCAAGAACAACGACCGTGGTTTCACAATACTTGAACGAACGCATAAATTGAGTGAAATCCTTCTCGATTTGTGAATCATCAGACGTGATGTGCAATATATTGTAATAGTAAAGGCCCAAAGCTTCATAAACTAGATATCTAGAGTTTACATGCATATTGTTATTAGGAAATGATGTGATCATAACATTCCCTTTTACGTTGTTGAGCTATGCATGATGTCTCATTTATAGCCTCTTCCTCGAGAATTCAAGCATCATTAATCACCTGTAACGGTCACTAACAACGGCTAGTTTTCAAAAGTCTCTTTTTTCAAAATTTCAACCGATCATTAAACGTATCTAATGGACACTAACAACGGCTAGTTTTCAAAAGTCTCTTTTTTCAAAATTTCAACCGATCATTAATCATATCTAATGGACACTAACAACGGCTGGCTAGTTTTCAAAATAGCTAGTGATCATTAATCACCTCCAACGGTCACTAACAAAAGTCTTATTTATAGCCTTTTCCTCGAGAATTTAAGAATTGAAGTGATTATTAATCACCTCCAACGGTCACTAACAACAGCTAGTTTTCAAAACCTTCTACTTCGAGAATTCAACTGATCATTAATCACCTCTCACGATTACTAACAACGTCTAGTTTTCAAAAAGCCCAACGGCTAGTTAGTTGATATAGCTTTTAAAGATTAAATACAGCTTGTTTATCCTTCTAACAGTTACTTCATTTTATTTGAATTGTCTGATAAATTTCCTAAGTTGGGACAACTGGTTCTCGTTCACCCTTGCGGTGCTTTTCATACGCCCCTCTCCCCATTCAATTGCAATAATTTCAATATTTACAAACAACAGAAAAAAATTGAAGGCATAATAGTTACAAGTGAAAGACAATGTGATACAAATTTGATCGTTAATTAACATAGGCTAAAAAAGGGCAAACCTCGGTGCGCCAAGCGCTCCCCGCCTTACGGGGCTTGGGAGAGGGAACCATTTGCTAGAGTCTTCCCCTTTCCCTGACAATTGCCAAGAGGCTGTTCGCTAAGGTTCGAACCCGTGACCTTATGATCACCAAAAAGAGAGGGATGAGGGCCAGAGTTGCCCGGTTCAACAGTTATGGGCGCGCGGTTGTATGTAATTTTGTCTTCCTGTATTGACGTTCTCTGATGGCGTGGTTAGCGGTTAGCCCTTTGGCTGAATTAGTCATATATATTGTACATTGTTTAAACTAATTATATATAGAGAGTATTACTTTAGAAATGTTCATGTGAATTAATCAACTACACTAACCTAAGAATTATCAAATATTGAACAAATACTTTGGGAAGTGTTTTTCTTTATTTCACACTCTTCTTGTTTACACTTACAGACCATCCAATATATACATGATACAAACTTTCTATGTTCCTAAACTTTCAAAATTCCTGACTTCTAAACTTTCTGTACATACACATTCTCTTGTCTCGGTTAGATGCATCAGAATCCTAACGGATTCTCTATGTTACACCTTCCATTCTTGCCAATACTCCCCCTCAAGTTGGAGCGTGAAGATCCCGAACACCCAACTTGGAAAGGAAATCACAAAATTGTTGTCGACCAAGGCTTTTAGTCAAGATGTCAGCTAACTGTTGAGTAGTATGAATGTACGATGTGGCAATGTTCTTAGATCGAACCTCATTACGAACAAAGTGACAGTCAATTTCGATGTGTTTGGTGCGTTCATGAAACACAGGGTTGGCCGCAAGATGCATAGCCGATTTACTATCGCAATAAATACGCATCGGTTTGGCATGTGAAATGCCAAAGGAGTTAAGTAGTCCTTTTAACCATTTGAGCTCGCAAGTGGCAGCAGCAAGAGCTCTATACTCGGCTTCAGCCGAAGAGCAGCTTGTTTGTTGCTTCTTCGTTTTCCAAGAAATTGGAGAGTCACCAAGAAAGACCAGATAGCCGGTTAACGAACGTCGAGTAAGAGGGCAGCTAGCCCAGTCTGAATCGCAATAGGCTGAGAGTCGAAGATCACAGTCAAAGCGGAGTAGAATACCTTGTCCAGGATGTCCCTTTAGATATCGAACTACCCGTAACGCCGCAGTCCAATGATCTAGGCGTGGAGCTTGCATGAACTGAGATAAGACATGAACCGAATAGCTCAATTCAGGATGGGTAATGGTCAGGTAAATTAGACGCCCAATCAATCGTCTGTACTTTTCTGGATCTTTCAACAAAGAGCTATCCGACAAGGCTAGTTTATGGTTCTGTTCAAGAGGAAACGCAGAGGGCTTAGAACCGAGTAACCCTACTTCAGAAATGATATCCAAAGCATATTTGCGTTGGCAAATTACTAAACCTTCTTTGACACGAGCAACTTCAATTCCCAAGAAATACTTCAAAACACCGAGATCCTTCATATGAAAACAGTCTCCAAGATATGTTTTGAATGAGTTTATGGTGGTCGTATCATTACCACCAATGATCAAGTCATCAACATAGACCAGAACACATAAAATGATGTCGCCCCGCTTGTAAGTAAAAAGAGAATGATCTGAACCGGACTGAAGAAAACCATATTGTTTCAAAGCAGTCACAAGTTTGGAGAACCAACACCGGGGAGCTTGTCGCAATCCGTAAAGAGACTTTCGAAGCTTGCACACTTCCCCTCGTGAAGTACTAAAACCCGGGGGCAGTTTCATATATACCTCCTCATACAGATCGCCGTGAAGAAATGCATTATGTACGTCCATCTGATAAAGTTCCCACTTTTGAGCAGCAGCAATAGAAAGAAATGTGCGCACGGTAACCATCTTGGCTACGGGAGCAAATGTTTCGTTGTAGTCAAGTCCTTCTACCTGTCTGTTGCCAAGAATAACTAATCGAGCCTTATACCTTTCAACAGTACCGTCAGAGTTATACTTGATCTTGTATACCCACTTGCAACCAATAGCGCGTTTCCCTGATGGCAATGTGTCCACAGTCCAGGTCCCATTTTTTTCAAGAGCATCAATTTCTTGGCGCATGGCATCACGCCATCTTACATCTTTAACAGCTTCAGAGTATGAAGCGGGTTCAGTTCCTGTGGTAACTGCAGCCAAGAAAGCGCGATGTTTGGTAGTAAAACGATTACATGTTACATAATTAGTTATGGGATATCGAGTACACGAGGACGATGTGATATGAGTGGAACGTGCGGGGGTCGAAGTGCATCGAACAGTGTGCATAATGTAGTCTTGAAATCGGGCAGGAAGACGATGTTCACGTTGAACTCGTCCATTCTCAGGCTCCACATGCTCCACATTAGGTGCATCATGATTTAATTCTGGCTCATTGTCATTTATTTCATGATTCCCACTGGTACCACTACCACTCCCCCTGGAGTATGAATTAGGCTCGGTCATAACTGGGTGATCATTTGTGCTAGCTGGGTGATCATCTGTGCTGCCCAAACCAAGGGCGTCGTCATCGATTCCATAGGAAGTGTTCATGTCGACCGTAGTACTAGGTGGGGGCTGAACTGATTCATTAAGCTGAAATGGAAAAACATCCTCAAAAAACACTACATCTCTGCAGACAAAAAATGCTTTAGTGTCCAGATCATATACACGCCAACCCTTTTGACCGAAAGAGTATCCAACGAATACACATTTTCTACTTCGATCACCAAATTTATCTTTATCTCTTCGCTGATGATGTGCATAGCATAAACATCCAATAACCCTCAGCAAACCAAGAACAGGAGGTTTATGATGAAGAATTTCATATGGACATTTACCTTTGAGCAACGGAGTGGGGGTCCGATTAATAAGATGGCATGCAGCCAAAACACATTCACCCCAAAATGTGATGGGAAGATGGGCTTGGAACCGAAGTGCCCGAGCTACATTTAAAATGTGTCTATGTTTTCGTTCCACCCGCCCATTCTGTTGAGGTGTACCTATACAAGATGTTTCCAGCAAAATACCATTTTCAAGAAAGTACGACTTCAAGGGTCGAAGCTCAGTCCCATTATCGCTTCGAATAATCTTTACTTTCTTACCAAACTGTCTGGTTGCCATAGCACAAACATTTTTAATAATTTGAGGTACCTCAGTCTTATCAAGGAGCAAGTAAACCCACACAGCTCGAGAATGATCATCAACAATTGTTAGAAAATAAGTAGCACCACAGGAAGAACGAGTACGATAACTTCCCCAAAGGTCAACATGAATCAAATCAAAACAATCGTCTGCTTTATTATTACTTTTTGGAAAAGCATCTCTAGTTTGCTTTGCTCTAAAGCAAGCATCACAAGCAGATTTATCGCTGCTACTACTAGAACTCCCTATGGAAGGAACTAAATTCAAAATCTGATACGAAGGATGGCCCAACCTCTTGTGCCACAAATCCCGAGCATCACCCACACCAACTTTATTTGCTTGTTCAGTGCACACTGCTCGGAAATGATAGACCCCGCCATGCAGCTCACCCACACCAATCAAAGTCCTCGTTACTTGGTCCTGTATCACACATAACTTATTAGCAAAAGTAACAGTGCAATTCAATTGTTTTACAAGTTGAGATATAGAAATTAGTGTGCAATGCATTTTTGGGACAAATAGAACATCCTCAAGATAAATATTTCCACCCAGGCATAAGGAACCCTTTTTCACTGCAGGAGTGCTTTCTCCATTTGGCATTCCTACCGAGCAAGGTAAGATATCAGTTACTTTGCTCAGAAGATGAATATTTCCTGTCATATGGTGCGAGGCCCCTGTATCAAGCAACCAATCATAAGTTTCTCTGTTTGCTCAACATTCAAGAGATTCCTGAGGGTTGCCAACTGTTCGTTGCTCAGCCCCAACAAATTTCCATTGTTGACTGCCTCTGCCAATCCTCCTTTGCGTACCTCAGCAGCATTAACCTGGGGAGTGCGAGTCTGTGAATCTATACGGTCTCGTACAGCTGTAGTCGAGCCCCCTTTACCTTGTCCAATTTTCTTGGCTCCAGCGTGATTCTTCTCTCCCCACCAGTCTGGATAACCAATCAGCTTGAAACACTCCTTTGCTTCATGCCCAGTCCGCTTGCAGTGAGTGCATATTGTGTTCTTATCACGTGTTGTGACAGGAGCATTTTTCCTTATATCTTGCCCAATTTTAGCCGCAAAAGCCATAGCCTCTCCACTGTCCTTTGATTTAGCTATGTCCTTGAGGCGTTCTTCACGTACAACCATGGAGTATGCCTTCATCAAGCTTGGTAAAGGTTCCATATTCAGAACACTTGACCTTACTGTTTCAAAAATTGCATCATCCAGCCCCATCAAAAATTGATGAAGTCGTTCGATTTCCTGCTTCTTCACCAACTCGACTGTGATCCCACACGTGCATCCCCTGCACTTACATACTAGGATGGGGTCATACATTGCCAATTCATCCCACATCATCTTCAATTTTCCATAGTATGCCACTACAGTTTGTCCAGCCTGTTTGCAATTGGCGATGTCTGATTTCAGTTGTTGTATTCTAGGGCCATTTCCAGCAGAAAATCTTTCTTGTAGATCGTCCCATAGTTCTTTCACCGTGTCTGCATAGGTTATAGTAGAGCGCAAGGTTGGCTCTATGGTATTAAAAATCCATGCTACAACCATGGAATTCACAATCTCCCAGTCATCAATTTCCGGTGAATCCTCACTTGGCTGGATCACTGTCCCGTTAACAAAACCAAGTTTTCGCTTGGCCCTGAGCGCATGTCGCATGGCACGTGCCCATTCTTCGTAGTTCGATCCCTTCAACTGAATGTGGGAAATGATCATGCCAGGGTTGTCAGACGGATGAAGGTAGTATGGAGAAACTACCGCTGCATCCTTGCCTGAGGTGCCTATGACTTTCTCAGCATCAGTATTATTTTCGGTCATTTTAGGATAGGATTTGGTTGGATCGTAAATGCTCTGATACCATGAACAAATACTTTGGGAAGTGTTTTTCTTTATTTCACACTTTTCTTGTTTACACTTACAGACCATCCAATATATACATGATACAAACTTTCTATGTTCCTAAACTTTCAAAATTCCTGACTTCTAAACTTTCTGTACATACACATTCTCTTGTCTCGGTTAGATGCATCAGAATCCTAACGGATTCTCTATGTTACACCTTCCATTCTTGCCAATAAATATTAAGACCTAGTCGAACCATTCATAGCTGACCATTTTGGTTGCCAGCAGCTGAGCTTGTCCGAGTTAAGTGTATTTATAAACCTTCTATTGTTATAAATCATAATCAAATAAGCTCCCTTGCTCCCTCGGTCTCAGATTAGAGAAATAGATAGATATCCCGTGTTGTTGAAAACTCAAATAAATGGCGTCTTCCAACAATTTACAAGGTCCTAAGCCTGCAGTACAACTTATGGTAAAGAACCAATCTTTCAGGATCAAGAAGCCTCGGCAGAAATCCCCGGTTATTGTTTATTTGGTATCACCGAAGATTATGCTTCCTCGTGATCGAGTTTATGACTATTGTTCAAAAGCTAACGCAAAATCAAAGTGGCGTCTCCTAATTAACAGAGAACTTGAAGAACCTCTGATGCTTGTTTACTACAAGGAACAATACTCCCTCCGTTCAGGAATGCTTTAATACGTAGTTGTGAACATATAATTGGAAAGTTGAATGGAAAAAGAAATCCTTTGAAGGATTTGCCATTCATGTTGTGAGTCTAATAGCAATATTTTTATTTTTATTTGAAACAAACGAGAAATCTGAGTTGAATAATAGCATGAATTTTTGAATTTGCAGCGGATAAAAATAATACGACATTTATTATACAGCGAACAGGCTATTACAAAGTCTCTCTTTTTCTAACAGTAACACTAGTACACAACATTAAGACTTTCTCTCTTTACTTACAAATGAACAAACACCATTTTCCTTCCCTTCACCTCCCCAATTGATTTTATTATACTAAACTATGCCCATTTCTACCTAGGGTTTGCTCATCAGAAAAAGAAACTGCATATTTTAAGTTCCTTCTTGCACTAAACCAAGCAATGGCTGCAGCTTCTAGCTCTGAACAAGTAGCCAATGATCAAATGTATCCCTCCGAGCAGATTATGGGGATAGAATCGTACATTGGTGCCCTCATGCGAGTTATCACTCATGCAGAAATCAGATACGAAGAGATCTGCTTCTATCTGAATCTACAACAATATATTCCAGGTCTCACCGATGGTTTTCTCTTTTTTCTTAACCATCTGAGACATCTGATATGAACGTATGAATATATCTGAACGTTCCGTGCTCCATCGATACTCTTGAATCTCATCTATTGGGAAAAAAAAATGAACAAATAAGTTAACATTAGTAAAAAAATCAACAAGATTAAGAAATATGGTGAGCCGGTGAGGGGTACAAGGACAAAGATGATATCATTGGATTAGGTTGAGTAAATGAACTAACCGTTTCGCATGAGGGGTGTTTCTTTTGAAATGCCAAGAACAACGATCAGGGTTTCGCAATACTTGAATAGAAGCATAGATTGTGCCCGAAATCCTTCTCGGTTTGCGAATCATCATCATGTATGAGGAGCAATAGGTTCAAACAGCAGCGGCCAAGATCTAGATTTCTCATGCATAGTCATTAGGAAATGATATGCTCATATCTTTCCCTTTTGTGTTGTTGTGCCATGCACAATGTTACATTTATAGCCATTAGTCACGTCTAAAGGTCACTAACAACGGCTAGTTTTCAAAGCCCTCGAGAGAGTTCACCTGATCATTAATCACCTTTAACGGACACCAACAACGGCTAGTTTTCATATAGCCCAACGGCTAGTGAGTTGACTATAGTTTTTTGAAACTGCTCTAGCTTATCCTTCTAACGGTTACTTTATTTGAATTGCTAAATAAATATTTACCTCTTATAATTAAATCCTTTGAAGGAATGTTGAAAACTTCAATTTAGGAGAAATGTGTAGGGAAGTAAAATTACAATACCAAAAAGTTACAAGGTCCTAAGCCTGCAGTACAACTTATGGTAAAGAACAAATCTTTCGGGATGAAGAAGCCTCTGCAGAAATATCCAGTTGTTGTTTATTTGGTATCGCCAAAGATTATAAATGTGCGTCCCCATATTGTCCAGCACCTAACGGGAAATCAAAGTGGCATCTCCTAGTTAACAGAGGACTTGCAGAACCTCTGATGATTCTTGTTTAGTACTACCTCCGTCCCAAAATGAATAATCAAAAAGTTTTCAATATGTGATGAAGCTAGGTATGGTGGAATCTGAATATAGTGGCTATAATCTATGTAAACCTTGTTGAAACTCACACGGTCACAACACACGGCATGGAGAAATAATTTTCCCTTGTATTAATCATGGATGCAGTACACAATATATATACAACCCTAATACAAAACTTAGTAAGGAAAGGACTCTCTAAAAACCTTGTGATATACTCCCTCCGTCCCACTATACTTGACACTTCTTTCCATTTTGGGCCGTCCCACTTCACTTGACACCTTCCAAAAATAACCAAGTTTTTATATTTTTATATTAATGGACCCCACCACTCATTCTCTCTCTTCATTTTTCACCACTCAATTTATTCAATCAACACTACTATTTATCCCACTCATTCTCTCTCTTCATTTTCTACCACACATTTTCTTTATTTAATTGTTTCTTCTTAGTTCCCGTGCCCACTCCTTGGGTGTCAAGTATAGTGGGACGGAGGGAGTACATCCTAAAATATATACAATCATTATCTAAATATAGCACGATATTCCCAAATACCCGAGATATGCAAATCTCGGCTTATAAACCTAACCATATACTGTATAATTTTCTTGACTCCTTAGCTTAGAGTTCCATATACACACACAATAAAAATTGCTAACATTTATTATCATGGGACGGAGGGAGTGATACCGAAAATGCTTCAATACATAGTTGTGAAGATATAATTGGAAAGTTGCAATCTTCAATGGAAAAAAAAAAATCCTTTGCAAGGGTTCGCCATTCAGTTTCATCTTGTCAGTCCAATAGCATGAATTTTTTAAATTTGGAACAAAGGAGAGACAGGAGTTGAATAATAGTATGGATTTTTGCTTTTTGAAACAAATAAAAATAATATGACATTTTTTATGGGACGGAGGGATTAGGCTAAACAACAGCCTCTCTTTTTCTAACAGTAACACTAGTGCACAATATTCAGCCTTTCTCTCTTTACTTACAAGTGAACAAAAATTATTTTCCTTCCCTTCCTCAATTGATTTCACTAACTAAACTAAGCCCATTTTTCTCCTTAGGGTTCGTTCATCAGAAAACAAGCAATGGCTGCAGCCTCTAGCTCTGAACAAGTAGTCGAAGATGAAATATATTCCTCTGAGCAGGCGTGTGGCTAGAATCGTAGGTTGGTGAGCTCATGCTAGTTATCACGCATGCAAATATCAGATATGAAGGGATCTGCTTCTATCTGAATTTACAACAAAAATATTAGACCTCACCGATGGTTTCTTATTGTTTCCTTATCCTCTGAGACATTAAATTGATATGAACGTAAGCATATATCTGAACGTTCAGAGCTCCACCGATTCTCTTGAATCTCATCTATTGGGAAAAAATTGAACAAATAAGTCAACATTATTAACGTATCCATCCAGCCAAATTAAGAAAGGGGGGGGGGGGGGAGGTACATGGAGAAAGATGATATCACATTGGATTAGATCGAGTAAACAAACTAACCTTTTCAGCCGAGGGATGTTCCTTCTGAAATGCCAAGAACAACGATCGTGGATTCACAATATTTAAACAAAAGCAAACATTGTGGTTGAAATCCTTCTCGATTTGTGAATCATAAGGCATGAGGAGCAATCAATTCAAATGCATGATGTCTAATTTATAGCTTCTTACTTGAGAATTCAAGTGATCGTTAATCACTTCTAACGGTCACTAGCAACGTCTAGTTTTCAAAAGCTTCTTTTTCTCAAAAAGAATTCAAATGATCATTTAATCATATCTAATGGTCACTATTTCAAAAACCAACGACTAGATTTTTAAAAGCCCAAGTGTTAATGAGTTGATTAATGCATTTCGAAATTAATTACCGCTTATTTATCCTTCTATCGATTACTTTATTTGAATTACTCGATAAATTTCTTCCTCTTACTATTGAAGCATTTGAAGGAACGTTGAAAACTACAATTTAGGAGAAATATGCACGGAAACTAGATCCAAAAAGTTGACTAGTCAATTGCAACAAACTTTTCCTTCTCTTGTTTTGGCGATGATGAGAACGAAGTGATGGTGGTGGAGGTGGTGGGTGGCAGTGAGTAATTGTGATGATGGTGGCAACGAGGTAATGGTGGTGGATGTCAGTGGCGAAACCAGAAATTTTTGTAAAGGGGGTCGATATTGCCTTTGGGATAATTAATATAATTGATGTATACAAATTCTAGATGAAAGGGAGTCAAAATAATAATTTAGTGCAAAATTTTCTAAAAATTAAGGGGGTCAAAATGTATAAATTTATCATTTTTAGTAGTAAAATGTCATTTTCTAAAAAATTGATAGTGCTAAAATTGACACATTCCAAAATTGAAAGGGGTCGAATGACCCCCTTGCACTACTAGAAAAACAGGTTTTAGCGGCGGAGATTTCCGTCGCTAAAACCAAATTTTCGTCGGTATATATAAACACCGACGAAAAAATTCCGTCGGTGGTCCGCCGCTATCAGCCCGTCGCAGTTTTCCGACGGCTCAAATTCCGCCGGTATATTTTGATTTTACCGACGAAATTAATTCCGCCGGTGTTTTTTTTACATTAGCGACGGAAATTTCCGCCGCTGAAATTAATTTAATTTAATTTTTATTTCAGCGACGGAATATTCCGCCGTTGAAATAAAAATTAATTAAATTAAATTAATTTCAGCGGTGAAAATTTCCGTCGCTGGAATAAAAATTAATTAAATTAAATTAATTTCAGCGACGGAAATTTTCGCCGCTGGAATTAATTTTAAAAAAAATTAAAAACATTTAATTTCACCGACGGAATATTTCTGCCGCTGATATATTAAAAAAAATTAATTATTCAGCGGCGGAAATATTCCGTCGGTGTAATATTTCAAAAAAATAAAAAATATTTGATTTTCACCGACGGAATATTTCCGCCGCTGATAAATTAATTTTTTTTAATTTATCAGGGACGAAATATTCCGTCGGTGTATTATAAAAAAAAAATAATTTTCACTGACGGAATTATTCCGTCGCTGATAAATAAAAAAATAAAAAAATGTTAACTTTTCACCGGCGGAATAATTTCGTCGCTGATAAAGAACTAGCGACGGAATATTCCGTCGGTAAATTATGCGCCAAAATAGTGGCGGTAATTAAACGAATATTCGAGGAATATTCATTTTAGCGACGAAATATAGCGACGGAATTAAACTCCGCCGGTAAATTTGACGGAAAAATCTGTCCGTCGCTAAAACTTAATTTCCGTCGCTATTTAGCGACGAAATAAGTCTGTCGCTGTTGTTTCCGTCGCTAAAACATCAGTTTCTGGTAGTGTTGGAGTCAATGTGGCTTCGCCACTATTGGAAGTTGTGGGTTCTAGTGGCGATGATGGCGGTAGTGGGGTGGTATAGTAGTGGGTGGGGCGGTGATGGTGATGATATTGGCAATAAGGTAGAGGTAGTGGAGGTGGTGGGTTGTGGTGGATGTGATGTCGGCAATGCGGTGGTGGGTGGTGGCAGTGGTAGCATTTGACCATTTTTTGGCATTATAAGTTCAAATTGACAAAATTGGCAAATGAGACCCCAAATTCCTACTGCTTTCAGTAGACTTTAAACTAATATGCAATGATGAAAATGCCCTAACTTGACTTTCAAGTTGACTTTCAAGTGACGTGCACGTGACCACTTAAAACAATGTTTGTTTGTTTTTTTTTTTATGAAAATTTCTAAAAACCCTATTTGAATCTGTTTTTGGCATGTCAATTCCTAAATGACAAAATTGGAAAGTGAGCTCAAATTGATAGTGAACGTTAGTTCCTATTTTGTAATTTACCTTTTAATTAGGAAGAAAAACATGCCATGCCAGATTATATGGTAGGCAATGTATTTACACTAGTACATATGCCCGTGTTCGAGGACACGGGTCTTTTTTTTTTAATTTTTTTAATTAACATAAATCTCCTAGCACATGCCCGTGTTCAAGATCACGTGAGATTTTTTTTTTATATATCTTCAAAAAAAAAAAAAAAAAAAAAAAAAAAAAAACAACCATGTATGTCGCACGACATACAAAGGTGGGAGGGCAAAACAGGAAAGAGAGCGAATAGTGAGGGCAAAAGGGTCATTTCCGCCCGTGTAACTGTTCAATCAACTGTTCAAAAAGCAGCCTTCATTTATACTATAGATTATAATTGCAACAATCACTAGTCGAATTTTTTCTCAAATAATACATTTTTAAAATTTTATTTATCAAAGAGACTTACTGTTCAAACTTTTTCCCAAAATGTCCCATTTTTTGAAAACTCGCTACACCGTGTAGCGAGTTTATAATTTTTCAATGAAAATCGCTACACGGTGTAGCGATTTTAAATTTGCTAAATTTTATTTAATATTTATGCTTATAAAAAAAAAAAACCAAATTTGAAATCGCTACAGGATGTAGCGATTTCAAATTATCACATTACACGTGCCCAACAAACAAAGTCCACCACCACCACGTACCACTCGTACCACTCTAGTATACTAATAATAATAATAATAATAATTACTTCCTCCGACTCTAAATTACAAAATGATAATATAAAAATTATATATTGAACATACCAAAAGTGTCGAGTTGGGCCAAAGGAGTAAAGCCCAATCACAAGCAGTCTAGGCCATTACATTCTCAATGAGGCTGACTCAATCAGAACAAGGCCCAAAGCCCATCTCTTGTATCAGTCGACTAAGCCCATGGTCCGACCTATCAGGTCCCGACCTAACTTAGTCCGACCTAATGATCCATATCACAATTCGGGTACGAACCATGCTCTGCCCGACAGTCAGGTCGACCATTCCATGAGTGGCGACCTCGACCTAATCAGCAAGTATCGACCTGATATGTGTTGATGCACGTGGGACAATCTTTCCATAACAGCATCCCTACGAATCAGGGACAGTTACAAGCACGTTCCCATGAGCATAACCGCGGCCTATAATTTCGGAGCTCATGTAGCCCTGTCATTAAACTACCTACACCCACTATAAATACTTCATCACTACCAACGGTGCAGGTAACTTGCCATTTTGTATTACGAGTTCATTATTCAATACATTTTGAGCCATATACAAGCGTTATCTTACTCACGCCCGAGCGTCTTCGCCGGAGACACATCCCGGCTAGTCGTGGGTTACATTTTCGGGTCAAGAAGCCGGGTGATCGGTCTGCCACGTGGAGGAAGATTGATAAGCACATTTCTGCGGCATCGGTTTGGTTCCATTGCTTAGGAAACGTGCTTTTAAACTTGACCTCGAAACTTTTCTTAACCTGCAACGATGGTGACTTCAGAAGGACACGTATCCGAGGCTTCACTTGGGCATGACGAAGTTAACAACAACAACAATACAAACGTTGGAAATGCAGATTTGCCTCCTCCTCCCCCTCCTCAACGACATCATGCTAGGGCGACACGCTCTAACAGCGTGGCTGATGGCAGGGGATTGCCAGATGCAAGGAGAGAAAAGCGTCCTATGGAAGGACAGGGAGCTCCACCTCACCCAAAACGTACAACTGGGCAGGCGAATGTGGGGAGCGGGCGAGTCCCTCCACTAATCCCATGAGCAAGAAAGAAATGATGTTGGAGCGAGCCCGGATTACGGGCGACTTGATAGCCGTGGAGGAGCGAAACAGGCCGACATACGCTGCGAGAGAGTGGCACTGCTCGGGTTTCTAATGGGCAACAGGCCAGGAGTGCTAGGCGAAATGAAGGTGTGGGCGAGAATGGCGAGGACGGGATAGTTCGGCGAGCTCCTACCATTGTTCATGTGCCGAGTAATGATTTAAGGGCTAGCCTCGCGAAACGAGAGAGCGGGAGGCTCAATCGATTTGAGGACTCGGTTAACGGCCAACGAAAGCAGGCATGTCTCTCCCGGCGCGAACGCAGAGATCGGGATCACATAGAGACGAGGAATGGGCATAGGTCGCTGTGAGAGGGGAAAGGCGCGGTCGCCACATGGAGATCACGGGCGCAGGTCGCCGTCTGCATTGGCCGAGAGGCGCGAGGTCGCCTCAAAGAAGTGAGACGTAGATCTCCAATAAGATCGAAAGGACCAATTCTCACGGGGACGAAGGAGTAGGCGGGTGACTCCCCCGAAGTGAGGGCCGAGAGGTCAATCTTGCTCCCCCTCCGGGAGATGAGAGACCCGATGCCGAGAGAATGGTTGTTGATGAAAAAGAAATTTGAGCAATGGGAGGAGGAGAAGAAGAAGGATGCTTTGGAAAGGTCGAACGAATTGATTTTGCTCTTCGACCTTTATCCAAAGAAATCGAGATAGTCGACCTCCTCCTACTTTCGGGTTGCCTCTTACGGAGAAGTACTGCGGGTCGACAAATGCCGGGAGCCACATAGCACATCTGGAAGCCACTATGTGTTTTGTCGCCAATGAGGATGACAACATGTGCAAAGCTCTCCTAAGCACACTTCTTGGGCGGCCTTAACTTGGTTCAATGGTTTGAGCGCTGGTAGTATCACCACTTGGGCATGCTTGAACAAAATTCTTAGACCGCTTCTCATTGCGGGAGCTCGAAAGATAACCGTCAGCGATCCGAATAACTTGGTGCGGGGTAAGAATGAAAGCTCGATGAGCTATTTCACCAAGTTCAAAGAGATGGTTGATAAGATAGAGGAAGACCTCACGAGACGGGAGGTAATCAATTGCTTCCGAAGTGGTATTTCCTCGAAGACATGGACTACGAGCTCACGGTCCGAACGGTCACAACTCGACGGGAGTTGTTTGAAAAGGTGTATAATGTCGCTCTGGCCGAGGAAAGGAAAGAAAAGAAGAAGGGAAAGAGCCCCGAGGTTGAAGTCGCGACGATAAAAAGGACTCCAACAAGAATGGGGGAACAATAAAAATGGAAAGAACAGAACTAGGGCGACGGAGAAGGTGCCCGAAGCTTTCACTCCCTCACGGTGAGTCGAGCCGAAATTTTGAATCTTTGTCGGCTGGCTCCTCCGGTCCCAATGAATCCAGGCAACAAGTTTAGGAGGGACAACGGCAAATCTTGCGACTACCACAAAGACATTGGTCATCTCACGTAAGATTGCTTGGGATTAAAGCGTATCATCCGAGAATGGTCGACCGGGGAGACTCGAAGCTTATGTGAAGAGACCTCAAGGCTGGGGAGGTGAGCGGCCGGCGGGTGGGCAACAAGGACCTGGCGGCCTAGGCGAACACCGGGGGTCATCACCGAACAAGCGAGC
Source organism: Adenophora triphylla var. japonica (assembly GCA_022495995.1). Classification (NCBI taxonomy): domain Eukaryota; kingdom Viridiplantae; phylum Streptophyta; class Magnoliopsida; order Asterales; family Campanulaceae; genus Adenophora; species Adenophora triphylla. The sequence goes on along the minus strand of JAFEMH010001164.1, from coordinate 69,534 downwards.
AACACGGCCATCAAGCACAAGATATTCCAGCTCAATAAGGCCCCACATGTGCCTCCCGGGAGAGAAGTAAGAGATGAGGCGATCGGCTTCTACCCCCACGAATTGGCAACTAATATGGCGGCTAGGGAGCAAGTTCTCGTCATCCCGGGTCTCATTGATGGATGTACGACGAAGCGGACTCTTAGTCGACACGGGGGCTGCGAGGATATTTTGTTTTACAAAACTTTCAAGGAGATGGGTCTTAATGACGAGCAGTGGAGAGATATGATGGCGAGGTTGGAGGGCTTCACCAACCACCGAGTTGATGCTAAAGGCCGAGATAGTGCTCGACGTCGACCTAGGCCGGCACCCCCTCGGGATTGTCTCGAAGGTACAATTTATCGTAATTGATGTAAATAGTGACTATGCCGCCATACTTGGAATTCTGGACAGTCGCTCTTGGAATGGTAGCATCAATTCCTCACCGGCGAGTAAAGTTCCCCACACTTTGGAGTGGGTTGCGTACAAGGCACGGCTCGTGCTTATCCTGGATCATGTTCTAAGAGAAAGAAAAGAAAAGGGAGCTAGAGGTTGAGGCTAGCGATGGTTACTTGAAGTTGTCTCGGTCGATCACCAAAACTACCCGACCGTCAACAATCACCGACGTGGTAGAGTCGACCTATCGCTCAAATGAAGAGGTCATGCTTGAGTCGACACGTCACTCTAACACCACTGAGGTCGATTCAGATGAAGTTATGGTCGATCAAGTCGCCATAGGCAACCTATGCCTCCAGCTCGACAATAACTCGGCGGCCACCACCACTACCAGCGAGGTTGCAGACAAGCTTGATGATATGATAGGCGAGGAGGCTCCACACTTGGGAGGCGAGGAAAGACAAAAGGTCGGGGAAATCATAGTGGAGACTCTACAATTCGAGAGATGGACCCGAGCTAGAAGGCTGTGGATGAGCTAGAGTCAGTAATCACCAACCCTTCTTACCCCGACCAAAAAATTCAGATTGGGAAGCAGCTATCAGTTGAGGAGCGAGCGGAAATCATCGAGCTAGTCAAAGAAAGTAATGATGTCTTTGCATGGAGGGTAGAAGACATGAGGGGAATCAAGGAGGAGGTCATTTGTTCACGGTGGAAGTCAACCCGACCATAAAGCCTAGACCCCAAAGTTGAGAAGTTTTGCTCGCGACAAGGAAGAGGCTATCAAAGCGAGAGGTACAAAAACTTTTGAGTGCGGGTATAATCAAAGAGGCCACTCATACAACGTGGTTGGCCAACGTGGTCATGGTGAAGAAATCGAATGGCAAGTGGCGGATGTGTGTCGACTTCACTTCTCTCAATCTAGCTTGCCCCGAAGGATAGCTATCCTCTTCCTAGAATTGACAAGCTTGTTGATTCCATTGCTGGTCACTCTACTCTCAGTTTCCTGGATGCTTACTCGGGATACCACCAGATAAAGATGCTCGAAGATGACATAGTGAAAACGGCATTTCAGCCAGCTGGAGGCATCTCTTGCTACAATATGATGCCTTTTGGATTGAAGAATGCGGGAGCGACCTATCGAGAGGATGGTGAACAAAGTCTTTGCCTCACGATTGGTCGAAATATGGAGGCCTACGTTGACGACATGGTCATTAAAACTAAGGCCGGGAGTCACGTGGTCGACCTAAAGGAGACATTCGCCAATTTACGAGCAAACGACATGAAGCTCGGCCCGGTAAATGTGTGTTTGGAGTGGCGGTGGCAAGTTCTTGGGATTCATGGTATCTCGAAAGGGGCATAGAAGCTAATCCGAGAGAAGATAAAGGCTTTAGTCGACATGAAGGCTCCCACCACTATCAAAGAGATGCGGCGACTTAATGGAAGGGTAGCGGCTCTTGGTCGCTTCATATCAAAGTCGGCGAAAGGTCTCTCCCCTTCTTCAAAGCATTGAGGGGACGAAAAGTTTTGAATGGACGACCGAATGTCATTCGTCGTTCCAACGGCTAAAGGATTACCTCGCTACTCCACCCTGCTAAGTAGCCCGACCCTTTGGAGAGACTTTGTTTGTATATCTATACGTGGGAGACAAGTCGGTTGCGGCGGTGTTGATTAGAGAGGATGAGGGGCTTGAAGCACATGTGTACTATATCGCAAAGCTTTATCGAGATGTGGAAAGTAGGTATTACAACGGCGAGAAGGTCGCCTATGCTCTAGTCGTGGCTTCAAGGAAGGCTGCGAGCTTATTTTCTAGCTCATCCAATCGTGGTTCTTACTAATGCACCTTTGAGAAAGATATTGCACAAGCACGAGAGTTGGTCGGCGCTCAATTGGTCGATTGCCCTCACCGAATTTGACATTGACTATCGACCTCGAAAGGCGTTGAAGGCTCAAGCTCTAGGCGACTTCTTGAGTCGAGCTTACGTTCACCAAGGAAGACCACGAGCAACGAGTTCCTAAAGAAAAAGCTAAGGGGAAAGAACCGAGTCCCAGGTCGTCATTAGCCTACCCGACGATTGTTGGAAGGTCTATTGAGACGGGTCTGCGACCAAGAATAGCGGTGGAGGCTGGAATAGTGTTGATTGAGCCGAGCTGGGACCGTGTATGAGGAATCACTAAGGTTCAAGTTTGATGCTTCCAATAACCGGTGAATACGAGGCCTTGATTGCGGCTATTGAGTACGCCAAGTGCTTCGGAGCAACTAAGATCATGGCTTCGTGACTCACAATTGATAGTCAACCGAGGTCGGGCGAGTACGAAGTGCTTAGTTCTACTCTCATCAAATCTTGCGACCTGGTGAAGGAGCTAATAAAGGACTTAGAAGTGCAGGAGATTGAAAGAATTGGAAGAGAAGATAACGAGTGGTGATCTCCTTTCGAAACTTGCTACTTCGGATGAGCCACATGACGAGCCCATCTCCTTCCTCGAAAATCCAGCTTATGAGAGGATAAAAATTCGGTGCATAGATGATCCCTCAAGAAATTGGACTCGGGAGAAGTGTTGGATCGAGGAAATGAAAGCATACCTAGAAAATGGAGAGTGCCGGATGACGAGAAGAAGGCTCGAGCTATCAAAAAGAAAGCTCCAAGGTATGTCATTCAAGGAGCGACATTCGGGAGATCTTATACTCGGCCATTGCTAAAGTGCATCCATCCCCAAGAGGTCGCCCCTATTGATACACGAAGTGCATAGTGGAATTTGTGGTGGACACCGGGGGCCGGGACTCTTGGCGACAAGTTAATCACGTTGGGATACTACGGCCACACATGAGAGGCGACACTCACAACTTTGTTCGGCAATGTGATCAATGCCAAAGGTTTGCCAACCTTCCCCATGTGCCTACAACAGAGCGAGACTCTGTGATCGCGGCTTGGCCATTTGACATGTGGGGCGTCGACTGATTGGACCCTTCCTCCCGCCACTTGAGGAAGCTGCAAGTATGTGATAGTGGCCATAGATTACTTCACCAAATGGGTTGAGGCCAAACCACTAGCTCGCATCACGAGAGGAGAATGCTATCAACTTCATACACGACTTCATTTGGTGTCGGTTTGGTTTCCTCGAGCTATAGTGTCGACAATGGGTTACGGTTCTCCCCGAGACTTTCGAAACGAGAGATGAAGCGAGTGGGAATCAAACATTGGAAATCCTCTGTCGCCTATCCTCAAGGAAATGGGCAAGGCTGACGGCAAATAAACTTGTTCTATCTTCGCTCAAGAGTGGGCTCGTAGGTCGACGAAACAATTGGTTGGACGAACTCCCCCTTGCTCTTTGGGCGGTTCGTACAACCACTCGGGGGCTACGGGGAAACCCCTTTTGCTCTCACATATGGGTCGAGGCCATGGCACTGCTTGAGCTCGAGATTCCCTACGGCTAGAGTGACCTTCTTTGATCAAGAGCGAGAATGACACCAACGGGTTGATCGACTTGGACACAGTCGACGAGAAGCGAAACGGCTTGACCTACCTCCGAATGGTCAATTACAAGCAGCGGACTAAAAGTTATCACGACAAGAAGGTCAAGGCAAGGTCTTTCCAAGTTGGAGATTATGTATTGAGAAAGATTGAGGCAACGGGTAGAAGGACCCAGCAGAACAAGCTATCTCCTAACTGGGAAGGTCCCTATGTAGTCACTCGAGTCGTCAAAGAAGGAACCTACATGATAGCTCATCCCGGAGGTGACGAGTTGAAACATCCTTGGCATGCTACTCACCTCATCAAATACTACTTCTAGTTTTCGGTTTCAAAGTTCAAACTTGTGTTAGCTCTTGTTTCAAGTTGATGTAAACATGTTTCCTACTTCAATAAAAGCGCAGTTTATTCGATCAAACATAGTGTTTCCCCAATCCCAATAAGCTCGACTCTTAGTCAGCTTGAATTTAACAAGCTCGATTCTTAATCAGCTTTGTTCATTTAACAAGTCCGACTCTTAGTCGACTTCGTTCCAACAAACTCGACTCTTAGTCAGTTTGTTATAATAAGCTCGATTCTTAATCAGCTTAGTTAATTTAACAAGTCCGACTCTTAGTCGACTTCGTTCTAACAAACTCGACTCCTAGTCAGTTTGTTTTAATTAGCTCGATTCTTAATCAGCTTTATCCATTTAACAGGTCCGACTCTTAGTCGACTCCATTTTAACTAACTCGATTCTTAATCAGTTTGTTCTAATTAGCTAGACCCTAGGTCAGCTTCAGTAGTGTGAGCAGGTTCGACTCATAGTCAATCTCATTCACAAAAAAAGTTAAGCAAGTCTGAGGTCGACTAAGTAAATAAAGATCAAGTCACCTTTAGGCTCAAGCTTACTCATTCGTCCTATCATATCTAGCTCGACGTTTACTTTAAAAAAGCATACAACATGCAATAAATAAGGTCAGCTATGATAAGAGGTAAGTCTCCCAAAGCGGGCTAAGACGTAGACAAAATAAATCTACAAAAGTATCTTGCCTCCCAAAAGCTGGGCCAAGGCATTCAAATAAATATTCAAAAAGCAAAAAAGTAAAAATGTTTGGAGCTTGTTCAATTACAACAACCATCGAAGTCAAAGTCTATTCAAGGGGAGTGCCTTCCACTTGGCCAGTGATGGATGCTTGATTGGTTTCAGTCTGTTCACCTACAGTAGATGGCTCACCAAGAACATTCTCTGTTTGATAGACAACCTTCCTTGAGTCGGCGATCGTATACTTTAGAGTCTCATCATCGAAGCCTGGATCTGCATAATCTTCTAGCTCGGCAAGGATAGTGTCAAAATTAACTTGCTCTACTGCAGGAGGATCCCATGGTGCGGCTTCAGCCTCTTCATCATCCTTGGCTATGAGCTCCTTGTCATTATCAGTATAGGGCACCAAGGAGTGGCCCTGTCGAGCTGCAGTATTGTAAGGATCTTCAGACGCCCATTGAGCCAGCTTCTCAATTGATATGTCAACCGAAGGATCCACGATGATACGCCGAGCCATATGGCTTAGACCAGCTTTGAAAAATACTTGGGCCTCCTTGGTGACATGCATATGAAGCTCGTCACTGTCTTTGTAAGCTTTGATGGCATCCTCCTTAGTGCTCTTCACAGCACCAGCCAGGTCGACCTCCCATTGAGCCCTAGCAGCATTCAACTCTTCTTGTTTCCTAGCCAAAGTCACGGGAACCTCCTCAGCTGTTGCTTGGCCGGTTCAAGTCGGCTACCATCTTCTTATTCTCCTCCTTGAGACGAGCGAGTTATTTGTTAGCTCCCCAGGCTCTTCCAGGCCTCCTCCTTCAATTTGATCTCATTATCTTTCACAAGCTTCAAAGCTTCATAAGAGCTATCCAAGTCCGAGTTCTCTTCCTTCAATTTGTCGAACTCTCCCTTCAACTTGGTGTAGTCCTCTTTCAGCTGAGTTTGATCACCTTCCAGCTTTCCCAGTTCCTCGTTTTTACGAGCCAACATAGTCTTGGCCAGCTTCTCCTGCTCCTCTGCCGCCTTCCAGTAAGTGGTGGCTAAATCAATCATGGCAAGAGACTGAAATAACGAGTTGATACAAGGAGTCAAATCAAATGAAAAGAAAAGAAAGGAAAACGGTAAGAAGAATGAATACATTAAAAGCTCAAGGGTTACCTCGGAGGAAGCCGGCCCAAACTCGAGCTCGACAAGCTTACGGAGTTAGTGGCTTATTAGTAAATTCTACGATCGAGGTCTGATCGGCTCCCCTCGACGACTACCTGGCCATACTCCAACTCTGGATACTCCCTAGCCAAGCTGTTTATCCTAGTCAAGGGGGTCACATCGCTCAGCTCAGCAACCCGACTCTGAATCAACTCGGCATAGGAGACACGAATGGGAGAGGCTTGGGGGCTCCTGGCTTCAGTCTCCACCGGTTCACTGGCGCCGACTAGATTGGATGTCGAGCTCACCCTTGAAGGGCCAATTTTGATTACCTTGCTTAAAGGGGCAGCATCATCTTCATCTTCCTCTTCATCCAAAGAAATGACATGGGATTTTCTCTTGGAGGCAATTTGGTTTTTGGTTTTGGTCCTAGCCTGAGCCCGACTCCTGGTACGAACGGCCTCCCTCTCTGGCTCCACATTCAGCTCGACCTCCTCTTCACCAGCAACATGGACCCCCTCAGAACCTTGAGCATCATCACCTTCAACATTGTCCCCTTCTGGGACTTCATTCAATCCTTCCAAATTCTCCTCAGCAGGAATAAATTTGGTAGTATCCTGGTCGACCAGCTTGGCGAGATCATTTCTCTTGGCCCCTTCCATCTCACGATTCTCCTTGGCATTAGTGCACCATAGCTCTTCTTAGCCTTCACGATATCAATGGCTCTTCCCATGTTGGCTTCTGAGCGGGGGTCAATTAGCTGCACAAGTCAAGAGAAGAAGAGTATTAGCTCGACATCATAATTATAAGTTCTATGTACGAGCCCCGAGTTCTACATACGAGCAACATAAGTAACGAGCTAAGAAATTCGAATGTGGAAGTTACACTTATGCAAGATACGAGTTCTACGCTGAGATCAATAGGTAACAACTAAATGATCAAATGCAAATGCCAAACAAGATGGAGCTCTCCCATAAGAAATCATCACACAAGGAGAAGAAAGGAGCGAGTAAATCCTTACCACCAACATGTTCTCCATTATCTCTACAGTAATCCTTGGTCTTCTGACAGAGGGAGCACATTTTCTCAAGCCTAGCATGAGCATGAGTAACCCAATTTGGATACCTCGAGCACCTGACTATGGGAACTAAGGGCACCACATTATCATCACCTAGCATCATTCCTGCTTGGATGTAATTGTTCTTTGTGGTTCCCAAAACCTCCCAACTAATAGGTGCATGGGCAACAAACTCTGCCAGCTTCCCACGCAGTTCACTATGCCAATGGGGCTCCCACTGATCTTCATCCCTTATCACTTTGGTATCCTCACCTGGTAGAGGGAATTCCCAACCTAACCTACTCTCCACTACTACGACATGGGAGTTCCAACCACTGACCTTGCTGGGCAAATTTATAAATAGCTTGGGAGAATTGGCTTTAGAGGGAGTACTTATGCCGCCACTCTTGTCAAACTTCACAGCAAAGAACTCTCTGAACACTCTCATACAAGGTTCATAACCTAAGAAGCGGCAAACCATCGCAAAGCAGACCAAGACTCTACAGGTATTAGCGCCCAGTTGGATAGGTAGGGCATTGGCGCACTCTAGAAACTCATTAATAAAAGGGTCCAAAGGCAATCTTAAGCCGGCAATGAATTGGCCATAATAAAAAGCAACCCTGGTGGCATCAGTCTTGTAAGTCTTCCCACATTGTTTGAAGAAGTCAGCCCTGCTATAGAGGGTAACCTCAAACTCCTCCCTGTCCACCTCACAGAAATCATAAATGGTTGACAGTCTAGAAGGAAAATTCTGCCTCCCTCTCAATGGCCCTTGAGGAACATAACCCCTTTCATTCCTGCCTGATGCCACATTGACCTCGAAGGCGTCAACAATACGGGGACTTGACGAGATCGACGCATTGGCTTCTCCTTGAGTCTCCATATCTGTACAAGAAGAGGGGGAAACAGGGGAATCAGTTCTACATGAAGTCTCAGGAGACCTAATCGATAAGCTAAGGGGCGACCTAGATTCCCCCGGGAATCCAATTCTATTCCTAAGGAAAGAAGGTTTGTCGGGACCCTGAATGTAAAATGTAGCAATATGGTCGAGAAGCTCGTGAAAAAGATGGAAGGACTCAATTCTTGGGTCATTCGTTCCTAAAGTACCTAAGTCCTCTCCCACAGGCAAAGCCAACTCAGTAAATTGCAAACCCCATCGGGTTAAAATTGAAGTACATTCCTCCATGGTCATCTCCCTCCACTCTCCGTTTAAATGTTTATAAACCCTACGATTGACTTTACAGTACCCATACCAAGCTCCGGGTTCTGTACTAAAGGTCCTAGCCATGGCGGAATCAAAGGAATTGCAGAAATTAAAGCCCTAATTTTAAAGAATGAGGAGAATACCTTTAGCAGCGAAGGGAAAACGGAACAATGGAGGGTGGAACACCAAGTTATAGCAGAAGTCAATTTCCTTTATCACCGCCGGAATCACGCACAGAGTTCAGAGAAGGCAAAAGTTGTAAATGAAGAAGGATTCTCAAATTTATAGCTTCCTGAATTGGAAAGGGCAAAGGTAAATTCGAATTTAATTTTCCTAATTAATGGCGGAAACAGTTTCCTAGGCGGACTCTCAAACGTCAAAAATATCATCATTATGGCAAAAACGGCGCTCGTACCGATCTGACCGTTCATCGCCAACGTCCCGGATTATACCACGTCATTATGGTCGACCTACTTCAAAAAATTAGTAGCGACCTGCGGGTAAAATAATTCACATCAAAAGTCTTCTTTAACTTCCAAGTCGACAAAGTCCACTCGAAAGTTGGGGGCCACTGAACATACCAAAAGTGTCGAGTTGGGCCAAAGGAGTAAAGCCCAATCACAAGCAGTCTAGGCCATTACATTCTCAATGAGGCTGACTCAATCAGAACAAGGCCCAAAGCCCATCTCTTGTATCAGTCGACTAAGCCCATGGTCCGACCTATCAGGTCCCGACCTAACTTAGTCCGACCTAATGATCCATATCACAATTCGGGTACGAACCATGCTCTGCCCGACAGTCAGGTCGACCATTCCATGAGTGGCGACCTCGACCTAATCATCAAGTATCGACCTGATATGTGTTGATGCACGTGGGACAATCTTTCCATAACAGCATCCCTACGAATCAGGGACAGTTACAAGCACGTTCCCATGAGCATAACCGCAGCTATAATTTCGGAGCTCATGTAGCCCTGTCATTAAACTACCTACACCAACTATAAATACTTCATCACTACCAACGGTGCAGAGGTAACTGCCATTTTGTATTCTGAGTTCATTATTCAATACATTTTGAGCCATATACAACTGTTATCTTACTCTCACGCCCGAGCGTCTTCGCCGGAGACACATCCGGCTAGTCGTGGGTTCTGTTTTCAGGTCAAGAAGCCAGGTGATCAGTCCTGCCACGTGGAGGAAGATTGATAAGCACATTTCCTGCAGCATCATATATTAATAAAGAAAACTAAATAGAAATATTATTTTTTTCATCTCAAATAAATATTTTAAAAAATGTACTTCTATAAAAAAATATTTTTCATTTCAAAAATAAATATTTCTTTCGATTCAAAATGAATAACCAAAAAATAATATTACATTTTTTGTCCAAATAAATGTGCATTACTTCATTCGTCTCAATGAATATTTTATAAAATAATACTCTTCATTTGCCTAAAAAATTAATACTCGTATCATATTTTGAGACGAAGACACTAACATTACAAACATTCATTTTAGAGGCGAATGAAGTAGTATTAATTTTTAAAATATTCATTGAGATGAAGGAAGTAATGCTCATTTTTTTGGGATAAAAAATGTAGTATTATTTTTTGGTTATTCATTTTGAGTCGAAAGTAATATTTATTTTTGAAATGAAAAATTTTTAATATCATATTTTGAGACGAAGACACTAACATTACAAACATTAATTTTAGAGGCAAATGATGTAGTATTATTTTATAAAATATTCATTGAGACGAAGGAAGTAATGCTCATTTATTTGGACAAAAGAATTTATTTTTTGGTTATTCATTTTGAGTCGAAAGAAATATTTATTTTTGAAATGAAAAATATTTTTTTATAGAAGTGCATTTTTTAAAATATTTATTTGAAATGGAAAAAATAATATTTCTATTTAATTTTCTTTATTAATATATAATTTTTATATTATCATTTTGTAATTTAGAGTCGAAGGAAGTAATTATTATTATTATTATTATTAGTATACTAGAGTGGTACGTGGTGGTAGTGGACTTTGTTTGTTGGTTACGTGGTGTAATGTGATAATTTGAAATCGCTACATCCTGTAGCGATTTCAAATTTGGTTTGTTTGTTTTTGTTTTTTTTTTTAATCATAAATATTAAATAAAATTTAGCAAATTTAAAATCGCTACACCGTGTAGCGATTTTAATTGAAAAATTATAAACTCGCTACACGGTGTAGCGAGTTTTCAAAAAATGGGACATTTTGGGAAAAAGTTTGAACAGTGAGTCACTTTGGTAAATAAAATTTTAAAAATGTATTATTTGAGAAAAAATTCATCACTAGTCTATGTGATCCTCTCATCATCATAATTCTTTTATACTCTCAGTCTTTTAGCAATTGTCATACTTAATTTGTCAAAAAATTTAAAAAGTATGTTTTAAATGTTTGTACATTATTTGTACCACTGTAAAATTGCACTAATTAGATAATCGCACCACTTATTTTATTAGAAATAAGTAAAAAATACTGCAACATTTACATTTATATGAGACGAAGAAGTACACACCAACCTCTTATTATCTAACGGTAACTAGTGCACAACATTGAGCCTTTCTCTCTTTACTTACAAGTGAACAAATACCTTTTTCCTTCCCTTCCTCAGTTGATTCCATTACACTAAACTAAGCCCATTTCTCCTCAGGGTTTGCTCATCAAAAAAGCAACTACATATTTTTAGTCCCTCGTTACACTAAAACAAGCAATGGTTGCAACCTCTAGCTCTGAACAAGTAGCCGAAGATCAAATATATCCCTCCCAATAGGTGATGGGCCTAGAATCGCGCGTTGGTGCGAGTTACGGAGTATCACAAACTCAAAAAACAAATACGAAGGGATCTGCTTATATCTGAATTTAAAAGAAAAAAAAATATTAGGTCTCACCGATGGTTTCCTCTTGTTTTTTGATCCTCTGAGACATCAGATTGGTATGAACGGATGCATATATTTGAATGTTCAGAACTCTGTCGATACTCTTGAATCTTATCTATTGGAAAAAATAGAATTGAAGGAATAAATAAACATTATTAGTATACCCAGACAAATTAAGAAAAAAAAAAGGGAGGGGTACGTAAATGGAGAAAGATGATATACATTAGATTAGATCAACTAAACAGACATACCGTTTCAATTGAGGCTTGTTCATTTTGAAAAGTCAATAACAACGATCGTGATTTCACAACACTTAAGCAAAAATATAGATTGTGCTGAAAATCCTTCTTCATTTCAAATCATTACTTCAAATCATTACGAGCAAAAATGGTGAAGGTATTATGGGAACGGAGAGAGTATATAGTAATAATAAAATAAAAATAACTACTATCTCCATTCCCGGTTTAATTTAAGATTATTACTTTCCTTTTAAATTTGTCTCAATTTAAGGTTTTTAATTTGCGTTATTAATTAAATATATAATGAAACTCATTTGTCATTTTCACAGTAAAAACTCGATAACTATTTATCTTTCATATTTTATTTTTTTATATTTACAATATTTTTATTTTTTCTTAATTTTTGTGTCAAATTAAACTATAGCAAAACTAAACCGGGACGAGGCAGTACTATCTGTGAAATTCGTGGTATGATATAAAGTGCAGAAAGCCCTCCATCGCCATCCTGAGCAAGTGAGAGTTCATCCGTCAGTTTGGCGGGAAAATCAAAAGCAAATACAGAGAGGGAGATGGAGATGGAGATGGAAGGCCGGCGAGGCGATTTTCGAATCCCTAAATCTAAACCCTCAACTCTTCCTCAACACCGTCGACGACTTGCTCGACGGAGCCTTTCACCACTTTCATCAGTCTCTCTCTCCCCCTCTCTTTCTCTCACTACATTCAGCTAATTCTAGTATTTCAATTCCATACTGATAGACTCCAAATTGTTTTTTTTTTTTTCTCGCTAGAGGCCTCGGCTCAATTGAAGATATAGGGCACAGATAGTGTTGGAAATGGATAACGGAAAGTTAAGTTTAACTTAACGTTGATCTAGTTTCTAACGGAAGTTCGTTATGTGTTAACGGAACTAGTTACAAATGATAATCTACATTTGTTGTAGATTATATATAACTCATTTAATGTCTCAAAAACATTTCCGTGTGAATGAGAAATTAATGACAAATGATTTGTAACTTAAAATATTGGGTCAAAGTGTGTTTTGGGATTGGTCCCAAAATTGGTGTGGACTTGTTGTGGCTAAAGGGCTGACGAGCAGGCTGAAGAAGCTTCTGCACGGCCGTGCAAGTGTCTAGGACACGGCCGTGCACCGTGCCTTGCCTTGCCACTCGACCGTGCAGAGCCATGAACTCGACCGTGCATATTGCCTTGCACGGCCGTGCGATTCATTGGGACACGGCCGTGCAAGTGCCGTTATACCGAAAAGTTGTGACTTTTCAAGGGAAAAGCCACCAAACCCTTTGATTCTCTTTATATACTTCCTCCGAATTTCAATTTACATACACATCATTTTGAGCATTTTACCCTCTAGAGAGATAGAATAACATAACCCAAATCATTGCATATTGTTGCATTCAATCTTTCAAGTCCAAAGTTCTAAAACCTTTGTTGTTCGTTAGATTAGTTATATTGGAGTGCTCCTTATAACTAATAGTAAGTCGTTTTATCTTACTAGAGTTTTGTCATACAACCGTAAGCACCAGTGCGGGACAAATAACTCTTACGGAGATTGTATTAAATACAAGACTCGACTTTAATTCTTTTGTTTTTCAATCTCCGTTACTTTTGCTGTCAGTTTTTCCGTTAAGTCTTAAAGAAGCCATAGCAATTGTCCAACAATCGTAAGAGTTATTTGACGCTTCTTCAAGAGATGGCAAACGAGAAAGACACCACTTCATCTAGTCAAGGGAATGTGACGCCTCCATCACAAGGTGATACTACATTCAACAATGTTGCTCCCGCTCCTACAACTCATCACATCAGTCATGGTGAGAAACTCGCGAAATTCACCGGTGTGGATTTCAAGAGATGGCAACAGAAGATGCTCTTCTACTTGACCACCTTAAGCTTGCACCGCTTCTTAAAGGAAGATCCTCCGGCGGTAGAAAAAGGTGATCCGGACCCCCAAAGGCAAATGGCAAAGGAGGCTTGGTCTCACGGTAATTTTCTTTGTAAGAATTATATCTTAAATGGACTTGACGATGCACTATACAATGTGTATAGTACAGTCGAGTTAGCCAAAGCGTTGTGGGACACTTTGGAAAGGAAGTACAAGATCGAGGATGCCGGGTCAAAGAAATTTGTCGTCGGTAAGTATCTTGACTTTATGATGGTCGATTCCAAATCGGTAACAACTCAAGTAGATGAATTCCAAATCATTCTACATGGGCTTGATGCCGAGGGGATGATCATGAATGATCCATTTAAGGTGGCTTCCATCATTGAAAAGTTGCCTCCTTCGTGGAAGGACTTCAAGAACTATCTCAAGCATAAACGCAAGGAGATGTCCTTAGAAGACATTGTTGTTCGTCTTCAAATAGAAGAGAACAATAGAATGAATGAGGCCAAAGTTGCTAAAGGCAAGATGGAGGCTAAGGTCAATCTCGCCGAGGCTAGCACGAGTGGCACAAAGAGAAAGCATTCCGAAACTGCCGGGAATGCTAAGAAAGGGAAGAAGAAGACCTCTAAAAGGTTCAAGGGGTCGTGCTATAATTGTGGCAAACCGGGCCACTTATCAAGGGATTGTCGTCTCCCGAAGAAAGAGGCGAACAATGTTGACCACATGGACCTAGACTTTGCAGCGGTTGTGTTTGAAGCCAACGTTGCAAATTTGGAGGAGAACCCTAAAGCATGATGGATAGATACCGGTGCTACCCGCCATATTTGTGGTAACAAGGAAAGTTTCTCCTCCTATACTCCCATCTCCGGAAGAAAGCTTTACATGGGAAATTCTGCGACCTCCGATGTTCAAGGCATTGGAAACGTGATTTTGAAGATGACTTCCGGAAAAGAAGTAACCTTGTTGGATGTGCTGCATGTTCCAGACATCCGTAAAAATTTAGTGTCCGGCGCTGTGGTGAGTAAGGCCGGTTTTAGACTAGTATTCGAATCCGACAAATTTGTACTAACCAAGAATGGTTTGTTTCTTGGAAAAGGTTACCTCGAGGAGGGCCTTTTAAAATGAATGTAATGACCGTAATCCGCCAAGGTGCGATGAATAAAAGTTGTGTTCCTTATGTTTACTTGTCGGAAAGTTCTAATTTATGGCATGATAGATTAGGACATGTAAACCTCGACACCATTAAGAAATTAGCGAGACAAGATTTAATCCAAATGACTAAATCCGACTCGACTAATAGGTGCGAAGTTTGTGTTGAGGCAAAAATGACTAAGTCACCATTTAATGCCATACAAAGAGACACGACTCCTCTCGAGTTAATTCACACCGACATATGTGATTTAAAACTAGTGCAAACTCGAGGAGGTAAAAAGTACTTCATTACATTTATAGATGATTGCACTAAGTATTGTTATGTCTATCTCTTAAGAAGTAAGGATGAAGCACTTAGGGGCTTTTGAGACTTATAAGAAAGAAGTTGAGAATCAACTTAACTTGAAAATTAAGAAAATTAGAAGCGATAGAGGTGGAGAATATGAAGCACCGTTTGAAGGACTATGTTGGGAATCCGGCATAATTCATCAAACAACGGCTCCATATACCCCTCAATCTAATGGAGTTGCTGAACGCAAAAACCGCACTCTCAAAGAGATGATGAACGCGCTTTTGATCAGTTCAGGCTTACCCGATAACTTGTGGGGGGAAGCAATACTCACTTCTAATTATGTTCTTAATAAAATACCCAAGAAAGGTATTGACAAGACGCCCTATGAATTATGGCATAATCGTAGGCCATGTTTTAAATATCTTAAAGTGTGGGGGTGTTTGGCCAAGGTTGAAGTACCTAAGCCTAAACAAGTCAAGATTGGCCCAAAGACCATCGGGACCGTGTTTTTATTGGATATGCCAATAATAGTAGTGCCTATCGGTTTATAGTGCATAAATCGGACATTCCGGATATGCACGTAGGAACTACTATAGAATCAAGGAATGCGGTATTCTTTGAAAACATTTTTCCGGTTAAGGACAGGAAAGATGTAGGTTCTAATAAGAGAACACATGAGTCTACATCCGGTCCTTCTCAAATAGAAGATGAAGAACCGAGACGTAGCAAAAGGGCAAGAGTGGAAAAGACTTTTGGTCCCGATTTTCTATCTTACATGTTAGAAAACGAACCATCAAGCTGTTAAAGAAGCTTTGTCCGGTCCGGATAGTTCGTTACGGAAGGAAGCTATTAACAGTGAAATAGAATCCATAATGCTCAACAATACTTGGGAATTAGTTGATCTCCCTCCAGGTTGCAAACCATTAGGTTGCAAATGGATCCTTAAACGGAAGTATAAGGCGGATGGATCTATCGAAAAGTACAAAGCTAGGCTAGTTGCCAAAGGCTTTAGACAGAAAGAGGGATATGATTTCTTCGATACATACTCCCCTGTCACAAGGATCACATCTATTCGTGTTCTCATAGCTATTGCAGCAGGGCATAATCTTGAGATACACCAAATGAATGTGAAGACTGCTTTCCTAAATGGAGAACTTGATGAAGAAATTTACATGGAACAACCCGAAGGGTTCGTGGTTCCTGGTAAAGAACGAAAGGTGTGTAAACTTGTAAAGTCCTTGTATGGACTAAAACAAGCACCTAAACAATGGCATGAGAAGTTCGACAGAACTATGTTATCGAATGGATTCAAGATTAATGAATGTGACAAATGTGTCTACATTAAAGGAACATCTGAATCATTCGTTATCGTTTGTCTTTATGTAGACGACATGCTCATAATGGGAAGTAATCATGATTTAATCATGAATACCAAAGGCATGTTAAAGAAGAACTTTGACATGAAAGACATGGGATTAGCTGATGTAATATTAGGGATAAAGATCTCTAGAACATCTGAAGGATTAGTTCTTTCACAATCCCATTACCTAGAGAATGTTCTTCGGAAATTTAATGTGTTTGATGACCCTCCGGCTAAGACACCTGTAGACTTGGCTCTACATTTAGCCAAGAACAAAGGGGAACCAGTTTCTCAACTGGAATATGCAAGAATAATTGGCGATCGATGTACTTAACAAATTGTACTCGTCCAGACATTGCATATTCAGTGAGCAAACTAAGTAGGTTCACAAGCAATCCTAGTACTGATCATTGGAAAGCTCTAATGAGAGTACTAAGATATTTAAAGTATACATTAAACCATGGGATACTTTACAATAAATATCCAGCAGTATTAGAAGGATACTGTGATGCCAATTGGATATCGGACACGAAAGACTCTAAATCCACAAGTGGATATGTATTCACTATAGGTGGAGGAGCAGTGTCATGGAAATTGATACAGAAGGAAGGTTATATGATAATGAGAGGAATGACTGAACGGAATTGAGAATACAAGACGGAATTTGAACCCTCTAATAGTTGCTCACAGCAATACTATTTTTCATAAAATCAAAATCAAAGTCTCATTTTCGGATTACAACTTTGAGGCTATTTTATAGCACTCATAAAACTTAGAAAACAAGAAATATCCTCCTAAAATAAAGCCTAACCTATAAGGTAACCTAATAGAAGTCTAAAACTACTAAATCAATGTTAAATCTACTCTAAAACCTCTTATAATCATCCTACTACATTTAATTCCGAAAATACTAATAAAATAACAATTAATTAAAATAAAACTCATATTTATCCCATCATTGCATCATTCTCCTCTTCTTAGAAAAATTCGACCTCGAATTTGAGTCGTTGCTCTTCGGAAATATCTCTGAAAACTTAAGCTTCAAACGTCTTCGAACTGTATACTTAGTAGCACTTCTCATCACATCCATCCAATCTGTCCATCCGTTTACTAAAAAACTCTCCATGAATAAACCTTTGAAGAACCCAAATTGCGAAATAAACGGAACTTCAACATAAAAGGGATCCTCATAACAATAAGAACCAAAAATACCTCCTTTCAGTAAAATAGATGAACCCAGAAAATCACAACCTGCTTCCCGGTTGGTGCAACACAATGGCTTCTGCTGGGTCAAAACCCTCAATATCATCTTCATAATTATCGTCATCAAAGATTGGTGGTTTTGACCAATCAATGACAACGTCGGAACCCGTTGAATCAACAAAGCAATCCACGGGAACAGGATTCAATCGGTCACAAAACTCGTCAAGAGTCAGAGGATCGGCCTCTCTCTTGCACTCAAGTTCTTGATCAGGATCGAAAGGATAGATATCCTCATCATCATCAGACCACATATCTGACTCCGAGCCCTCTTCACAGACGATACGTGCGAGATCGAGTCCTCCAACTGCGCTAGTTGTCGTTGGATTCGTCGACCCTCCACCCGATCAAAGTATCTTTGGAGTTCTCGAATCTCGGAACGCAACAAACGAAGTTTGAGATCTTGAATCTTTCTTCGCAGTTCGTCCTTCTTGATTTCATATAGGTCACGTTTGTGATGGGGATCGTATTCCTGGGGATTCGCTTCACGAACCCTACTACGAACACCATGAACACCATGACGACGCCTTCGTTCAGCCATCAATTCGACCAGGAAACTGATACCAATTGATACAGAAGGAAGGTTATATGATAATGAGAGGAATGACTGAACGGAATTGAGAATACAAGACGGGATTTGAACCCTCTAATAGTTGCTCACAGCAATACTATTTTTCATAAAATCAAAATCAAAGTCTCATTTTCGGATTACAACTTTGAGGCTATTTTATAGCACTCATAAAACTTAGAAAACAAGAAATATCCTCCTAAAATAAAGCCTAACCTATAAGGTAACCTAATAGAAGTCTAAAACTACTAAATCAATGTTAAATCTACTCTAAAACCTCTTATAATCATCCTACTACATTTAATTCCGAAAATACTAATAAAATAACAATTAATTAAAATAAAACTCATATTTATCCCATCATTGCATCATTCTCCTCTTCTTAGAAAAATTCGACCTCGAATTTGAGTCGTTGCTCTTCGGAAATATCTCTGAAAACTTAAGCTTCAAACGTCTTCGAACTGTATACTTAGTAGCACTTCTCATCACATCCATCCAATCTGTCCATCCGTTTACTAAAAAACTCTCCATGAATAAACCTTTGAAGAACCCAAATTGCGAAATAAACGGAACTTCAACATAAAAGGGATCCTCATAACAATAAGAACCAAAAATACCTCCTTTCAGTAAAATAGATGAACCCAGAAAATCACAACCTGCTTCCCGGTTCGGCTGCAACACAATGGCTTCTGCTGGGTCAAAACCCTCAATATCATCTTCATAATTATCGTCATCAAAGAGTGGTGGTTTTGACCAATCAATGACAACGTCGGAACCCGTTGAATCAACAAAGCAATCCACGGGAACAGGATTCAATCGGTCACAAAACTCGTCAAGAGTCAGAGGATCGGCCTCTCTCTTGCACTCAAGTTCTTGATCAGGATCGAAAGGATAGATATCCTCATCATCATCAGACCACAGATCTGACTCCGAGCCCTCTTCATCAGACGATACGTCTGAATCTGAGTCCTCCAACTGCGCTAGTTGTCGTTGGATTCGTCGACCCTCCACCCGATCAAAGTATCTTTGGAGTTCTCGAATCTCGGAACGCAACAAACGAAGTTTGAGATCTTGAATCTTTCTTCGCAGTTCGTCCTTCTTGATTTCATATAGGTCACGTTTGTGATGGGGATCGTATTCCTGGGGATTCGCTTCACGAACCCTACTACGAACACCATGAACACCATGACGACGCCTTCGTTCAGCCATCAATTCGACCAGGAAACTGATACCAATTGATACAGAAGGAAGGTTATATGATAATGAGAGGAATGACTGAACGGAATTGAGAATACAAGACGGGATTTGAACCCTCTAATAGTTGCTCACAGCAATACTATTTTTCATAAAATCAAAATCAAAGTCTCATTTTCGGATTACAACTTTGAGGCTATTTTATAGCACTCATAAAACTTAGAAAACAAGAAATATCCTCCTAAAATAAAGCCTAACCTATAAGGTAACCTAATAGAAGTCTAAAACTACTAAATCAATGCTAAATCTACTCTAAAACCTCTTATAATCATCCTACTACATTTAATTCCGAAAATACTAATAAAATAACAATTAATTAAAATAAAACTCATATTTATCCCATCATACTGCATCAGAAATCCTCCAAACAAACGTGTATAGCCAGATCCACAATGTAATCTGAGTTTATCGCGTTGGATAAAGCTGGGGAAGAAGCAGAATGGCTTAAGAACTTCCTGGAGGATGTTCCTTGTTGGAGCAAACCTGTGCCTGCTGTACTAATCCATTGTGATAGTCAATCAGCAATTGGAAGGGCACAGAATAGTATGTACAATGGTAAGTCTAGACATATTCGTCGTAGACACAATACCATTAGACAGTTGATCAAGAATGGCGTTATCACCATTGATTATGTAAAATCATGTGATAACTTAGCGGATCCATTTACCAAAGGTATAAATAGAGATCAACTGTATAAACTGTTAAGGGGAATGGGTTTAAAAACCCACAACAAAAGAACTTATAGCGGACACTCAACTGTTGGGTTTGGAGTCAAATCGTGAAGGAATTTCGCAGGAGCAGTTTCTGACCATGTGCGCGACCGCGCTGAGGGCCAGAGCGGCCGCGCTGGAGTGTCGAGCAAGGAGCTGGAGTTTCTGGATATTAGCGCGGACGCGCTTGTAGGGAGGGCGGACGCGCTTGTACGACTCTGGACTGATTCAGTTTCCTATTTTGATCAGATTTCCTCTTGAATTTGGGATTCCTTGTGACAGCAAGATTTTGGGAAGACTTGTTAAGGAAGAAGAATACTTTCTTAAGTTAGGAATCCTTTTATTGCTAGGATTTGATTTCTTGTATCCTATAAATACATGTGGTAGCCTAGAAACAAATGTGTGCTGTGATTGTAAACATCTGAAAATATTATAGAGAGAATATTTTGGCTTGGTAGCGCCCCCGGACGTAGTTGTTGTTGCAACGAACCGGGTTAACAATTCTTGTGTGTTCCTTTGTGTGTGATTTACTTTTCGTGTGTGTTGCATCTTATTTATTCATTCTCAAGGCTTGATCCGTTATTCCGCTGCGCAAGAACGTGATTTTCACAACAACTGGTATCAGAGCTCTTGGTTTTGTCGAATCATTGCTTGGGGTGTCTTTTGCTATGGATTTCTTGGGAGCTTTGGAGGATGGGAATAAGGTGGTGTTGATCGAAAAGTTTGATGGGACGGATTTCAATTTTTGGAAGACGCAGATCGAGGATGTTTTGTGGAACAAGGATTTGTATCTACCATTAAAAGAAAAGCCGGATGACATAGAGGAAGCAAAATTCGAAATCTTGGATCGAAAAGCGTTAGGGCTTGTTAGGCAAACGTTGACCAAGGATGTCGCGAAGAATGTTTTGGAGGCGAAGACTACCATGGAGATGTTGCAGATGTTGGCGAGCATGTACGAGGCACCATCGGCGGCGAACAAGGCTCATCTGATGAGGAAGCTGTTGAACATAAGGATGGTAGAGGGCATGTCGGCGACAAAGCACATAAGTGAATTCAAATCTACCGCGACCCAACCTGTCTTCCGTGGTACATTACTCTTGATGATGAGGTACTAGCGTTGATTTTACTTTCTTCTTTACCGGAAAGTTGGGATACGGCTGCGATAGCGCTTAACGTTTCAACAGGAAAAGTGAAGTTGAAGTTTGCGGATGTCGTTGATGTGATTCTTGGCGAAGAAATTCGTAGAAAGAGTAAGGCAGGGACATCGGGGCTAGCACTGAATATCGGTGAAAAGGGTAAGAGTGGCAAGAAGGTGATTACTTGTTACGATTGTGGGGAGAAGGGGCACTTTAGGAGAAGTTGTCCGGCGGTCGAGCGGAGCGAAGGAATTGAATGTTCTGAAGAGTTAGCGGACGTATTAATCTTGGGTGGGAGCAGTTCAACCGATTCGTGGGTTTTGGATTCGGGCTCGACGTTTCATTCATGCACTAGTGCAGAAGAATGGAGCAAGATGTTAGGGTGATTTTGGGGTTGTTTGCTTGGGAAACGATCATCCTGTCAAGGTCATTGGAAAGGGGGTTGTTCGGGTCAAAGCAACGGATGGGACTGTTTTACGGCTACGTGATGTGCGACATATTCCGGATTTGAAGAGGAACTTGATTTCCATAAGGCAACTTGATGAGGAGGGTTGTGTGGTGACCTTCGGTTGTGGGACATGGAAGGTAAACCGCGGAGCTAGCTTGGTGGCTCGTGGCGGCGTGAAAAATATGTTGTATACCACATGCAACATGAGTCGTTGGGGGAAACGAAGGCGCATCCCAATGGTGAATGGTGGTGGCCGAGATCGCCATGGTGGGAGAAATTTCACTAAACGGTATGTTGATAGAAAATTGGGTAATGAAGTCGGCCGACGTGGAACCAATTTGGTCAACATGGGAGCGGGATCTAGAACGGTGATGCGATGGGTTGCAAAGAACACACAAAGGTTCCAAGCTTGTGATTGTGTGGGGCACGTGGATTCGCGCTGTTCAGGATCGATAGTTAGCACGCAAGTGAGCGGGGATGTGCAGGGAGGATCATTCGGAATGAAGACTCGGAGCATGGTAGAACCAAGCGGTTATGTTGAAGCGTTGCTCGGCTTCAATTCACTTGGATAACTAGACAAGAGGCCGGGCGCTACCAACGCATTAGCCGCCACCGAAAACCGAGATTTGTTTGTTTCAAGACGAGGTATCATGGATGGTTTGTCTCCAGTGGGAGATTGTTGGGTTTGGAGTCAAATCGTGAAGGAATTTCGCAGGGAGCAGTTTCGACCATGTGCGCGACCGCGGCTGAGGGGCCAGCGGCCGCGCTGGAGTGTCGAGCAAGGAGCTGGAGTTTCTGGATATTAGCGCGGACGCGCTTGTAGGGAGGGCGGCCGCTCTTGGTACGACTCTGGACTGATTCAGTTTCCTATTTTGATCAGATTTCCTCTTGAATTTGGGATTCCTTGTGACAGCAAGATTTTGGGAAGACTTGTTAAGGAAGAAGAATACTTTCTTAAGTTAGGAATCCTTTTATTGCTAGGATTTGATTTCTTGTATCCTATAAATACATGTGGTAGCCTAGAAACAAATGTGTGCTGTGATTGTAAACATCTGAAAATATTATAGTGAGAATATTTTGGCTTGGTAGCGCCCCCGGACGTAGTTGTTGTTGCAACGAACCGGGTTAACATTCTTGTGTGTTCCTTTGTGTTTGATTTACTTTTCGTGTGTGTTGCATCTTATTTATTCATTCTCAAGGCTTGATCCGTTATTCCGCTGCGCAAGAACGTGATTTTCACAACATCAACCTTGAGAAATGGAGATCCCAGGCCCTTGGTTCAATGAGACAACCAAGTTATAAGTTCTAGTAGAGTTACTTGGAAACAACAACTCGGTTTATTAACCTGGAGATGTTGAATACTCATTCCCAGAACATCCAAGTACAAGCACATGCAGCAGTGGTAAGGTTAAGTTGAGAAAACTTTTAATGATTTCTATACCTACGGGTGGAGTAGTGCATGATACTCCTTATAGTGAGAATCACCTATATAAGTGAGAGGTAATAAGGCCGCCTCTAAATGAACGCTTATGAATGAGATACGGTCCAGGGCCAAAATGGACAAAACGTGAGAACAACAATTGTTAGAGCTGTTATTATGTGAGTATTATTGTCTTGGTATACACCCGACAGTCACTGGTTCAAAGGGACTCGCTACCAAATGGCTAGTATATCCGATAATATTTCACTAGGGAAGATTCAAGGCCACAAGCTATCTATCCCGATGTAATAATAGTTCGCCGGAACTTTGGACGAATTTGCATACATGCATTAATTGTCATTCATGTGGGGGATTGTTGGAAATGGATAACGGAAAGTTAAGTTTAACTTAACGTTGATCTAGTTTCTAACGGAAGTTCGTTATGTGTTAACGGAACTAGTTACAAATGATAATCTACATTTGTTGTAGATTATATATAACTCATTTAATGTCTCAAAAACATTTCTGTGTGAATGAGAAATTAATGACAAATTATTTGTAACTTAAAATATTGGGTCAAAGTGTGTTTTGGGATTGGTCCCAAAATTGGTGTGGACTTGTTGTGGCTAAAGGGCTGACGAGCAGGCTGAAGAAGCTTCTGCACGGCCGTGCAAGTGTCTAGGACACGGCCGTGCACCGTGCCTTGCCTTGCCACTCGACCGTGCAGAGCCATGAACTCGACCGTGCATATTGCCTTGCACGGCCGTGCAGTTCATTGGACACGGCCGTGCAAGTGCTGTTATACCCGAAAAGTTGTGACTTTTCAAGGGAAAAGCCACCAAACCCTTTGATTCTCTTTATATACTTCCCCTCCGAATTTCAATTTACATACACAGTCATTTTGAGCATTTTACCCTCTAGAGAGATAGAATAACATAACCCAAATCATTGCATATTGTTGCATTCAATCTTTCAAGTCCAAAGTTCTAAAACCTTTGTTGTTCGTTAGATTAGTTATATTGGAGTGCTCCTTATAACTAATAGTAAGTCGTTTTATCTTACTAGAGTTTTGTCATACAACCGTAAGCACCAGTGCGGGACAAATAACTCTTACGGAGATTGTATTAAATACAAGACTCGACTTTAATTCTTTTGTTTTTCAATCTCCGTTACTTTTGCTGTCAGTTTTTCCGTTAAGTCTTAAAGAAGCCATAGCAATTGTCCAACAGATAGGGCTCAGCACCTAACAAATGTTAGTATTCATCCAATTTTCTAATTCTCTTACTTTTATCCCCTTAATTCTTCGGGCTTATATGATTCTGTTTGTTCGTTAAGGTTATGATTTATGAATTGCACGTATTTTTATACATTCTCGTAATTCTGTGAATGAATGATTTCTTTTGTAGACTGTTAATTTTGCTGTTTAATTTGTTACGTAGGGCTTAGCTAAAGTTCAGAATGAATTCAATGTGGAGAAGTATTGTTTACATCACTGTTTTGCTGTTCCACCAGGATTTTCATTGTCCAAATCTGTTCGTCCTCTCATTTCAACCCTGTGTTTGCTTTGATATGTACATACATGTTTAGATAGTTTGTGAAAGTACTTCATTGCTTCTACTTAATATGACGAATAGTCATTGTGGGTACGTTAAGATTGTGATCATGGTAGAAAATAAATCACTATTCTTGCAAAGGATGGGCCATACCTCTGAAGAACTCATTTGCCCAAGTCATGAACACTATTTTCAATAGCTCAATTTCTAATCTTTGGGGCTGTATCGGTAGTTCTGTACTATAAAGACTGGACTAGATAAAACATTCTTATTCCATAGCTTGAATATGCAGTTTTTGTTTTTTTGTTTTTTTGATGAGTGTCTTGAAGGCGAAATGGTGCTGTTGAATGATGGGTTAAATTCTCTGTTATGGTTTGGGTTTCTATGATTCACAATCCCTTTCTATATATTTTTCGTGTGAAATGTTGCTCCTTTTGTTACATTAAAATTTATATTGGGTTTTGGAATTTGGGTTCATTGGCTTAACTTCAGACATTAGCATTTTTTATGGTACTCCTTTGCTCAAAAGCCTTTTGAACATTCAGAATGAACCATCTGGTGATGATTCCATGGATGTTGATGGTATTATTGATGTTATAAAGATCTATATGTAGAAAAAGAAAATAAATCAATCACACAATACAACGATATACGTGGTTCACCAACTTGGCTACGTCCACGGCAGAGGGCAAGAATATTATTATCAACCGGCAATCACCAAATACAATTTCTAATCTAATGCACGAACTTCTTGATTATAAGAATTCACTACTGTGCAAACCCTAGATCTAAAGAAACAGAGAGACAAGAAAACCATTGTAACACCTTGAATTATTGATCTTTATCACACCAAAAATTACATTATAAAAAAACTGCTAGGGAATAGGGCTTATTTATACTACCTATTTCTAACCCTGCACAAAACTGTCGTTGATCAGACACATACCGGGGTACCGCGCGATTGCCCTAAAGGGAGTGCGCGATCGCGCCCTTTGGACAGTAACTCCCCGCGATCGCCCCCTTGGCGGGGCGTGGTCGCCCCCTTCGGTCATTCACAAGAATTACTGATTTGCCCTTTGTTCGATCCCCTAAGTTGTTCCCAAGTTAGATGGCATCAAACCCAACAAATCTCCACCTTGACATCTAACCTCTTGATCACAAACCAGAACTACCCCCGGCCTCAGATTTGTAATGCCAAACACCAAACTTGTCATCCGGACAACCAAAATTGTATCTTCCTAGACACCTAAATCATGTTACGCCGAACACCAAAACATTTGCTGCAACAGTTGATCATACCCATTCAACAAGTAAACAAATGTGTTTGCCGGACAGCCAAATGTATCCCCCTGGACACCTAAACTGTGAAGCGCCGAGCACATCAATATGTCTTCAAGACACCCAAATGTGCCACTGCAGTAGGCTTTCAAAATTGCCCCAACCGGCAATTAGGCAAACCCAGACGATATTGGATTTTTCCAACCTAAACAAATGAAGCGGCCATATCAGTGGAATCCCCAACAGTACGTATCTTTTCCTTGATTCCTTCCTCGCTTCCCAATTGTGTGTGTTGACCTACTAAACGTGGCTTGCCCAGTTCAACTCCAACTTGACTAACTTGTTGCTCCACCTATTTGTCAACCACCGCACACGAAGCCATATAACACGCTTCCTTCAGATGTGTCTCTAACATACCCTCTGTTGTATGATGTTCGACACCAAAACCCAAAAATGTAGATCCTTGAAGGACATATAAGAAACCTTGTTTTACCACTTTCAGAATTACATTCGAACCCTTGCAGACATTTACTGCTTCACCTTCACTTTTGAATTGTACCCCATCTTATCTAGCCGACTAAGCGATATCAGATTATTCGTTATTTCACGAACATGTCTAACCTTGTTCAATATGCATAACTTATCACCCAAAGTTCGCACCCTGATGGAATCCACGCCAACTACCTTGCAGACAAAACCATTACCAATATAAATATCAACCCCCTTCCGTCTCCTCGTACGTTGCAAACCATTTCATGCGCGAACACATGTGATAAACCATAATCAAGAATTCATGTATCTATCATACCTTTGTCTTCTTCGGTTACTAGGGTATAGTCCTCCTCATCGTCTTCTGCCATAGCTGCAATTGACCAAAATTGCTCGCTTTTCTTCAACTTGAGACATTCACGTTTCCAATGCCCCTTTTACTTGCAGTAAATGCAGAAATTTCTAGGTCTTTGACCCCTTTTCGAAGAACCCTTATTTCTTCTACCTTGGCTTCTATTGCCTTCTGCAACCAACCCTGCTAGCTGAGATTATGTAGATAAACCTCTCGCCTTGCGGCGCAGATCTCTGGACTTGAGTTTATTTTTAACCTCTTCCAAAGTAACCGTATCCTTACTGTATTAATGCATGAATCCACAAATCCCTTATATAACAGTTGTTCGTAACTAACTGTTTGTTATTTTCTTCTCATAAACTTTTGTGCATGGCTCTAAAAAGTACTTTAAGAGTATCAGGTAGCTGTCTGCACAGTGAAACATCTGTTGTTGACGACGTTGGACGTGCCAAAATAGGCTCGAGCAGTTTCAGTGAACGTAATCGGGTATACTTTGTCTTTCATTATGTATCGCTCCTTGTGGTGAAATATGCCCAGCAGTGAAACATCAGATATCCGAGCATGATT
Source organism: Adenophora triphylla var. japonica (assembly GCA_022495995.1). Taxonomy (NCBI): domain Eukaryota; kingdom Viridiplantae; phylum Streptophyta; class Magnoliopsida; order Asterales; family Campanulaceae; genus Adenophora; species Adenophora triphylla. Next base: position 42,341 of record JAFEMH010001164.1, on the reverse strand, counting down.
TGTGCCTCTTTTCCTTGTGGTTTAACAATTTATATTCCAGAGCACCCAATTTGCATCTAGTATCTTTAGTGACACTGACATCTGCTATAACTTTTATGTCACTTTGGCCATGACAGTTGAATTGTTTATTTCAAACAATATAACACAACATGAATTATTGTTGTGTTAGTGTAGTTTTAAAAATTTAGCATTAACTTGAAAAGTATCTTAAACATCTATTTGAAGTTGAGTGTACTTTTTTTTTTTTTGTTGAGAAGGAAATAGTTATACAGGCGAAGAATTATTAACCTTGGATCTAGCAGTCTGCACGACCCAATGGCTGATTATTTTTGAGATAGATCATCAATCCTAATGCTATTCTGTGTATTTACCTAGGAATTGTTGCAAAAGACCCTACATAGAGTGCCCCATTATGCTCTTGAACAACACCGACCAATTTGTTGAAGAACTGGGCATCAAAGCGCACAGTTTGTAACACAGTTCCATTCCCAGCCACACTAAGCAGTAGCTCTGCTGACTTTGCCTTGGGGCCACGCAGTCAATACTTGTAAATATTTCCAGCCTTAAACTCCGAAACACGCACATAACTGCCAAAGCTACTAACTGCGGGGCCCGCTCCCCCCTTACACCCTTAGCAAAACTGTAACTTGTTTCATCCATGGATCATACTTCATGAACCTTCCACTTGAGTTGTTTCTAAATTGTGGAAGCATGGCGTTTCTGCATATAAATAGTATGTACAACTTTGTTACAAAAATTAAATGAAAATAAAATAAAAGAAATGTGTCTGGCCATTATTTATAGAATCATATATAGGCTATGTAAGTTGAAAAAATGAAACGTGTAAGTTAAAAAAAGAAGGAACTTGATGAGCCCAGACCTTTTAGACCGGGCGCAAAGCTCGATCTGGTCCAAAGGTCAAGTATGACGTGGCCTATCCAATAGCGCGGGCACTTAGACCGCTAGAGTCAAGACCACGGGCATCATGACCGCAAGAGTCGAGACCGTGATCGTAAAAGCCGTCGACGAGTTGACTGCGTTAGCTCGTGATCGTGATAGATAAGACCGCGTCAACTATGTTGACTGCGGTCTCATACCAGACTCCCGGTTATTCTACTAGTTTCCCAGTTAAAGTCAAAGCTAGTGAGACAAATGCCTTTACCTACATTGACGCCAAGATCCGGCTTATCCCCATCTCATTAAATGGTGGCTCAGGCGCCTTCAATGCGCGTATGGCGTCGCACCAACTAGCGCCTGCCATCTTTGTACTTGTCCAATCAATGACATCCCTCTGCAGCAAATCTTACTTTATTGTACGAGTTCAACCATTATTTATAGGGTTTGTAAGTTGAAAAAGAAGAAATATAGGATATTGAGGACCATACTTGCCCCCCCCCCCCAACTCATACCCTAAGGAGATACTTACCTACATGCGCATGGGAGTATAAGCTATGTAAGTTGAAAAATAAGAAACACAGAAGATTGTGGACCATACTAACACCCTAGCTAGCCCATGCTCAAAGGAGATATTTACCTGCATGCATGCGCATGCGAGTACAGGGTAGGTATGTAAGTTGTAAATGAAGAAACACAGAAGTTTGAGGACCATTCTAGCACCCAAACCCATACCCAAACCCAAACCCAAACCCAATGAAGATACCTACGTGTATGTGCATGCGTATGTGCATACCCAAAGGGTTCTTTTTTGGTGGGAAAGGGTAGCAGGAGAGTGTAGCATTGAAAATTGCAGAGTATCTTAATGTCCACAGAGTATAAGCTCCCTTCCATTTGAATGCTCATTCTTCATCTCATAATGATCATATATCCCTGGTTGAGTAAATCCTTATTATATGAGTCAAATTATTATTTACCTCTCCATTAGATCAAGAATTAGTCTTTTTGTTTATCTTATTAAAAAAAAAGCCTTTGTTTATGTATATAGATCACTTTCCAATTGCGTTTGTAATAGTGAGCCAGAAAAGAGATGGTCGACGAAGAATGTTAGATAAGAATGCTAGATTTCAAAATGCTACTCCCTCCGTCCCTAATTGAATGTCGAAATTTAATTTTAAGTGACACTCTGAAAAATTGTGGTTTTATACATTATAATGGCAAAGATCCATAAATAATCTTGTTATCCACTTTCTAAACATTTAAGGGACACTCTTGAATTTGGACATTCATTTAGGGACAGAGGGAGTAATACATATTAGTTCTAACTGATGTTTGACCAGTTATAAACTTAAAACTCTTTCTCCATCTTATCTATTCTTCTGAAAGTGGCATTGACCTGATCCCAGCCACTTTTCTATTCCAACTTCCTTTTGACTTTTGTATTCCTTCCTTCCCCAAAATGAATGTCCAACTTTTAATTTTCTCTTAGCATATTTGCTGCAACTTGCCAACATTTTAGTTCATTTTTTTCTATTTTAGGACCTCTGGAGATGTTCAACTTTAAGTTGCACCAAAAGGAACCAAATGGACAAGAATGAGAAATTTTCATAATTTAAGACTCCCAACAATATATTATTTCCAACAGCTGAATCTGTAGGGAACTTGCATTTGAAATGGAAATTGGAAAATAAAAAAGAAATAAAAGAAAGAAAGAAAGACAAAGAAGAAGATCTTCTTCCGCTAGGTACCAAACTCCTCCACTTGCGCTTGAACCGCCAATAGATTTACTATGTGTTTATTTTTGACCCATCGAATTTGATACATGAACTTTCTGCCTTGTTCTTTTATTACATGGGAATCTGGCCAGTTGCGATCTTCTGCTGCTGACTGTGCAATTGCAACCATCAGGACCTCTAAGTTGCTGACAAATCCCCTGTAAATGAAATTTTGGTCTAATATTTAAAATTTCACTGTAACCGTAATATCGTTCTTATTGTAACTTCCTTCTAACTGATGTGTAGCTAACTTATGCTGCAACTTGCCTAGATGTTCATTTTGTTTTATTTGTTATTTTCTTCTTATAGAACTTTTGTGTATAATTTAACAAATACTTGGAGATTATCCTGTAGCTGTCAGCACAGTGAAGGTTCAGTTGATGCCGCTGTTAGACATGCCAAAATAGGCTTGATCAGTTTTAGTGAACGTAATCAAGAATATGATGGAACTCCTCTTTTTTATTTATAATTCAACAGCGCATTTGTCAATCCTTATATGTTTGCTGCATCCGTTACTGGGAGTGTTCTTGGAGATTTTTAAGCTCTCAAAAATAATGGCTTAAGCTTACGATCAATATCAATTATGTTATAAAATCATTGCAAATGCTCATTGTCTATTAGCATAGTGTCTCAAACTGAAAGCATCATGTACCTTTCTTGATCATTAGAAGAATCTTATTACAGATGAAGATGATTACTGATTAATGACTACGAAGTTGAAGCCTGTTTTACAAGTTTTTTTGTTCTCAACCCCTCTTGTTTTGAAGCCTGTTTTACAAATCACTTCTTTTTAGTGCAGGCCTATCCAGTGCAACATTCAAAGAACTTGAAGAATTTATAATTTAAGGACTCATTGAAAGAGATTAATTAGTTTGGATGTTCAGTGGATGTATCTTATGTACTTTTAGCAGGTATATCTTCATTTATCCCTTGTTAATATTCTGGGAATGTTGTATGAATCTCTACATTGTGATTTCACGATTTTCTTTGAATTATGATTGCTATGATTTCCTTTGAATTATAATTGCTATCTCTTCAACCACACAGGCATAATTGTCTATTATTCCCATTTGTTTAAAGTTTGTGGGTGGATCTTCTGATCGTCCTGTGCCAATTCAGCTGCCCTTTGATCATTAGAGAATGACTTGCAAGCCTCTTTTCCAGAGAACTGTTTTTGTAGTTTGTATTCCAGAGAACCCAATTCGCTTCTAGTATCTTAACATTAGTAATTTAGAGTTTACATTTTTATTTAAGAAGGAAATAGTTATACAGGCGAAACATCATTAACCTTGGATCCAGCAGTACGACTTCCTGCATCAATGGAGCATTATTAACCTTTTGATCAGCTAATTTGTGTATTTACCTAAGAAATCTGTATCACGAGACCCAACATAGAGTGCCCCATTCTGCTCTTGAACAACACTGATCGTTATGTTGAAGAACTGGGCATCAAAGCTAGTGAGACAAATGCCTGTACCTACACTGACGCCAAGAGCCGGCTTATCCCCATCTCATTAAATGGTGGCTCAGGAGCCTTCAATGCGCGTATGGCGCCGCACCAACTAGCGTCTGCCATCTCTATCCTTGTCCAATCAAAGACATCGCTCTGCAGTAAATCTTAATTTATTGTACGAGTCCACTAGGCGCGGACACATGTCATAGGTCAAAATACAAAGATATCATACAGGGCTAGGGCTGACATCATCAACAGCTCTCACTTACTATAAATATTAACCCTTGTCCCCATGGACAAGGCAAGTGAAAAACAGCCATTGTAAGCCACATTATCTAAACCCTAGTACACAACTCAATAAAACATTCCAAGTCTTATTCTCAGTTATTAATCCTCAGAGATTTTACTCTCACACCCGTGGGCCTGAGCTGGATTAAACTCCGGCTTGGTCTCTAACGGTGATTCGTGACTTTGTTGAGTTATAGGTACAAACTTCATATACAAGCTAGATATCCCTATACATTGAGACCCCGAAAGCCGTGGCGTAATCAGAACTAGCACCCCAACCCATACCCAAGGTGATACTCACGTGCATGTGCATAAGACTAAGTCCCCTTTTTTGGGGGAATGGGTACGTAGCAGGAGAGAGAAGCGTTGAAAATTTGAGAGGATCTTAGTGCCCACAGACCCCCTCCCTTTCATTCAAATGCTCATTTTTCATTTCTGAATGATCAGATATTGGTTGAGTAAATCCTACTGATATGCGGCAAACTAACGTTGTGCGGTAGCAACCATCAGGAATGTGAACGGAGCCCCAGGAAAGCAAATTTTTGCTTAATATTTCAATCGTAGTATTTTTCTGTCCGGTTTAAATTCATTTTCAACCATCGTACTTTCACCCGACTTTCACTTTAACCATCATACTTTATTTTTTGCACAAAAACCACTGTTCTTTGGAAAGCCTCTCACACCGACCCGATTTGCGGATTAGGGCACGGATTAGTGACGGAATAGACACGAAGTTGTGGTTGCGATGGAAGGTTTTCCAAAGTAGAGTGGTTTATGTGCAAAAACTAAAGTATGATGGTTTAAAGTAAAAGTCGGGTGAAAGTGAAAGTATGATGATTGAAAATGAATTAAAACCTTTTATGTCCTATACTAACTTCCTTCTAACTGTTGTACGTAACGAACTCTTTGTTATGTTCTTCTCATAAAACTTTTGTGCACGGTTCCAACAAGTATTTGGAGATTATCAGGTAGCTGTCAGCACAGTGAAACTTCCTTTGTTAACGATGTTGGACGTGCCAACAGTGGCGGATCTACCCCAAAATATTTGGGGTTGCCTATTCTTTACTAAAAAAAAAATTTACGCAAAATTAAAATTCAAAATGTTTACATGCATAAATAATTAAATATAGTAGGTTTCAATACGTCAACATTACATAAAATAAACACAATTTACATTTGAAAATAAACACAATTTACATTTGACGTTTCCTAGGATTCATCTTCTTGAGCAATTGGAACACTAGTGCTTGCTTTATTTCTCGGAGTTACCGGGAAGAACCGATCAAACCTATTACCAATGTTATCAAAAAAGCAATTAAGCTAAGTTTGTACAAATTAGAACACAGCAACATCCAACACATACATCAATTATTCAAATATATTTCAAAATTCGAATAAAAAATAAATAATAATGAATCAAATAACCAAAAATAGTTCAATCACAAACCAATCAATAAAATTTATATTTTAAGCTCAGTTTGCAAAAAAAAAAAAAAAAAAAATTTTTTTGGGGTTGCCCGGGCAACCCCGGGCACTATATACCATCCGCCCCTGCGTGCCAAAGGTAGCTTGAGCAGTTTCAGTGAACGTAATCAGGTATACTTTGTCTTTCATTATGTACCTTTCTAGATCTATAAAGTAGGTTATTATAGATGGAGAGGATTACTGATTAAGGACAAAAAAGTTCTGGTACATTCCCAGGCAGTGAAACACATCATGAATTATTCTTCTGTTAATGTAGTTTCAAAAGTTCAGCATTCTTTTCTCTTACTGGAAAAATATCTGAACAAAAGAACATTTCCAATTAAAGAAAGCACAACCTTTTTAATTATAGAAAGTAGATTGTCTGTTTAACTATACTCCTTCCTTCCATCAAATAAAAAGGAAAAGAAAAAGATCTCATTTTAAGTTTTACCATCTTGATTGAATTTATTTAGGGTCAATACATACCATTTATAATATTATTTTTAGGAGAAATGATTATATTATTGGGGCATTGACGGATCATTCTCATCAAAACCCTTTCTAACCTGAGTATATACCGATGAAATCGGTAAGACGAGACCCTACATAGAGTGCCCCATTCTGTTCTTGAACAACACTGATTGTTTTGTTGTAGTACTGAGCTGCAAAGGACACAGTTTGCTGCACCGTGCCATCGCCATTAATTTTTAACCCTTGTGGTATGCTGAGTGTTGTTGATCCTTGAGTCTGAGTCAATATATTCGCCACCCAATATTCTCCCACTGTGCCTGCCCTCTTTATCTTATTTGTATTCCCAGCAACTACAAGCAGTTGCTCTGCTGTATTTGCCTTGGGGCCACGCAGCCAATACTTGTAAACTCTCCCAATGCTAAACTCCGAACCAAGAACATAGCTTCCGTCGCTACTAACTGCAGGACCCTCCCCCTTAGGTTACGTAGCAAAACTGTAACTTGTTTCGTCAATGGATCATACTTCATGAACCTTCCGCCTGCGTCATTTCTGAACTGTGGAAGCATGTAGTCTCTGCATGTATATAGTGTGTACAATTTTGTTACAAAAACTAAATGAAAAGAAAATAACTAAAATAAAATAATCTTTGATCTCGAGATAAAGCATGCTGGATCATATACCTTATATCAAAATTCAGACTAGCGTCGTTAAAATAAACATTCCCGGTCAATAAGTCAACGTCACAGCCAGTGAGGAACTTAAACGGCACACCTTCAGCGCTAGTGGCGACTTGTTTTGCAAGGCCCCCAAGAGGCCCAACTGCGAGAAGGCCATAGTAAACATCGGCAATGTAGAGAATGCCGGAACGATAGTCAAAGCTAAGAGCCAATGGCCTGCCACAAATAGGTCCCAAATCTGGGTTGGTTGTACCATCACATAATTCCTTGGTCCTGTAAGTTGACAAAGGGTGATTAGTTAAACTGATTATCCGCTTACTTTCAGAATTTGAACCAAAATAATTTACACAATTTTACAAGCTCAAAATGCATGCACTCAAGTGAAATGAAGTTTGTTTAACCTTTACCTATTTGGTGAAGTATAAGCAAAATCAACGAAACCAAGGCCTAGAGGTAGGGCCTTGAGAATTCTACCATCCGTGACAGTAGCATAAGGGCCTAGGCCGATAACATTAAAGCCAGCAGACTCAGGACCAGTGACCCCAGGGGGCATTTGAATCTTGGTAAAGGTCGAATAATTTGGAGCGGAAAGTACCACAGAAGAAATAGAAAAGAAAATTATGCAAATGGAGAGCATGGTTATGTTTACGAGACTTGCTGAATACCTTGCCATATTTGGAATAAGATAGCCAAAGAAATGTGTCTGGCCATTATTTATGGTGATCATCTATAGGCTATGCAGGTTGAAAAAGAAGAAATGATTGAGGACCATACTTGCACCCCAAACCATACCTAAAGGAGATAATACCCAAATTAAGGATTCTCTCTTGGACTTTTTTTTTTTTTGGGGGGGGAATGGGTACCTAGCAGGAGAGAGAAAAGCGTTGAAAATTGGGGAGGATCTTAGTGCCCAAATATCCCTTTAATTTAAATGCTCTTTTTTTATATTTCTCAATGATCATATATGCTCCCTCCGTCCCGGTTTTAAGGTTCTTTTGAAAGTGGCATTGACTTGATCTCAACCACTTTCCTGCCCATACATAGCCCCTCTAGCCCATCCTTCCAGTTCTAACTTCCTTTTTAACTTATGTAGCTTACTCATGTTGCAACTTGCCTGTATTTTACTTCTCTTTTTCTTTTTTTCAATTTTAAAACTTCAACAGATGTTCAACTTTAAGTTGCACGGCAAAGGGAACCAAATGGACAGAATGATATTTTCTTAGTTTCGACTCCCAACATTTTCTTATTTCTGACTGCTGAATGTCTAGGGAACTTGCACTTGTAATGGAAATTGGGGAAAAATAAAACAAAAAAAAAAAAAGGGAAAGGAAAAGAAAAAGAAAAACGAAGAAGATCTTCTGCTAGGTGCCAAGCTTCTCCACCATGCGCTTGAACCACCAATACATTTCATCGATGACCTTGCTTAAGCTTATTGTGAAATGTTTCTAAACTTAACTTATTGTGACTCATTTTTAACTCGGAGAATTCGGTTCAGAAACTTTCCCCTTCGTTCTTTTATTACATGGAAATCTGCATGGCCACTTGTAATCTTCTGCTGCTGCAGGGCTACTGTGTGGTTGCAACCATCAGGACCGCAGACAGATCCCCAGGGAAGGTAATTTTGGTTTAGTATTTTAAACCGTTGTTGCTAACTCATGCTGCAACTTGACTAGAGTTTTTTTTTTTTTTTTTTTTTCATTTGTTATTTTCTTCTTATAAAACTTTTGCGGTTCTAACAAATACTTGAGATTATTGAGTAGCTGTCAGCAGCAAGGTGAAACTTCAGTTGATGTAAGGATCAAGTGTAAGTGAATAATTGTTGTAGTATGTAAGTGTGTTCCGTTTAATAAAAATATTAAAATATTTTCATTTAAGAAAAGTATAATTTTTAATGAGACACTTAAATAGGTAAAGAGTACTCCCTCCGTCCCAATAAGAGCTTCCCTTTTGCCATTTTTGGGTGTCCCGCTAATAGCTTCCACTTTCCTTTTCTTGGCAAAGGAATCTTTACTATTTCCTCCACTCATTCTCTCTCCTCATTATTTTAATACTCACAACACTATTATAATTTACTATTCCCTCCACTCATTCTCTCTCCTATTTTCAAATTACACTCACAACATCTTTACTTCCCTCCCATTTCCTTAATTTGCGTGATTTTTAAAAAAGTGGAAGTAATTGTTGGGACGGAGGGAGTATAATTTTTAGTGGGAAATGAGGAGTATATGTTGAAGTAAAATGTTTTATATTTATGATTTTTATTTGTGGGTGTGATTTTAGATGTTTAAATAACTAAATATGTTGAATTTTTGATACGTGTAATTATGTTATACATGTGTTGAGATCAACTAACTAATGTATTATTGTCATTAAAAAGTAGATCATTAATTTTATTTATGTCTAAAGATGTAACTAAGTAAGTCATGTTTAGAGTTATTCCGGATATTTTCACATGCTTGCATCTTCAATTGACCAAACTTTTACAATTATAATATATAGTATAAATCACACCTCCACTATCTACATGCGCAAGCAATGAATGCGATCAGCGGATCGAATTTCCCATTTTGCCCTCATACATTTGTCCTTTTCCCATTTTGCCCTTAAAAAAATAATTTTTAAGTTAAAAAAAAATCGTGTCCTTGGACACGGGCATGTACTAGTTATAATTATAATGTAGTTTTCGTACTACTGATTTAATACCAAATTTGACCTAAATTGATAACATACTTGATAACCGATGTTTGCTTTTCGTTAATTTCAAATAATGGACATTAAATTTTCAACATAAATATTTTTAATGACATTTTGTCAAGATAAGTTATTTTCGTACATTTTTATATATATATATTAAATGAAATTGGATTTTTAATGAAAGTTTGTTTTTTCACAGTGTTTTGGTAGAAAAAACAATAGAGTAGAATCTTAACTATGTTTAGTGTGTGGATTGAATAATAAGGAGGGAACTATGGAATTCGATTATATGGAACAAGAAAATGAAAAACGAGACAATGACAACGCGATTTGTTAACGAGGAAAACCTTGGAGGTGATAACCTCTTTGGAAAAAACCCCGGGAGTTAGGTCTCCAACCTTAAAGGTTCCACTATAATGATCACAATTACAACTTCGGAAGATAATGGAGAGGATTACAAGAGTTTGTGTGTAAAGTGTGTGCGTATGAGCATGAGTGTCATTTTCCGTCTCCATTTCCCCTTAAATACAAGTAACTAAGAAAGAGTCAAATATGGTTCCTACAATCTCGGCATTGTGGTTTATCTTTTCAACCTCCGTGAGACCAAGTCGCCCTAGCCGTTTGAAGGTCTGTTGAACGTGCTTGAAGGTTGTTTCCGCATTCCTCTCTTAATTACTGAAAAATAAGAATAATAATATTAGGAAATATTGGACAAGTAAATATTTAAAACAATACTTACAAAGTGTAATGACATCTCGTTATGCAGATCAATCGAAGATGTCGTCATGTCAAAAAATGCCCACAACAATTTGTCCCCAAAAACATTTGACTATGTAGGCAATCGAAGAGGCAAAATGTTTTTCCTTTTGAATTAATGACCCAACCGTTACTCGCCCGATGGGACGTTCTTGGGAGACGTGGCGATGAAATGAACGGTTGGGGGAGAGAGTTAATTTTGAAAAGGGATTCTTTTTCCTTTTTATTAACCGCTGAGAAAACTTATCTTCTCAAATCTTCTTTTCACCTCCTTTGGCCCACGGCGCCGGTGATCCACAAGGTAAAATTCCTCCGTCTTTTACCTCGCTTCATTTGTTTTATTTTTCTCTTGATTAACCGTTCATCTTCTAACCGGCTTCAAATGTGACGGTTAGGAATACGAGGCGAGTAAAAAGGAAGAGTTTTGATAACCGCAATTTACTCGGATAATTATTTGTGATTATCCAATCCTCTACAAATTCTTTATCCAAATCATACGTCTCTTTCTATATTACGAGGAGAGAAATTTTCTTAAGCATACAGCCTTCTATAATTACGACGCTCTCAAGTAAGTTGGGATCAACGTATCACTTGGCTATTTTATTGAATCCTCGCTAACATATATTCTTATATGCTGACTTTCTCCGGCTTGACGACAAGTGATATTGTGGCCAAATATAAAGGTAAAATGAAAGCGGAAGAGAACATACCGTAGATAAACAAGATTACTCCGAAGAGAAAAAGGTTGGAACAAATCCCTACGTAGAGAAACAAATTTGGAGTGAAGAAGTGTTGGAAAATCAGTAAGATTTGCTTTTGAATCGTAGACACCTTGATCCTCTTTTATTTTTAGTAAAATACCTCCTCTTGTTGATGATAGATTGTCTCGATGACAAATTAATGTCCAAAGAAATCAGGACATTGAGGGAAAAGTGTGATACCTACGACATGAGTAAGGCCGAATATGAGAAGGATTTGAGGGAGGCCGCAAGCATAATAAGGGAAAGGGGATTGAGATCGTGGACAAGAATGAAGAGATATTAAAATGGCGGTCCAGTGCTTGCAAGCGTCGACATCACCATGAAAGGGAGATGGAAGCATTTCGGGATGACTTGGTGCATGAGACCGCAAAAGCGCCTTTGAAACTAGAATCCAAATGATTGAGGAATATCAAGCAGAGAGCATGTGAATTGGAACCCGAGCGAAGAGAAGATGGCTTTGCAATGGATTCACGAGGAAAAAGCAATCGATGATTTCAAGGATCTAGAGCAGCCGGGTGAGGACACCGACCTGGGGTGATTTCTAGGAGAAGTTATTCCAGAGCAATACCTCCGACAAATGCCACCCGAAAAAGGTAAAATAAACTTGCTCTTGATGTTGCCGGGGTGGAATCCCTTAAGACAATTTTTATTTTGGTTTGGTTTGTAATAGGTCCTTAAGGGCCAAAGACAATCTTTTTAAGTGTTGGGTTGGTTCAACACTTTTGCACTTTTACTTTGGTGGTTTGGATACATTATGGTTATTTTAGTTTAGTTATGGTCTAATGGTTTTCAAGCACGTCAAGGCTTGTTTCTTTTTTGGATAATTTTTCGTATGTTTTTCACATATGGTGACATGATAGTATGTCGAATAATAGGTATTTAGGATGACATGTAGATGTCATAAACCGTAGATACTTAGATGACACGTATATGCCATAAACCGTAGATACTTAGATGACACGAATATGCCATAACCATAAGAATAATGCTTAAGATCAATCATCTAACCGAGTGGGAATGGGTAAGCTATATGAGTTTACCCATATAGGCCCACCCCACACCTCAATTAGTGAGATAACTTGCGCTCCAGCGAAGGTGTGGTAACCTAACTTCTTTAGAAAGAGGTAATTAACTCTTTAAACCTTAGAAGGGATTGTGTACCTTTACTTGAGAAGAGATGGCCAGCCTCTAACGGAGGAGGAATCGTTGTTCTTTGCATGCTTTCGATATGTCCCCATGTAAATGTGTCAATACCTCATAAGATAGAAACACGTTAAAAACGGACGCCAACTAAGGTTGACGTCTCTCACAAAGCATGTTAGAGACATCTTATCATGTAAATAATTAAAAAGATACATAGGAGAAAAGAATTAAAATACGATTCATACCGGAAAGATGAGTTCATGGGAAGTCATATTTAAATGTAATACCTTTTGAGATGAATGGCGTTCCAACTTCGGGTATCATTTGGCCATCCAAGGTTGCAAGGCGATATGCTCCTTTTCCGGCTTGTGCATCTATCAAGTAGGGTCCCTCCCATTTTGGGGCGAGCTTGCCCGCATTGGACTCCTTGGTATTTTGGAATGCCTTTCGTAGGACTAAGTCTCCTACTTGAAACCTTCGACCCCGACGTTTTTATTGTATGATCGGGCTACCCTTTGCCGATATGCCGCCATGCGAACTTTGGCCATATCCCTTAGCTCGTCCACGTATCCAGGAATGTATCAAGATGTCTTTATTATTTTCGATGTCGCCAAGCCGTATCTTGCCGTAGGTACAAGGACTTCGCCGGAATAACAGATTCTGGGCCCAAATACAAGTGAATAGGGGTTTGACCAAGAGCATTCTTAGATGTCGTCCTGTCGCCCCATAGACCATTGGTAATTCTTCCGCCCAACGTCCTTTTTTTCTCGGTTTAGTCTCTTTTTTAAGTTGCCGATTATTATTTTGTTGCTAGACTCGCCCGTCCATTGGCTTCGAGGGTGAACAGCGAAGACGTTACCATCTTAACACCCCAAGCCGTCAAGAAATCTTGGGTCCTCTTGCCGATGAACCGAGAGCCGTTGTCACAAATTATTTCGATGGAATTCCAAATCGGCTAAATATGTTCCTTTTGATAAAAGATATTACTTCTTTATCACGAACTTGCACATATGCCTCACCTCTACCCACTTAGAAAAGTAGTCTCGTCATGGCCAAAAGAAATACTCGTCCCCCCGGTGCTCGGGAAGTTTTCCTACAATGTCCATTCCCCAAACCATAAACGGCCAAGGTGACAGGATAGGATGTAGCAATTCACTGGCCGGGTGCAGATGTCCCCATGCCGCCGACAGAATCGCATTTCTTTGCGTAGTCAATGGCGTCTTTTCTCATTGTGGGCCGAAATAGCCCAACCTTAGAGCTTTAGTATGTAAACTTCGCCCCTATGATTTCCACAATCTCCTTCATGCAGCCTCCTTGAGAACCTCGATGGGCTCTATCTCGCTTCTAGACACCTTAAGTAGTGACTGCAGCAGATTTTCTAAACAAGAGATTATCAATAAGTACATATTTAGATACTCTTACCCCGAAGGCTCTCGCATTCTTCTCCTCAATCGGGATCGTATCATCTAAGAGATACTTGATAATAGGGCCGTCCAAGAGGTTGATGCAGAGAGGAAGGTATGTCAACATCTAGGACGAACATCTCGAGATTGTCAATTGCCGGGATGTCAACATGCACGATTGGGATATTGGTTTGTGAGAAGCTTTAAGGCCGAACCCAAATTTGCCAAAGCATCGCCTTGAGAATTTTCTTCTCGCGGGATTTGTTCCAAGGAAAATGTTTTGAATTTGGCCGAAATAATTTTTACAATTTCCAAATATGTCGTCATTTTAGCATTTTTCGCGACGTAGGACCCATTGTATTGATTAACAATTAGTAATGAATCCATGAACACCCTGGATATGCTTGACATCTAAGTCTTGGGCCGCCGTTAAACCCGCGATAAGTGCCTCGTACTCGCTTCATTGTTGGTAGCCTTGAAGCCGCAACCGATAGATTGTGGTATTATGTCCCCTCGTGGCGATTTTAGTACAACTCCAAGACCCGTACCTCTCATGCTGGAAGCACCGTCCGTGTAGAGTCCAAATTTTTAGAATGTCATCATCTTGAAGTTGCCGTACTTCCAATTCCACCTCTTGTTGTAGGGTTGGATCGAAATCGCCCACAAAATCTCGCCAGTGGCTTGAGATTTTATTGCAGCTCTAGGCTCGTACTTGATGTCGTATGTGCTTAATCGTACAGACCATTTCGCCATTCGACCCGACATCTCCGGTTTTCTCATGACATTCTTAATAGGATAGTTAGTGCGTACAATAATAGTATGTGTTTCAAAATAGTGCCTTAATTTAATGTATGCGCTTATCAAAGCTAAAATTAATTTTTGTAAATGAGAATACCTCGGTCTCAAAGATCTAAGAGTGTCTTACTTATATAGTAGATGGGTTGCCGATTGCCATCTCGTTCGTTATCAAGATCGCACTTACAGCGCCTTCGGATACCGCTAGGTAGATGTAAAGATGTTCTTCTATCTCGAGGTTCGGCCAATAAGGGAGGTGTCGACAAGTAAGTTTTGAGTTCCCGAAAAGCTTTTTCATGTTGGTCCTCCCATTGAAACTTTTTGTTCTTTCTTAAGATGTCGTAGAAAGGTTTGCATCGGTCCGAGGATTTTGAAATGAATCTAGTGAGTGCGGCAATTTTTCCCGTTAGTCTTTGGACGTCCTTGACAGATTGAGGTGATGACAGTTGAGAATGGCGCGTATTTGTTCTGGGGCGGCTTCAATGCCTCTTTAGTGACCATATAGCCCAAAAACTTGCCGGCTTTCATTCCGAAGTTGCATTTAGTCGGATTAAGTTTCATATTGAAACAATCCAAGATGTCAAAGGCTTCGAGAGAGATTGCTAATGTGGTCCTCGGCCTTCTTAGACTTAACAACCATGTCGTCGATGTATACCTTCCATTGTGTCCCCAATCCGATCCTTAAACATCTTGTTGACGAGCCTTTGATACGTTGCACCCGCATTTTTAGTCCAAAAGGCATGGCAATATAACAATAAATACCCGAGGGGGTTATGAAGGCAAGCTGTCTTCTTGGTCGATGGTTCCATCTCGAATTTGTTGAAATCCCGAGGACGCGTCCATGAATGTGAGGAGTTCGTGACCCGAGGTGGCATCAACTAATGAATCTATGTGCGGCAAAGGGAAAGGATCTTTTGGGCGTGCCTTATTTAAGTCGGTGAAGTCGACGCAAACTCGCCATTTCCCGTTTCTCTTCTCTACCACAACCACATTTGCCAACCATCTTGGATAATCGACCTCTCGTATCATGTTGGCTTTGAGTAAGCGCTCTACCTCCTCCTCGATGATCCGATTTCCGGTTTCGCAAACTTTCTACGTTTCGGTGCACCGGTTTGAAGCCGGGATCTATGTTAAGTTTGTGAGTGATGACATCTTTGCTAATGCCGGTCATGTCATCATGTTTCCAAGCGAAACTTTTTATTCGCTTCTTAATAGGTTCACAAGCTTCTCCTCTATATCTCGACGATATGTCGTGCCAATAAGTACTTTGATGTCCGGGTTGGAAGGATCTAACAATACTTCTTTCACATCATCCTCCCTAGCTTCCAGACTTCACGTACTTTCTTCGGTAATTGCTATGCTTGTTTTGGAGATGTAGACGCCTTCATTGAAGTTTTGTAACATTCCTTGGCCACCTGTTGATCATCAGAAATCTTAGCGACACCCCAAGGTGTTGGAAACTTCACACATTGATGGTAAGTGGAGGGTACGGCCTTCATTCCATGAATCCACGGCCTTCCAAGAATTACATTGTAAGATGTTGCGCAATCAATTACACAAAACCGTTCCACGGTGCCGAGGCCCTTTCGAGTATATTGGAAGCTTTATCTCCCCACTGTTTCTTTGACTTCGCCACCGAAGCCTACCAAAGATCGAAGATTTTTTGACAATCTCCGATTCCGGGATGTTCATTTCTTTAAGGGTACCCAACATAATAAGATTGACGGAGCCGCCCCCATCTACCGTAATACGTCGTATGGTACAAGCTTGGCGATTCGCAAGGAAATGACCAGACCGTCATGATGGGGTTCCAAAGAAGTTATCACGATCACTTTCATCAAAGACAATTGGGTTCTGGGCAAGGTATCGACATCCCGGGCCGTCTCTCCGGCTTTTCATCTTTGACTCCTTAGCATGTCGCTTTGCGGCGTAATAGGATGTTCCACATATTTCGAGCCTCCACTAATGAAGTTGATCACCTTTGTTGATGCTGGGGAGAAACCGGTCTTTCAGCCTTCATGAGGAGCTTCGTACTTTCAGCCTTTCTTCTTTCTCGATCCCAACAGCCTCCTTAAGATGTCCTTTCGAGAGCAAGTAACCGATCTCCTTTCTTAATGCGATGCAGCTTCGCAACATGCCCAAAGTCTTCATGGTAAGCACACCATTTTGATTTGTCACGCCATCCTCGTGGTTTTGTCCGTTTTCTTCGGCCATCCGGCTTTGTCTCCTGTGCTGCCCATTGCGCAAAGTACACCCGAAATATCAACAAAAACAATAATCGAAATGTTAGGCACATTATCATTATCTTCATCCTCACCGTCTATTGAATTAATTTTGCTAGTGTCAATTTCTGGATAAGGATTGGGACGGTTGTTTCGCGATGGGACGATTCAGCCTTTCTATCGGGACGGTCATATGTCGACGTCTCGATGATGACTTTGATCTTCGCAGCCTCATCTTCCTCCGCCTTATGAATCTCAATGCCCCGCTCCCGACTTCCTCCACCAAGCATAAGGAGTCATTACCAAATCTTGGTAATATCGCGAATCTTTCTTCAACCCCATTTTGAATGCTTCGTGGTCAGCCGACATGTCAAGATTGGGAATTTCCAAAGACCTCTTTATTGAACCGGTGGACGTAATCCTTTAGGGTTTCATTAGGCCGCCGAGTTACATTGTAAAGGTCACTTGTCAACCTTTCAAATTGTCGATCGCATGAGAATTGGTTATAGAACATGTTGATGAGCCGGGCGTATGAACCAATTGAACCTAGGGGTTGCCTAATCAACCATTTCCGAGAGCCGGTCCAGATAAGGTGGATCCAAATCCCCGCATAAGCAAGCCTCCTAATTGAAGTGGAATATGGATTATGTCCATCTTTTCGATAGTGTGCCACGTGCTCCTCCGGGTCCGTGGTGCCGTCGTACAACTTCATAGATGGTACATCAAGCGCTTCGGTATGTCGACATTTGCAATTGCCGGGACAAACCGAGACTCGATTGTAGCAGCTTTATGCATCGGTTGAATTGGAGGAGTCACACTGCACGTTCATTACTAATTCTCTCGAGATCCCGCATCCGTTTAGCTAGCGGGTTTCCGCAAAAGGGTCACCCATAGGAATACGATTGAAATTATTATTATTGAAAAGATTATTAAGCAAACCAGAGTTGTCCGTAGTAGTCGTGACAAAGAAGGCTGCCTATAAATGGGATGAATGGAGTGAATCCCGCAGAAGATGGTGTCAAAGGGGTGTCCTCGGGCAAAGATGTTGACATCATGAAAGATGTCACGGAGGAGGATTGCCCATTGGAATGAATTCATTCTCGAAATGTAGATCCTCCGGAGTTGTCAAAGTTGAGAACCCTCGCGCGCAGTGGTGATATGTTTTCAAGCCGAGATGCTATGAGTTGTTGGTCTTTCGCATCTTAATCATGGAATTGGTCAACACCTTCGAATTGTTATCTTGCCGGTCCAACCTTTGATTCAACCTGGTTAGGATACTCCTGGATGTCAAGCATTCGCATTGGAAGAGGTCGCCCCTTTTGTGGAGTCTTCGTAGGCCGAGTTGGGCCGAGATCCTGGTCCGAGGAGGCGGTGGTAACAAGCCGGTTCTACCTCCCGATGTGGGAACAATCGGTGGGACCTTTGCCGGTGGACACATTGGTGGGTGCAGACATAGTGAATTCGATTAGGAAATGTTTCAAATAACCGATAAACCACGAGGCCCCTATGGGCGCCAAATTGTTTTGGTAGAAAAACAATAGAGTAGAATCTTAACTATGTTTAGTGTGTGGATTGAATAATAAGGAGGGAACTATGGAATTCGATTATATGGAACAAGAAAATGAAAACGAGACAATGACAACGCGATTTGTTAACGAGGAAAACCTTGGAGGTGATAACCTCTTTGGAAAAAACCCCGGGAGTTAGGTCTCCAACCTTAAAGGTTCCACTATAATGATCACAATTACAACTTCGGAAGATAATGGAGAGGATTACAAGAGTTTGTGTGTAAAGTGTGTGCGTATGAGCATGAGTGTCATTTTCCGTCTCCATTTCCCCTTAAATACAAGTAACTAAGAAAGAGTCAAATATGGTTCCTACAATCTCGGCATTGTGGTTTATCTTTTCAACCTCCGTGAGACCAAGTCGCCCTAGCCGTTTGAAGGTCTGTTGAACGTGCTTGAAGGTTGTTTCCGCATTCCTCTCTTAATTACTGAAAAATAAGAATAATAATATTAGGAAATATTGGACAAGTAAATATTTAAAACAATACTTACAGTGTAATGACATCTCGTTATGCAGGATCAACTGAAGATGTCGTCATGTCAAAAAATGCCCACAACACACAGAAAAATTATTATCATTACTTTTTTTGAACGATTTCTTATGGCATTTATAAAGGAAACTAGTTATTTACAAGGAGATTTTTTTATAAAAAAAAATGTCATTATTTTTATGACATTTTGTCATGTCAATTAAATTATTTGACTGTTAAATTCATAGTATGATGGTCACATTTATTAATCATCGAAGTTTAGCCGAGCCTTTGCCTCAATGGCATAGACTAGTGCATTCTCTCGGGAATGTTAGGATTTGAACTCCCTCTCCTACGTTGTATTTGAAATATTATAATTTGACAAAAACAATAATCATAGAAGTTTAACGTTAAGTTTATGAGAAACAAATAGTACAGTTGTTTAAAATGTAGTTTTGTATTATTATTTTTTTAAATTTAATTTAGTCAAATAGAAAAAGGAATGCTCTTTGTTTTGTTTTGTTTTTTTTTTTTTTTTTTATTTCAAGAAAGGCCCATGGAGATACCCAACAGGCGGCAGGCCCAAGCCTGGCGTTCACTAAATAAGAGCGGCTGGCTTCGTACAAAACTTGTACTACCGGCACCGGGTCTTAAACCCTAAATTCGTCTTCAACCCCAAAACCCTCTGTAATCACCGTGTTCGTGCGTTTCTAGAGAGAGAAAATGGGGAGCGATAGTGAGGCAGACAAGTCGGCAACGAAGGAGAAGAAGAAGAAGATTCAAGCACTGGCTCCCATCGCCAAACCCCTCGCCGGCAAGAAGCTTTGCAAGCGTACCCTCAAACTCGTCCGCCGAGGTCTCTCTCTCTATGTTCATATTTATATATTCGTTTTGAATTAGTCTAATTTTGTGATGGAAATCCTTTTTAGCTGCCGAACTCAAATGCTTAAAGAGGGGTGTCAAAGAGGTTGTCAAAACCATACGACGTGAAAATAAAGGCTTTAAAGGGTAACTCGGCTTCACTTGATTTTGTTTGCGATAGTTTGATTGTTCCTATTTGTGCTTTTACTCTAATTTACTGCACATCAAATCAAATAGTGTAATGTTTTGAAAATAAAAGAAAAATGACTACTTGTTGAATTAGTTTTTTTTTTCATGCCACTATTCATCTTGTTAGTACAAGTTTTCATTTTATTGTTTCATTGGTTTTGAATTTCACAGGGCCTAAGCTGATATGCCTTAGTTTAGTGGTTAAAGGGGCACATAGGTCATTTTTCTATTATTATCAAAGTTAGTGTTGAGAACTTAAAAGTTGGTTACTGTAAGGCATAAGCTGCTGAAACCAAGTGATTAGTATGAAGAATTATATGCAGCCGCTTTGTTGGTTTTTGGTTTTCCCCTTGTACCCAGCAAAATTGGCAAAGCCAATAATTTTCAGGATGCGATCATCAAGTTATTTTAGGGGTAGAAAATTAAGTTCATACTGGGTGAATTTGGCTTGATTGGGGTCAAAATGTATAAAAATATGCAATTTTCTTCTGAAACAAATACATTTTGGTAGTATAGGCTCATTTAAAAATATTTACAAAGGGTACCCCTTACAAAGTCAAAGAATGAAGGCGGTCAAGCGAAACCCATAGTGCCTAAATGACTTGCAATTTATTTTTTCCAGATTGAAATGTAATGGAGTAAGAATTTTGTCTTTTCCTTGTGAAGTAGGAATATTGTTTGTTTGTTGTTTTACATTTGGCAATTAATTATCTCCCGGTTTTTTTACCATTGAAAAGAAATTTCTCTACTCATATTTTTTCTAAATGCTCCAGCAAGTTCTCATGTGAGGATTTTGTTTTTGGTGGATGCAGAGTATGCATTATAGCAGGGAACATATCTCCAATCGATGTCATAACCCATGTTCCAATTTTGTGTGAAGATGCTGAAATTCCCTATGTATATGTTCCCTCAAAAGAAGTAAGTTGGATTTTCTCTCTACTGCATGTTATTTTGTCCACCACTAATCATTGCCTGCCTGATGGAGACAATTGGTCTTTATTTACATTCTATATACTCCCTCCGTCCCACGTGAATGCAAACTTATTTCTATTTTGGTCTGTCCCACGTGAATGCAAACTTCCCAAAATGACAAAGAATATTCACTATTTCACCCACTCATTCTCTCTCCTACCTCACTTTTACACTCACAACATTCTCTCTCCTCACTATTCCTCTCACTCATTCTCTCTCCTATTTAATTTTTCATACTCACAACACTTAACTTTTTCTCTTTCTTACATCACTTTTCCTTAATTCCTACACCCAAAAAGTTAGTCCACTATCGCGTGGGACGGAGGGAGTATGTTCTTTCTTATTCTGATATCCAGCTCCTCCCAACTAAACCCCTTAATCATATATGGAGTAGTTTGCCATCCAAAAGGAGTATTGAGTAGCTTGTGATAACAGATTTGTAATAAGGGTTCCAGTTTTGCTATTTCAATATGATAAGCTCTTAGGGTGATTGTGTTTCTTTTTAATTGTCAATTATATATCATAACACTGTCAACCCGTGTTTGAGTGTATGGAGAAAGCTTCCAAATCTTTGAAAGATTTATTGTGTTTTGTTATAATTGAAAGCCTAAACCTTTTCACTATTATCCTTGTGTTGATAGCAATTTAATGTCCTAAAAAGTTAGAGAAAAATGTATTATTTTTTTTCAGGATCTCGCAAATGCAGGGGCTACAAAGAGGCCTACTTGTTGTGTTCTGGTGCTAACCAAACCAACCAAAGGGGAACTTGCTCAAGAAGAACAAGAACAGTTGAAAGCAGATTATGATCAAGTAGTCTCAGATATCTCTGAATTGGCAGCATCTATGTTTTAAACATTGCCATGAAATTTGTACTCTTTTAGTATTAAGATTTATGTACAACTTATTGCTTATATGATATTCAGTATTCAGTCAATTATTAATTCTTTGAAGCTACAAAGTACCATATGGTCCATAACTTCAGACTTCTTAAGTTGCTATACATTTTTTCAGTATATGCTTAACATTGAAAAACTGAACTATTTTTTAGATGAAAGAGTCCTGGACAGTAAGAAACCTAAGCCACCAATGGCTAGAGTTAGAATAAGAGGGATGCCAATTTGTTCAACACCTGCCAATATTCGACCTCCCGATCTGTTGCAGCAGCTTGCTGAGACCTCTCTCCAAGGTGCTCGCGCACCAGATTGGTCATGTTGTCTAATTGGTGCATAATCTGACGTTGTCCCCTTGCCACAACCAGAATCTGTTTACAACAATGGTTTAAGCAGTTACAACCATGATGGCCCATTTTCATTTATTTTTTATTTTCATTTTGGGACAGAGTAAGTATATTTTGGGGGTATAATTCTGAAAGATAATCGATTTCCTAAAAATGAAATCAGGGACAAGAGAATCAAGATGTACCTCTTCCATTAGAGGAGATTCTCTAGCTAACTGAGAAGAAGAAGCTGAATTGGGTAGCAGTGAACCAGTTAACGAACCGTTGCCTAAACCTGCCATGAACATTGAAGTGGGGGCAGAGCCATTGCAAGCTTCAGCATGAACCGCCATATTTTGTTGGCTAGCCGAGGCCTTTCTGACTGAGAACTTTGAACTTAACTCTTCAATTCGAGATGTAAATTCATCCATTCTCTCATTCAAATTAGATATTTGTTCTGATAGTTGAGTTATGACTCCCTATACAACAATAAACAAACTAACTTGGCAAATTTACAAATTTGAATATTTTAATTTCGTGTAGAATGCCAAATCAAATAGAACAGAATTATAAATCTGTAATCACCTGGTTAGCAAGTGGGGCCGGTGAATCTGGGGTTCTTCCATCAAATCTCCTATTAGTAACGGAAAGTTTTGTCAGCTTGGAAATGTTCTTGTCACGTTGCGTTGAGAAAGATTGTGACATGCCGCTGCCATATGTTCACCAAAATAAACCAGGTGACAATCAACAAACTGAAATATAACGGCTTAATTCCACTGCCCACTCCTAAGGCTTGGACAAGTCTCAATGCCCTCTCCCCGGTTTGGTTTTGTCACACTTATCCCCTTAATTTAGCCTTAAATCTCTGAAGTGACTAAATTAATATTTGGAAGGTGAATTTCATTTAAATAAATTTGTCAAAAGGGGGTAACGGAGACGAAACCAAACTCAGGGGGATAGTGAGACTTGTCCAAAACTTCCGGGGTGGGCAGTGGAATTATCCCAAAAATTTCATAGACTTTTCAGGGTCAACTATACTAAAAAGAGAGTTTTAAATTAAAGGAATAGTTATAAAAGCTCAATCCAGTCTCTAATCATGAAAGAAAGACGGAAATTACCGGCTAAGGTATTTGGACCTCCTGTCTGCAGAGGCTCGAGATAAGGCTTCCTTGGGGCTTGAAACCAGCTCTTCATCTAAGCTAAGTTTTGTTTTCAGATCTTCCGGCAATGCCTGTTAATATATTTGATCAGGAAAACACTGCACAATGAGAAGCTAAAAGATTCAGTCAAGAGTATCGCGTACCATAACATCATTCACTAGCTTCTCCAGTTGAATTTGTTCTATGTAAGTGCGAGGAATATATGAACCATCCAAGTCCAGCTGCTCTGCGATATATTTAACGAACAAACGGTCTTTTTCCTTGCACCTTAGTAACAATATCAGTAAAATCTATGAAAATTCACTTGATTTTTAGAAAAGATAGCATGATAATCTCTTCAAGAGTTCAAGACGTTAACAATTGAGATCATTCTCCCCTGAAATTTAAGCTAATACTTCCTCCGTCCCAAAACATATGTCCTATTTAGATTTTTTGGTCAACTTGGTTAACTTTAACCAAAAAGTTATGAAAATTTATTATCTTCATGTGATTCTAAAAATGGTTACCAATTCACCAATATAAACACTATCATCAGTAACTATTTTTTGAATTTCATAAAGATAATTTTTTTCATAAAATGTTGGTCACAGTTCAATCAAGTTGACCAAAACATCAAGGTGAGACATTTATTTTGGAACGGAGGGAGTAAAAAAAGGAGAATTCAGCTCTATGAATTGATGGCTGGATCGAATTATTAATGTTGGTAGACTACCTGTACATACTTGCGGTTAAGTTGCTCTAACCAATCAGTTTTCACGCACACCCTGTCATCATAGAAGGCGTGGCTACTTCTTTCAGAATGCTGGCAATTGTGTATCCTAAGGCCATTATTAGGCACACCCGCCAAGTAGGCGGACACCGACTTCAAAAGTGATTCTTGGTGATATGATGAATGGAGTATCTGTGACCCACTCCTGTAAGTAGCAAAAAAAAATGTTAATATGTGTAAAGGTTTTGCCATTCTTTTAGCAGAATTCCATTAATGTTCATGCAAGTATGTGTTAGAGATATTATCGCACATCGGAAATTGACAAATCTTGCCTATAATATATAAAGATCCTGGGCCACTCCCCTTGACAACCAAGTGGTTTTAAGGTGGAACATCAGTCTTTAAGATGGTATCAGAGCAGGTTCATTACACGTGCAGGCCCAACGCCCCACGACAAGTGAGGGGGCATGTTAGAGATAAATTACAAGTATAAAGTTTAAAATGAAAATTGTGAAGAAATCGTACTTGTTATGGGACTCGAACCACAATCTCAAGTTGAAAAGCTTGACATTTCACCATTGAACTAGACAAAAAAAATCATTAAGTGGGTACACTTGCACCCATATACATGGGTGTAGGTCCGTCACTGGTCAGGAACTACAGTGAGCCTTGGAAAATCACTAAAGTTGCTCCATTCTGACCTCGAGAGCACTGCGGCAGACTACATGAACAGCTACTTCGGTTTGTAAGTAAGGCTGAGAACGTTACTACTACATCCATGTCCCTTAATGGTAGGGGTCTCGTGTAGATGGCCATCCTTGTAACGTACATCAGGAACTTGTGTTAAATTTTGCTGCGACTCTTGACAATTTTTTAAATATCTAAGTTGAGAGTGAGCCCAAATTGCAAGGGAAAGGTCCGTGTAGACAAATCTGAAGCCTTTCATGTAACAGGAGCTTCATCCTTCATTAATGGCACTTACTCCGCCCCAAATGAGATGAAATCTATTGTGCTACATTGTATACCGCCAATAATCCAACAATTATTGTTCATTTATGACATCATGGTGATATCAGCCCTCATATTCTATAACCGTTGGATCACTTGATATAGTATATTAGATCTCGTCCCAAAGTGAGTATCCATTTATCAGAAAATTCCAAACACGAGTGTCTATTTTTAAGGAAGTTACAAATTTACCTTTAGGAAATAATAAATCAATGTACACTTGCGTCTTGCTGTACCACAAGTCTTTAGGGTGGATGATAGTAAGAGTACACACAACAGGTTATTTTTATTTGTACGGTGGTGATTTGCGTCCAAGAAGTAATATTATTTTGCTGGACTCTCTCTAAACCATCTTATTTTTATTGGTACGGTGGTGATTTGCGTTGCACATTCTTAAGTTACTGAGTTCCTGTGATCATAGTTACTCTTATTTCTGCTAATGATTTTATGAAATGACTCAGTTTCATCTTATATGTTTTGCCTTAGCGTTTGTGTATAAGCATCTCCATCCAATCAGTAATGGTTTGCTGTCTTCCAATTCTTCCGGTTCCAGCTCCTCCCAGCTAAACCTTAATCATATACGGAGTAGTTTGCCATCCAAAAGGAGTAGATTAAATGATGGATTTTTATAATTCTTTAGGGTGGATAGTAAGGGTACACACAGCAGAAATTATACTTATAGCTACCCATTCTGTCAAATATATTTGCTACTAAAATTGTTTAAACCCCAACTTTCCATAATCTCTCAAAGTGAAAAAAATGGACACTCACTTTGGAGACTAAGAGTAATATTTTAACACATTACCATGGAAAGGCATATGTATACCCTCTGTAAAGATCTCAAGATACAAAAGAAAATCATTAGGCATTAGAATATTATTTAGTTAAGCTTGCTTTAGTCCTTCGATATGCACACACATCTAAGCATCTTTAAGAAAAGATCTTGTATAGGGAATACCCTCCAATGTACTCCTATGGAAATTTCGCTGCAGGGAGAACGACAGAAAAGGAAGCAAAACAACATCTAGTCACGCATAAGTACCAAAAAATCTTGTCACATGCATTTGGGGAACAAATCAGAACCAATGAATTTAATGTGAGGCACACTTATGGCCCCCCTCTATCGACTGAATACGCAGAAGTTGGCCAAATTGTTCACTCTTTTATCAGATCAAATAACCAGGATGTCAAAGGGCTTAATACAAATTAGTTGGCCCATTCTCAAGCCATTTGTGCTTTGAGAGCAACGAATACTAACATCCTACCAGATATTAGGTTGAGTAATACTAAAGTCACAAAAAACTCTCACAAAATCTTGCTCACAAACAGTGTTGTCAGTAAATGATTGGATGTTGTATTTGTAGGTTCCACTACTCATTAATTCAACATCCAATCAAGTTTTGTCAACTCTGTTTGTGGCTATGATTTTGTGAGATTATTTTGTGACCCTAGCATTGCTCTATTAGGTTTGGCCAAGTTTTTGCCATGCTCTAAGTGTAAAACAGGTCTGCAATTTCCTTGATTCAGTTGACTAATGAAAATGCAATTGCTTCTTCAGGATATGCTTAATAAATGAAAAGGTCCATACCTCAAACATGAGATTGTACTTCCCATCCCTATTCCTCATCCTCAGATATGACTGACAAACTTCAGGATCTTCACCAGGTGGAAGAAGATAGATATCATAAGTTTCCTCTGTAATCTCTTTGTGGTCTTCAGCAAGAACTGCCCTAATTTGATCTTCAGTAACCGCCCTTGATGACTACAGTAATGAAAAGCACTTAATCAGTGCTAGAGGTAGAAGACATCAAAGTCAAGCAAAAACCTACTTATGATACTTATACATTTACAGTTTGGAAAAAAAAAAAAAAAACTGAGAAATAACCTTCAAAATATAGGTAGGATTCTGGAATCCAGAAAATGGATTGAACTTATTGATAATTTTTATATGTGCTGTTTGCAGATCTGGCTCGATAAAAGCCTTGTACATTGGATATACCTGTAAGCAAACGTGAGAACATTTGAACGATGTAACCAAGTACTTCATCCGTCCAAAAATGGAAGTCCAAAAATATTTCAAAACAAAGACTTGAAGCATAGAAATAGAATTGTCTCTCAAAAATGATCTAAGGGAATAGGTGTGAATAAAAACCGTTTCAGAAATTTGATGGATTATTTCTTCAGGCTCTTGTCCAGCACGTTGAATGTCTCTCAGAACCCGCTTGACAAGGTCAAAGTGGACCCCACCAGTCACAGAAACACGGAGATCTAGTAAAGGTCGCAATCTTTTGACTGAGGGCATATATGCCCTCAATGATCACAATACGGGAGCTAGGCACTTCTATTTTCCTGTTAAAATAGGAAAGAGTGATATTCTTAATAGTGGTCAACTAACTGAAACCTTATGAGAGATTTAACTAGATCAGCTGGGGAAAACGTTTAGCTCATCAGTGCGAATATCAAGATATTAGCATCAGATGCATAAATGATCTATTAATCCAGACAGCATAAATAAGCTAATTGTAGAAAATAATCAAAAACGACTAAAAGTGCTACTCATTGTATGGAACAGAATACAAGTAACACTGCAAATTTCTTAAAACAGTAATACAAGGAATTTGATTGACTCATGCCCTTTAATTAACATGCTTACAGGTTCTTTTGATCTAGAGGAACACTAGGCAACAGTGAAATAAACCCTGAATGCAAAGAGATGGACATAATTACTGAAGAGGCACAGGAAGTGCAATGACAAAATGTTTTATAACACTAGTTCAAAGATTAACAATAACAGGTTATCAGTGATACAGAGTATTAGAGAGGAAACGAGCACTATCCATATAAAAAAAATCAAGCAGACTTAAGAATTAGATCATCAACAAAGGCCGATTAAATACTATCAACTCTTGTTTCCATCTGACTTTTTCCTTTTGCTTAGCAGAGAAAGTTAGTGAAAGCGAGATCAAAACAAATCCTACACCCACCCGAACCCCCCCTAATGTTTTTCTTCCTTTTTCTTCCCTTTTTGAGCAAAAAGAAAACAATATTTTAATAAGATGCACAAATGTCTGAACCCAAAAAAATAAAAATAAAATAGAAGGAGATTCCTAACCTGTAACCTATCCGGGAGCTAGTCTTAAAATCATAAATGGGAACTTCAACAGCCCTCCCTTCTTTTAGACCATGGATATTCTCAAGCAGGGTGTCATAATCTGTCAACCTTGGATCTGTTTCAGAACACTGCCAGCCATCAGAGTTTCAACAATGAATCTTTATATTAAAGCACAATATGTGTTTTCTTAATTGAAAATGTAAGGAGGAAAGAGAATAGAATAGCATCTGCAGATGATGGTTATCTTGTAATTGTAAGTATCCATGCCAATGTGGATGGTTATCTTGCAAAATTTATGTCAACTATACTAGAGAGATACAAACATGGCCGATTGATGCAAGGGTTCAAACCTGGGCCAACTTCTCAACAAGGGTTCTAAACGTCATCCTTTACCACTGGAACAATTGAGCTCTTTTGATATAAAATTCGAAACTTTTTATATATGTATTAGAAAAGAATAAAAGAAGGATCAAGTGATCCACTATAGATAATCATATTTTTAAACACCACCATATATGCAATCATCAGACTAAAGGCAGAGGAT
This sequence comes from Adenophora triphylla var. japonica, assembly GCA_022495995.1. NCBI lineage: Eukaryota > Viridiplantae > Streptophyta > Magnoliopsida > Asterales > Campanulaceae > Adenophora > Adenophora triphylla. The sequence continues at coordinate 13,739 of JAFEMH010001164.1, read as the reverse complement.
CAACTATGTAGGATTCAAAATTTTCTGTTGCAGCACCAAATTAAAGTTGCATGTAAACCTACATACAATTGAGTAATACTCCATCACCGCATGGCAGAAGCCTCACTGGAAATTTTTAAGTTCAAGTGACTGAAATGCAAAAGAACAAATACGACGAAGCAATTTTGGTATAGATCAGCAGTCAACAAACATTAGTGCATGTAACAGAACATGTTGAAAACTGCAGTAGCAAGTACATTTCTTAAATAAGTTTGAGAAGTAACTTTAATGTGGACTCATGGTATTATAATGAAGTACCAAAGAGAGTATATGCAGACTAAACGCTGTATGTATCACTGATCAACCATAAATAGTTTTGACCTAACTATTGGAATATTTTAAATATAAAACTTAACACGATTAATCTTACTAGTCAGCCAAGACAATCATGGGATCCTTAAACTAATCACATTAGCAAATCGGATCAAGAAAATATTTACCGTCAAAATTTCCATCAACAATACGACTAGCGTCGTTGTAGTTGTCCATTGTTATAACAGCAATGCTTGGTAGAAAATTCAAAACCTTATCCGTGAAAACAGTCTTTCCGGCCCCAGAGGGACCTGCCACTCCAACAAATATAATGCCTTCATTCTTTTGAGTCAACAACTGACATGCACGAATGACTATGAAGAAACCTTTCTCGAAGGACAGAGGATCTTGGATCGGGACAATCTCAAAGCGATCAGAGTCCTTCTTTTTAACCAGTTGTACCTGATCTCGGAGAAGGCCAGACCGTCGCCTAGGAGATTCCTCAACAGGCATATCTTGAGCCATTGTAAAAGCTAGAGATGAATCCTCCCTGTGCCAGATAATAAGCAGAAGAAAAAACGATAAATAAATTAAGAACAAAGTGTAAATGGAATTCGTCTATAGCATTTATAATATAATAAATTTACTATCACCGATTCACATTCCCTCCATTTCATAATCAGTGCCAATATTCCCATTTGAGACTTCCAAACATATGTGTCTCATCACCCTTTGTTTTTTCTTTTTACTGATTTCCTTTCCTGGAAACTAGAGATTAGCGTACCATTTAACAGTTGATCTGTGCTAATCTTGGGAAACAAAATAGCTCATCAACTGACAAATCACTTTAAGGTAGGATTTAAGACAGGTATGGCCTCTCCTCGATTGGAAATCATCAAACTTCTCTTACGACCAAACTGGTTTTAAAGCAACATCTAGTTTATTTTCTACCTCAATCACATTACAATTTACAACAATTAATATCCCCAAAACAAAAGCTTTAAAAAATGGGTTTTTTATTAAAGGAATGACTTAATCTATTACAAGAGTGTTCACTTCGAAGTGCTAGAAATCACGGTTTGTGAGGTTCAAAACCCCAACCTCTCGTATGAAAAGGAACACCGGATGATGCCGCTTGAGCTAGAGCTCTTTGCCCCCTGATGCTACCATGAAAAATCTTTGGTTGCACAGGAACTGAGATTGGCTGGACACTCCGGCTGCTTCCTTGCTTAGTTGGCCGCCTACACACAAAGAACAAGGTAAACTAGGCCGGGGTGACTCGGCGCACTCCTCCTAAGCGTGAGAGTAAGGTTAGATGAACAAGGAAGGTGGTGTAACAATGGATGATCTAGAGAGAGAAAGCAGAGAGAGAGATACATACCCATACGCAATGAACACTATTCACCTTTTATATCTCTAAGCCCCTACGTGCCTTGCACACGGGGACACTGTCAATCATCCAATGGAATTGATCTCAACCAACCTCAACTTAGTGGGATTTTACTATTCACCTTGTCACATCACCACACATCACAAGTACTTAGTGGTAAGGGACATAGGCGACAATCGATGTGCCATCAGCGGGAATGCCTGAGTTCCTAGTCGTTTAGGCGACAACCCGACTACGGGCGACATCAATCGTCATGCCGCCCCAACTCGTGGGCATGCGAGCAGCGTAATCCTCTTACTCATGAAGCGGGCAAGAGCTAGGCCATGTCTTTCGCATAGCCCCATCAGACCTAAATCGATATCCCCAAGTCCCTTCTCGCCGGTCTAAAACAGCTTCCAAGGAGCCTATTCATCCTATGTCGCGGACACGGCAAATTCCTCGTCGGCCTAAGCCCAACGGGCTCGGCTCCTTAATTAGCTATTGGGCCTAGTTTCTTATTATTAGGGCCCAATATAATTTATGGGTCGTATCGTAAGCCCCCAAGTTCAAGCCTGATTATTCATGGTCCAGCGAGAACTTTATTTGATGTCGCATGATTCTCGCAATTTTATCCTCCGTACGGGCGAGGAAATAGTCCTTATTCGTCACGCCGTGCCACGTGTCGTGACGGGGGCGAGCGACGGTTGGGGGCCGTACACTTACGTTGAAACCGAGCCGTCCCCCCTTAGATATTCACAATAATGGGGGAATTTCAAAATCATACTCCATTAACTCCCTCTCGTAACTCCCTAACCTTTCCATTCCTATACTTTTGGAGTTTAAAACCCCTCTTCAAAGATTTTACACTCCGCACTTCCCCCATCGCAGACACTCTTTATAATCAACTAATCCGCATATTTCGGAGCATCCTAAGGATTTCCAGGAGAAGAAGGTGGCGTATAGAGCCCTCAAACTTCCGTTTCAACTTCTCCTTCAAGCCCTCGTTCCAGTCTGCAACTTACCAGGTACTTTCTCTAACTTTGCCTTCTCGCATGAATTCTCGCTTGAGTTCTTGCTTGAATTCTCGCAAGGATTCTCGCACTTTGTAATTTTAGATTTTCTTGTAAACGGTCGTCCTTTTTTCCAAAATTTGTTAAGTCTGGTTGGAGCGCAATATGTGTGAGAGGGTTTTCAAAAGAGATGGTGGGGGCAGGGGCTTTTACCTTAATTACGCATTCTTACTCCGATTAGGCGACATGAGTATGCATGCCGCCCTTTCCTCTCCCTATAATTCCCGACCCTACGCATACTTTCTTCACAAAATTATACCCCTTCATGCCTTTGACATCTCTCTCCTTAAACCGATTTTTCTAGCTCTATCGTAGCCCCCAAATTTACTTGGTCCTCCCTTCTATTCACAGTCATTGCCTTCTTCAAACTCGACATCTCGACCACGATGTTTCTGGACACTTTAGCAAATCGAGACCCAAGAGCGACAACTCCGTATCACAGTGGTTCTTCCAACCCCGAGGTCGCCGGCTCCAGCAGCCTCCTCTCACTCCCATTTACAATCTCACTATTATGTTAAGTACGGGATTAACCCTGACATTTACCACATCAACCATATGTCGGAGATTTATCCTTGCACGCCATGCGAGATAGAAATGATGGGGTTATAGTATTCTGCCTCGCTTAGATGCCGGTCTTAGTGGTACCAATAGACCCCCTTCCCCGGTCGCTGCCTTAATCCACTCCCAAGCCCATAGTAGACCTTCATCCCAATGCTATTAGTGGTCCTTACGAGCTACATAGTGATTTCGTGGCCTTAAAACAAGAACCCACACTTCCCCTTTTGTAAACTTGTTTGATGGTTATACTTCGTGTCTCGTAGGCAGGGCGTAGTTGAAAACCGCCTCTCGTCAAGTATAAGAGTCTTAAGCTTTTGACCCCCTTACCTAGAAAGGTCCATAACCGGCAATCCAATCCACTTCGATCATATCCCGCATAGGCCGGACCCATCCACGTGATTCGCGACATATATACGAAGATTATAACCCGAAATGCCTTAGTTTCGGCGACTCCTTGAGAGAAAAATTTTTAAGGTTTTGGAAGATGCCTCGACACGGGTTAGCATTTTCCCGGCGAGATATTCTATCTCGCCCTTCTCTCGCTAGGAAAGTTGGTTTTCCCGATTATCTATATCCCGACAATGAACCTCGCTGATCATCAAACCACTAGACTCCATACCCCGGTTGGGAACGCCATTCGGGATGTTCTCGCCTCCGAGTGTGGGCCTTGCAAAAAGAAAGATCATTGCCGCAATGCTATGTTTGAAGTTTTAAGTACGTATTTCATTTCCCTTTATCCTTTACTTTTTCTTTTTGTTTCCCTTTATCTAACACCTTTTCTTGATCCAGGTTTTCGACATACGGACATCTCTCGATAGGCGTGCAAATGCCGCGGCGAGATCTCGATGGTCGCCGTAAGCGCCTTACACATGCCCGCCAAGCCGATCTAGCCAAGGCCCAGAGATAGAGCTCCCCATTTCTCGCGACTGATGATTCTCAAGCGATTGCTCGCGAGAAGGCAGCGATTGCCGCCGAGAAGGCAATGGGCAATCACGGAAATCAAGCAGGGCGAAAACTCCTCGAGGACATCTCGTTGTTCAACAGAAGAGAGAATGGAAGTAGAAGGTGCGAAGATGATGTTGAAATCGCGGTAACAGAGCCTCCTCCGCCGCCTGTCCCCCTGCCTCCGGTTCTCGCGCCACAAAAGGGTGCGAACAGAGGAGGAAACCGAACCAATAGAGGAATCCACCGAAGGGAGGCCGAATTGGTGAGCCGGCTCAGGGAAGGGTTCGAGATGCCCACAGAGAGAGAAGATTTGTACAATCTTGGCGTGAAATTGCCTCTGTTCCCTACCGGAAGGTTTCAACCTTCATTCTCGCGATCCTCACAATAGTCCGATTGCGCCGCATACTTGAATCTGACTTGCATGGCGGCCATAAGGGAAGTGGTTGAGCAGATATTGATTTATCTTTGAATTTCGCCGCCTTCAAATTTGCAACAGAAGCGCCCGTCATGTAACACTTTTCACTTGGTAATCTACTTTTACTTAGTCAACATCCTTCACACTTAACTTTTCCCGAATTTTCACAGCGGCGAGTACTTTGCGTGGATTCGTGGACAAGTATAAAATGGCAATGCGTGAAGCCGAGAAAGCTGATAAGGTTCGCAAGCGCGCAGCCGCGGAGAAAGAAAATACAAAGGCGTATGTGGCGAGATGGAGAAGGATTTGGCAAAGCCGCAGGCGAGCAACCGAAGGCCTCTGAGGTGCCGAAGGCAAGCGAGAACAAGGCCTCGCAGCCGAAGATAAATCAAGGAGGTTGCCGCAGAAAAGGTGGCGCTGGAAGAGAAGATCCAAGCCCTTGAAGCCGACAACCTGGCCCTGACTTCCAAGAATGAAGACCTGGTCGCAGAGATTGCCGCCAACAAAGAGAGAGCGGAAACTGACGCCATGGATATGTACGACAAGGCCTTACTTCACGCCATGCGGCACGGCGGCAAGCTCCGAGGACATCCCAAAGCAATAACTCCCGAACTGATTGCGAAATGGGGCTCAGAGCAGATCTACAGCGACTTTTGTCGCCGCGGTCACTCTATTGTCCCTTACGAAGAGGGAGAGTCAAGGCTTGGCCGCGTAAGATGAAGCTTCGGGCAAGCCAACCTGGAGCCTCGAACTCATCGACAACGACGCCCGTCCATGCTGGGCGGAACTGATTGGCGCGAAAGGTCAAGCTCTCTCGCCGCTAAAATGCCGCTCGCGAAGCCCGCCGTGCCGCCCGACTCTCCGCCGGTGAAACACAACCTTCGCCTCCCGATTTATCGTGGTTCTTTTCCTTAAACAATGTTTCGTGGTTGTCTCTCAAACAATTTATTTTCTCGCCTTTTAAACAATAGTGCTTTGGGAATGTCGCGGTTTGCGACTTAAACATTTTATTTTTGATCGGTGTCGCGGTTTGCGACTTCAACAATTTGATGCTTGGTCTTTTGCGGTTTTTTGTCGCGGTTTGCGACTTAGACGCTTGTGTGGTTGTAAGGTCGTGGTTTGCGGCCTAAACGCTTATGCTCTTTTTAAGCGTGGTGTCGCGGTTCGCGACTTGATACTTTACTTTGTGTTTCCATATGTGATTCTTGAACTTTTACTTAGTTATAACTTCGATGTCGCTCTTAGCGACTTGATTATGCCTTTGATTACTATGCATTCTCGCCTTGACATTTACTCTACAATGGTTAAGATGCCGCCACTGGCATCTCGCCTAATCCTTCGTTTCGTAAACTTTCTTTAATGCTTCATTATGTCGCCCGCGACACCGACTCGTATTTTGTTATTACTCGCTTATTGCAATTTGCGTTGAAATTTACCTTTTTCGCTTCGATAGTTTATCGAAGACTCCTTTCTCATAACTTACCTATATACATACTACTCCTCCAAAAGAGCGTAGGCTTGTCTTTAGCAAAATTTTTACTCTATTCTTAAGATCATTTGTCTAACGCACTTCGCGAAAGTGATTTAAGTCATTACTTGATAGATTTATTGTTAGATTCATCACCGCGATAAACCGAGAGACGAATATAACAAATTTCCTCTTTTGATATAAACCCCGTTCTATATACGTGTTCCTTTACCAAAACCAACTAACTAAGATGTTAATCAAAGTTAGGTTTAACAACTTTTCCCCTTTTTGTAAAGTTACGCTTGATCTCGCATTTCGCTCTTCCAAGTCGCAATACAATTTTGGGACTTTTCTAGGTGCCTCGAAACCGTTATTCTCAGACACCGCGACTTGAAACCGTTATCTCCAAGCCGCAAGGCTCGTGACTTGAAACCGTTATCTCCAAGCCACCTCCCCTTTCTCGCCCGTTAAAAAGTCTGACTTTTCTAGTGCCTCGAAACCGCATTCCTGTGCACCGCGACTTGAAACCGTTATCTCCAAGCCGCAAGGCTCGCGACTTGAAACCGTTATCTCCAAGCCACCTCCCCTTTCTCGCCCGTTAAAAGCCGGACTTTTCTAGGTGCCCGAAACCGTTATCTCTGTGCACCGCGACTTGAAACCGTTATCTCCAAGCCGCAAGGCCTGGTGACTTGAAACCGTTATCTCCAAGCCACCTCCCCTTTCTCGCCCGTTAAAAGCCGGACTTTTCTAGGTGCCTCGAAACCGTTATTCTGTGCACCGCGACTTGAAACCGTTATCTCCAAGCCGCAAGGCCTGGGTGACTTGAAACCGTTATCTCCAAGCCACCTCCCCTTTCTCGCCCGTTAAAAGCCGGACTTTTCTAGGTGCCTCGAAACCGTTATCTCCGTGCACCGCGACTTGAAACCGTTATCTCCAAGCCGCAAGGTTTGGGTGACTTGAAACCGTTATTCCAAGCCACCTCCTTTCTCGCCCGTTAAAAGCCGGACTTTTCTAGGTGCCTCGAAACCGTTATCTCCTGTGCACCGCGACTTGAAACCGTTATCTCCAAGCCGCAAGGCCTGGGTGACTTGAAACCGTTATTCCAAGCCACCTCCCCTTTCTCGCCCGTTAAAAAGCCGGACTTTTCTAGGTGCTCGAAACCGTTATCTCCTGTGCACCGCGACTTGAAACCGTTATCTCCAAGCCGCAAGGCCTGGGTGACTTTGAAACCGTTATCTCCAAGCCACCTCCCTTTCTCGCCCGTTAAAAGCCGGACTTTTCTAGGTGCCTCGAAACCGTTATCTCCGTGCACCGCGACTTGAAACCGTTATCTCCAAGCCGCAAGGCCTGGGTGACTTGAAACCGTTATCTCCAAGCCACCTCCCCTTTCTCGCCCGTTAAAAGCCGGACTTTTCTAGGTGCCTCGAAACCGTTATCTCTGTGCACCGCGACTTGAAACCGTTATCTCCAAGCCGCAAGGTTTGGTGACTTGAAACCGTTATCTCCAAGCCACCTCCCTTTCTCCAAGCTTTTAACGGCGACCGCTTGTCCGCCATCTTTCAAGCTTTAGCGGCAACCTCTTTGTCCGCCATCTTCAAGCTTTAGCGGCAACCTCTTTGTCCGCCATCTTCAAGCTTTAGCGGCAACCTCTTCGTCCGCCATCTTCAAGCTTTAGCGGCAACCTCTTCGTCCGCCATCTTCAAGCTTTACGCAACCTCTTCGTCCGCCATCTTCAAGCTTTAGCGGCAACCTCTTCGTCCGCCATCTTCAAGCTTTAGCTGCAACCTCTTCGTCCGCCATCTTCAAGAAATAATCTAACCATATCGTTAGAGCATCTTATAAATATAAAACACATCATAGCATGTCGAGAGAAAACTTCGCTTTCATCTTTATCATACGTACATATCATGGTTCCTAGAACACCAAATTTTACATAACTTTCTCCTTTCGACAATCAAAAGAACCATTTACAAGAAAAAGTTATGTAACTTTTGCCGTCCGGGGCAAAAGGCGAAAATCGAAATGACAAAGATGTCGCCACGGCTTCACCGATAGAACCGCTGAGATGATCGACATTCCGTGCATTCTTCAATTCTTCACCATCCGGTTTCCTCAATCTATAGGTTCCTTCCCGCACCACACTCGAAACTGGAAAGGTCCTTCCCATTTCTCGTTTAACTTGGTAAATCCGGCTTGGCCCCCGTTGCTTCAACACTCCTCAAAACCCAATCTCCAACATCAAGGACCTCCTCGTTAACTCGCTATCATGCCGGGCTTTCATCTTCTCGTTTGTAATTAATCATCTTCATTCTCGCATACATTCTCTTCTCATCAATCGTGTCAAGATCATTACACCGCCCGCCCGTTTCGCCTCGTCATAGTAAGCAACCCCGTATGCCCAAAGCCATCTCCGCGGTGCCATAGCCTCGATCCATAAAAAGTGGCAAAAGCAGCTTTCCCCAAATTGAGCCTTTAACCGTAGTACGCACATACCACAAAGCAATAGGCAACTCCTCTAACCATGCTCCACTTCTTCCTTCCGCATTTTTGCGTAAGGCGACAATGACTTGCTTATTTGCCGCTCCGCTCGACTGCTGACCGCGGCCTATATACGGCCGACATCCAATGCCTGACGTTGACTCGGAGCATTCCAATAAAACTTTTTCCCGAACCGAGTGCCGTGATCTCAAATAATAACCCTTGAACCCCATACCTACACCAAATGTTTTCTTGCACAAACTTTATAACTTGATCTTCGCCGATTGTCGCTAACGCCTTCGCCTCGCCCATTTTGTGAAATAATCCACAGCCGACAACCACACGCCGACAACCACCTCGCCTTTGGGAATGGCTCCTATCAAATCAATCCCCACATGTCAAACGGCCATGCCGGCACAATAGGAGTTTGCTTCAGGCGGGAATCCGAGGAATGTTGCCAAATCTTTGACATTTCTCGCACTTCTTCACGTACATCTCCGCATCTTTCCTCGTGCTTCGCCGCAATATCCATGGAACAACACTTTGTCGCCTAACTTTCTCGCACCGGATGGCCACCACATACCCTCATGGATCTCGAACAAAACCTTCGTAACCAAGCCGGCTCAACACACCTCATTAGTGGTTTTGAAAAAGACCTCCTATACAATACTCCATCCCGCACAGCTAACTGGGATGTCGCCTTTATCATTTTTGCCTTGCCCTCATCTCAAGGCAGCTTCTCCTTTATCTAGAAATTCCTTCATTTCCACAACCCAATCCTTCTCGCCATCGGCAATCTCGCTGACAATCGGTCTATCGATCACCGGCATATCCACGTATTCAACCATTGGTTCACCGGCATTGCTCGCTCCTCGCATCCCACCGTCCTACTCAACTCATCGCCCGCGAATTATCGCCTCTATCAACTCGCACCAACTCCCGTAACTCAAAACTTTTTAACAAGCTTCTCGCCAAGTCACAATATTTCGTTAGCACCACATTCAACACTCCATACTCGCCATTTACCCGATTGACAATTAACTGGAATCCGAGTGAATCGCTATTTTCGTCAACCCAATATCTCGTGCCAATTCTACCCTGCAATCAAAGCCTCATACTCGCTTGATTATTAGAGACGTTGAACTTGAACCTTAGTGGCTTTCTCATACTTTAACTCCCCATCCGGCGAAGTCGTGGTGATTCCCGCACCGCCTTTATCCTTCAAGATGACCCATCAACATACGTAACTCCAACAATCAATCGGCCTTTCCTCCTCTTCCCGCAAACAGGCCCTACCTTTCTTTTCCGCTTTCTTCCTTACTAAGTCTTCCATCAATTCCTCCTGCGACTTCGTGAAAGATGTCTCAACGATGAAATTCCGCGCCGCTGCGCTTTAATTGCTCGGCGAAGCTTCATACTTTAAATCAAACTCGCTTAACTCAATTGACCATTTCAAAGAATCTTCCCGCGCATCGTCGCCGCAAAATTTTTCTCAAGTGGAGCATCACTTAACACAACAATGGTATGCGCGACAAAATAAGCTCTTAATTTTCTCGCGGCTACTACTAAAGCATGTAGCCAACTTCTGCATTAAAGTACCTTGACTCTACCTCGCTCAATGCCTTAGACACATAGTAAATCGGTCTAATCCCCTTCTCTTCTCGCACAAGAACCGCGCCATCGCCAAGTCCGAAGCCGCCAAATAAACAAATAACTCTTCTCCCTCAACAGACTACATAACAACGGCGGCTTTCCTGTATATATTTTCATTTGTTCAAATGCGGCATCACACTCTTCATCCCAAGCAAAACTCTTCACCCCTTTCAACACCTTAAAGAACGCAAACACTTTTCGGCCAACTTAGAGATGAATCTCCCCCAAGGCTATAATCCTACCATTCAACCTTTCAGATCTCGCGTATCGACCGGGCGGCGACATCTCCAATAAAGCCCGAATTTTTTCTGGATTAGCCTCTATCCCGCGCCTATTCACTAGAAAACCCAAGAATTTTCCCGCACTACTCCGAACGTACACTTGCTGGGATTCAATTTCACTGAAGCTCCTCAAATTTTCGAACGTCTTGGCGAGATCCAACACATGATCATACTCCTTCGTTTTTATTACCATGTCATCTATATATGCTTCTGTGTTTCGCCTAATCCGCGACTAAAACCTCATTCACCATTCGCCGATAAGTCGCCCGCATTCTTCAAGCCAAGTGGCATCATCTTGTAATGTAAATTTCCTTTAGGAGTTCGGAAAGCCGTTTTAGCCTTATCATCCTCAAGCACATCTTGATTTGATGATACCCGAGTATGCATCAATGAAGCTAAAAACCCTATGGCTGCAATCGAATCCACCAATTTATCAATTTCTCAGAGCGGTAACAATCTGGGACAGCAAGTATTCAAATCCGCAAAGTCAATGCACATTCTCCACTTCTTATTTGACTTTAAAACCATCACATGTGACAAGCTAACCACTGATACCGAATCCGCTTCAATGATTCCCGCCTTCAACAATTTATCCACCTTCTTTTTCAAAACCGCGTCTTCCTTTTTCTCGCGACAAATGTCTCGACCCTCTCGCTTGAAAGGCTCTACATTAGGATCTCGCATTCGTACAATGTAAAGCGACATTCTCATCTATTCCCTTCATATCCTCAGTGCCTCCATGCAAACACATCCAAGTTATCTTTAAGAAATTCGACCAATTGTTTTCGCCATCCTCGAACAATTGTTTCCCGATCTTAACTCGCCAAGCTCCGGAAGTAATTCTGCTGATCTCCACTTCTTCTAGCTCCTCTCCCGCCCGGAGCTCGGGCTCATCTCGTCCGCAAAGTCTCAACTTCTATCCTTTTCCGCTTTTTACTTTCCTTGCCTCATGGGAATCATCTTTCCAAAGACGCAAGAAATGTCTTTCCTGTAGACACCCATCGGGGGTCTCCCACCTCTATCATCTCGCAATCTTCCTCGCCACTATCAATAATTTCCTCAATCACGATCTCCTCAACCCCGGGCTCCCCATGTCGACAAACCGCACCACCCTAGCGAAGCTTAAGCTTGGCGTCCCATTCACAACTTCAATTCCTAAAACCATCTCGCCTTTAGCTGTTCGACCAGCGCGCCCTGGCTGGAATTCGCCCACCGAAAACTTTGATTACTTCTTCAATCATTTCTGGGGCCCTCAGGTTTCGGGCCGACAACCACAGCTTGTCGTTCTTCCAAACTCTCCGTTGTCGCTGAATCATTTTCACATTCGCTAAGCTCAACCATATTTATCCTCGCTGGCGAGAATCGACTTTGTCACCAACGAACAAGTGGCTTTCCTTTCGCTTTTACCATCTCCTTCTTTTTTTCTCGCAACCGAGATAGCCTCACTCTTCGTATAAATGATACCACGGCCGTGGGTACTTTACCCTCTCGATGCGGGATGGACAAAGACCATTTCAAAACTTAGCAAAAAGTGGAATTCCAACTATCGCGTTCAGACGCTGAAAAACCGGGATCAATCACAAAAACTCCACCATCTCGCTTCTACCATCTCGCCTTCACTAATCTTCTACTTCCAACAGGATTGTCCCTTTCACCTTAACTGAGTGGTCAGAATCCTTCAAGGCATCCCTGGTAGTGGCACCTGCACAATAGCGCTGAGTAGTTCATCCTTTCAAGGCTTCTATAAGACAACACATTCCCGTTTAGCTCCCGAATCAACCATCACTCGTACTACATTGTTTCCCGGCATATAGTGATAATAATGTGTCAAGTTCTCCCATGACCCTTTGTTGCGGCAAGCTCACTTCTCGAAAAGCTAATCACCTTATCTTCGCCGGCGGCAAATGGGAATATCAAAACTCGCGCCAACATCATTATTTGATTAGTCCAATCGCGCTGACACTTCGCACGGGTCCCGAATCACATCGACATGCCACCCCGGGCTCTATTCTTGCCGCCCTCCTTCTTCTCGCTCGCAGCGCCTCGAGATATTGTTTGAATTCGCCTTTATCAATCCCGACTAATCAACTTTCTCAAATTATAACAATCTTCTATCAGATGCGCCCTTGCCTTTATGAAAATCGCAATATTTACTGATCCCGAGCCCCATAAGTATCTTCTCGAATGGGATAAGGCTCGAAATTCCTCTTTCCTCCAAATCTCGCTCAAAGTAGTGTTCAATTTGCTAAACTTAATGATCTTTCCCTCGTTCTCGACCTCTACCTCGACCCCTTTGCTTTCCGCCAAGCATGAGATCCACCGCGACCTCCTCGATCAACCTTACTTTCCTCTTTGACAACTTCAATCCGCTCTTGGCACTTTTCTTGCCGATCGCCGCAAGAGGGGCGGCCTTAACAGCCTTCCTTCTCAAAACCACTACGGTAAGCTCTAACCCTTTCGTATAACTCGCCGGCTGTTTTCGGCAAGCGCATACGTAACTCTCTCGCTCAACATGCTCCTAAGCAATGCACCCGTAGTTAAATAGCATAACAATCTCGCCTGATCGACGTTCCGCAATCCGGTTCGCGACCTCCATAAATCTATCTCGTGAAAGCCGAAATGCTTTCTCCTTCATACTGTTTCAAACTACACAATTCGGGTCTCCGAGCGTGGCCGCGCTCCCGATCCATCCGAATTCGCTAAAACTTATTTTTTGAGGTCCCGATACCCTATCACTGATTCCACATTGGCCGCGCCAAGAACCATTCCAATGCGTGATCGCTAGTGGTGCTTCGCAAACGCCTTGCAGATTATAGCCTTCATTGCTTGGCCGCCAGCCGCATAACGTTACTCTTCAAACCTCCATTATGTAGTATTAGCTCTAGCGTTTCCCGAATAACTAGGGTAGATTCGCATGCGGAAATGTGGTCGTGGTAATCAATACTCTTACAACTACGGGGCCGATAAGAGCCTTTCACTTCCCTGGGCTTCGTTTTTCCCGCTTCCAACTCTTTAATTTTCTTAGCCCATCTCCACCATTTCGATTTCCATTTATCATCTTCACTTTTCTTCGCCTTCTCTCCAACTCGCCGGCCGGCCACTCCTACTGCTTTCAAAGCTTCGGCCATTCTAGCCAGCCTCCGCGATCTGCTCGGCTTCGGCGGCTTTCTCGCGCCCTTTTCTGTCTATCACTTCTTTCTCTATCGATCCT